>VWZY01012664.1:41063-127555 GCA_013399075.1 Chloroceryle aenea
GATTGTGGGAACTAACCCTTCTCTTGTACCTAGATCCATAGGTTGCAACTTCTGGTATCTTTGATTTTCCTCTGTGTTTCTATTTGCCTTCTGTGAAAGTCCCTCTTGATTGTGCTGAGGCCCTGGGCTCAGCGAAGACACTGAATAAATTACAAAAAAGCCACCGTTGCTCGTTGTCTGAATCTTCTTGGTTTCTGCTGTAAGGTGGTGGTATGGGAAAAGCAGCGGGGAGGGTGCGCCAGAGAGCGTGGGATGGAGGAGAATCCAGGTGAGGAACCTCTGACTCTTCTTCCTCACCCTGCAGGGACTCCACACTATCCAAGCCACACTACCTTGCACTCCCCTCAGCCCTTTTGTGTGTTTGTGGATGCGTGCGTGTGTGAGAAAGCAGACACGTGGTGGAAACCAGCAGGGCCTTGTTTCCTCTGGTTGCTGCTCAACCAGAAGCAAAATATTCCACAGTTCTAACTGGATACTGTGAAGTCCAAAAGCGGTCAGCATTGTGAATTATGTCCATTGAAACACTGCGAGCGGTGTACTTATAACGACAGTAGGCCTTGTAGATTTGCAATATATTTTGTTTTGTTTCTTGTTTTTTTGTAGTGCTCTTCACAAGTGNGAGAACTACGTAATTCAAACACAAAGTAGCAGTTCAAATGATACTGCAGAATGCACAAACTCTAGTAGATAATCTCACAGATGACTTCACAGAGCCCCCTTATCGACCCAGGTAATTCTTGATTCCATTAGAATAGAGAGAGAATAATACTAGAAAAGAAAATTAAGAAACATCCTTCCTCTTTTTTAAAATAAAAATCAAGATCATCTCCCCTCCCCCCCTCTATCTGGAAGCAGGTTAGCTAACCTTAACAGTCTCAATTTAAAATNTGTGTTTGTGGATGCGTGCGTGTGTGAGAAAGCAGACACGTGGTGGAAACCAGCAGGGCCTTGTTTCCTCTGGTTGCTGCTCAACCAGAAGCAAAATATTCCACAGTTCTAACTGGATACTGTGAAGTCCAAAAGCGGTCAGCATTGTGAATTATGTCCATTGAAACACTGCGAGCGGTGTACTTATAACGACAGTAGGCCTTGTAGATTTGCAATATATTTTGTTTTGTTTCTTGTTTTTTTGTAGTGCTCTTCACAAGTGAGAAAAAACTTTTTTTTTTTTTTTCTGTCTATTTTTTGATTTTTTTTTTGTGGGTTTTTTTTTGTTTGTTTGTTTTTTGTAGTAAAGAAGGGTTGTATTTAGAGGCCAGTAGCTAGAGATCCAACCAGTGGAGCTCATGAAGCACTACCTGGCCTTAAGGCCACCATCCAAAGGAGGCTGGGAAAATTATTATTCACCCAGCCTCCGGAAATGTAATGTACCAGCAGGCAAAAAACAGTTCTTCATGTAGTACAAAAACAACAAAACGAAATGAACCCAAAAAAAGGAGGAAAATAAAGGTAAAAATTAAACAAAAATCATTTCTTAAATTCTAGTGCCATAGCTTTTTTTGTTGTTTCTATTTTTTTGTTCATAACAAAGAGAGAGAGAGAGATTCTACTTATCCATCTGACACATGCATCCTCATGTGGTCGTTGAAATGCTCGATTTGGTCAAACTTAGCTGGACAGACAGAGCAGACGTACGTGGTCCCCTCCGTGCAGGCCACCACCCCAGCAGGGACAGCCCTCGCACCGGTGGCGGTGGCTCCAGGCGTGCCGTTGGTGGCACTGTGCAGAGCCACATGCCTCTCCAGCAGGGTCTTGTGGGAGAACTTCTTCTTGCAGATGTAGCACTCGTAGGACTTCTCCCCGCGGTGGAGGCGCATGTGCACGTTAAGGGAGCTCTTCTGGGTGAAGCGCTTGTTGCAGATACTGCACTGGTACGCCCTCACGCCAGTGTGCGTCACCATGTGTTTGATTAGGTAATCCTTTAGAGAGAAGGAGCGCCAACAGATGCTGCATTGGTGGGGTTTCTCACCTGCCCGTTGCCAATGAGACAAAGAAAGAAAGGAAAATAGACAAAAAAAAAAAGAAAAAGATAATTCAATTAAACCAGCTTGGTAAAACTCTTTGTAATAAACTAATGGTAAGTCTTGTGGGGGTCTTTGGAGAGGTGGTCTGGTTAAGAAAGAGTAATTATCTTAAGCATTAACAGCTTAAGCATTCTGTCTTGCAGCATTTTTTGCAACCTGAGGTTTCAAAACGCTTTTGAAGGGGGCTGTAGGTAGTCCCAACCCACATACAGTAAAGAGGCACTCAGTGATTTCTTCAAGCTCACCTAGTAGGCACTGACAAAGACAGGACTAGACTTAAAAGGTTCTGGTATCTACTCCCAGGTTCAATGGCACAGCCTCTCCTGCCTATGCTCCTGCCTTGCTCCTTGCACTCATTTTTAGACAGGTCTTAGCCAAGTTACTTTTACCTTTCTGTGCTTCCACCTCCCTACCTGTATGCAATAAAAGCATGGAAAAGCTAGTGATTACTATGTAACTGACGTGTAACTCAACTTATTTCTGTCAAATTGCTTTAAATTTATCAGAAAAGAAATGCTAAGATTGCCAAAGAAATCCATCACTTTATTAAACGTTTACATTTGTTGCCCTATTTTCTGTTAAAATCTCATAGCTGGGTTAGAGGAACTGAAAAGAGAACCAACCCCTGCACAGAATTGCTTAGGTCAGCCAGTACTGTGCAAAAGGCAATGTAACAGATAAATTCCAGGAGTAACAGGTATGAAACATAAATGATTTGACTGAAAGTTAAATAAAGCACCTTTCCAGGTAAAGCAGAGATATAAAATACTTTTAACATCTACCTCATTGCCTTGTGCACCCAGGGCTGATGCAAAACTGAATCTAGCAACCTGTATAAGTGAACTCTGCTCATATCCAGACAAGCCAGTGTCTACAAGGGTGAACTGAAAAAAATATTTAGCTTATCATATAAGATTGGTTTGTCCAGACTACTCTTAATTCCTCCTTCTGTTCAGAGTTCTTCTGTGAGACAATGCCATGGCCTCGTGTTTCTTAGTATCAGGCAACATTTTCATGGTATGTTGCTGTAGTGATAGTGTAGACAATACCCAACACCCTGAATGTCCCATTCAAAGCTGCTTTTAATTTGTTTTCTGAATCACTTCTGTAATATTTCAGGTGTGGTAGTTTATCACTTCCAAAGCTGTCAGGTAGAGAGATGAAAATGATCCTCTGTTTCACTAACTGAAAAATTATTTTCCTTTGGTCACTTCTCAACTCCCCTCTAGCAGAGATCCTGTTGTTTGTTTGTCTGTTTGTTCATTTTTCCACAGACATCCTGCTTCCTCCTTTTTACGATCTCTGTGGAGCCATGTTAAAGCTTGAAGAGCCAATCTTCAGGGACCATCACATGTCTGTGGTAATATATCATTTGCTTTTTGTATAGTGAGATTACAATACGCTACTTATACTCAATTTTAAGAGGAGATAATTAATATGGATTGGATGGGAAAGACCTACTTTTTTCTCTCCCTTGAGTCTCTCATATCTTTTTATTTCACAGTTTGTACATACATCAGTGACATCTGTGAATGAAATCCATATGCTGCTCTTCTTTGAACCAGTGATGAGTTTGAACCTACTTGGTGAAAGACACTTGGTCAAAACACATTAGATCCTTACTTTCCTGCTGGCTTTGCCGAGCACAGTAGTGTGTAGAGTGTAGACAGGCCAATATGATTGGCACGCATTACGTGGAAAATTATAGCATGGTAGTTATAATAAAGCCTGATTAATTTACAAGAGACTGGTTATATTTACAATGCTCATTTCTGTCTTAGGTAATACATGTCCCAGAGTTTGTAGTAAGTCCATCTCCTCTGTTCTAGACCCTGTTAAGACTATGCTACAAAAACACCCTAATTTTTACCTGCACGTTTCTAAGATATACTGGGTTATGGCTGTCTAATGTCAGCTTCAGTTTTTTTCTCTTTCCTTAGAATCTTAAAACTCTGTAGGTTTTTTTCCTGTACACAAATGTATGAGCTTCCTAAGTGAACACTGTAGATTCTTTATACCTACAATTCTTCATCCTGAAGTCAGATAAAACTTTGCTCAGATAACTAAATGCGCATGTTCCTCCTTTTGTGTCTTCATTTTACATTTGGTTGGTTTTAGACAGCAATGTGGGACAGTTAACAAGTATTAAGCACAGTGATATGTAGGAGAAGGAAGTGATTGGTTCTAAGGTGCAAGGACACTGCATGCATTCTAGCAGTGTATTTCCACAACATTGCACGTCGGGGAGAACACCACTGTGGGATACATTAAAGCCAGTCTGCAGTGAACACAGAAGAATACCTATCTTTAGTATGGTATGTGTCCATGTGAAAGAAGAAAGGGAGGTAGGTTTCCACTGGACAGAAAGCTACCTCAGAGTGTAGTTTTCGGAATCATAAAAACATACACAAACTGGGAGGTCTTTAAGTTGTTGAATTCTGGTTTACGCTAAGACTCCTCTATAGCTTCTCTTGTAAGCCCTCCAATCAGGAAGAGTAATCAAAACATCTGCATCTCCCAAATCTTTCCCTTTATCCATGGGTCTTTTCCAGAGCCACTTTTCCTGGCTTCTTTTTACAGGGCCAAGGAAAGCCACCCTGAGAGTGGGAACAGCTGTCTCCTCTCAGTTTTCGTAATGATCCTGTCCAGCATTAAACAAGGCAGCAGATGTGCTTTTCTGAGGCTCTGATCCTTTCTCAGAAGGATTTCCTGAAACCCTGTTCTCTTCTGGTTAATGTGCAATTTATTCTCCCAGACACTCCAGAAGCTAGTAGGTTCTTAAATGAACTTTGAAATAATTTGTCTACCCAAATCTCTCCTTGCCACCATAGTTCATTATTTTGGGCATTCTCAGGCCCACACAAATAAAATACTAATTCATGATTGGTGGTGCCTATCCCTTTCCTTGCTTGACTTTATGTGTAATAGCTAGGAATATTTCAGGTCAGGTCTTCCAATATTATTCTTTATCTGACTCCAAATAACAAATGTTCACAGTTGAGGGAAATGAAGCACCTAATCTCAGTGAAGTTATTTGTGAAAAAGCCTTTCTAGCTTTTAGAGCAAGGATGCCAGGAGAAGATATATTTGACTGTGCTCAGAAGGGGTTATTTTTCTGAATACTATCTGTATAGTATTTTAGCTACTTGTGCATAACAGAAAGATGAAGAACGTAAACAGACACAAAGTATAATCTCAGGATTCAGGATCCTTGATCCTTGCAATCACACATTTTGTACCAGTCCTGAGAAGCTGACCTTTTTGTGTATGTCTGCCTTAGATGCCAAGAGGAATTTTTCGATTAAGTGATAATTATAGGTAAATAGTAGTTAAAAGTTCACATGCACATATGGAAGCAAAGTCTGTTGGATACACTGGGGAGGTGTGACTTAACATTCCTCCCATACCTTGGGCAATTTCTCCAGGTTTTACTCCATGATCACAAATCCAGCATTTATTTTTAAGATCTGGTGTTAACAAAACCATTGCTTGGTGAGATAAATATTTACTCTTTCTCTAAACTAGAATTTCTCTCCAAGATCAGAATTAGCTGAGGGATAAAGCTAGCAATATTTAGTCCAGAACTCAGCACCCTTATCTCCTTGTAAGATTCATTATATCTCCTTGCTTTGAAGTCTCAGAACTTGACAAAAGGCAGGTTTAACCCAGTAGTAAATATAGTTACTTATATTGTCTCAAAAGACCATATAGAAAAGCAGTTGCATTTTTCAACAAAAAGAGTGCTGATGTTGTGTTCTACGTATATTAATTACTTCTCATTGGGGCCTACATTTCTGTACTCACAGCTACTCAAACAACTGACTTACCAAGAGAAGGGATTACAGCCATGAGCTTCACTGAAGTACAGAAAAACTTCCTGAAATATTCCAAATTTACTTTCTTATAGGAATATGTGGGATTTAGAAAATATGTGGCAGTGTGTGTAACACTCAGGCCAGGACCTACTGCTGCAACTCCCCAAGGAATGAACTTCCCCTAAACTCCTGTCAATCATCATCACTTGAGCTTAAACCTCCAGAGTTGTAAAACTTACAAGGGGATGCTTTTCCTTAGTAGATGTAGTTTAACAACTTACATCTTTCTCTTGACACTTCTACTTAAATGTTGGCCAGTCAACTTGGAAGGGACAACAGGTGCTTACCACTTCCTTGGATGGGTACAGGACACATTTTACTCCAAGTAAAATGAGCTTGGTATTGCATCCTGCACTGTCAGGCCCCTGTAAGGGATGTATGTGTTTCTGCAGGGGCTCAACTTCAATGCAGTAAGCTCAGAAAGCGTTCAGTGATACGAGCTCCCTGGATAACCTCTCCCTCTTGCCTGTGCTGGGGTTTGGCAGGCTGGGAAATGGGATCTAAGTCCATGTTTGTCAAGGACTTTCTCTGGCTTCGTGCACACACCAAAGGGATGTACTCTTACCTGTGTGTACAAACATGTGCTTGACGTAGTTCTGTTTGGCGGTGAAAGTCTTGTTACAGAGAGTGCACTCATAAGGCTTTTTTTCGCCTTGCCCACCTGCTGTGCTGTGGCCCGCAGATGGGGCCAAGGGCTGTGGGGCTGGCAGCTGGGCAGTAAAGGTTGACAGGCCAGGCTGGGACACTGTCACAAACTGTGTCTGTTGGCCAGCTAAAGGCTGGGGCAGACTGAAGAGAAAAGGCTTAGGGCCACTGCCAGCAGACTGTGTGGTGAAAAGGGCAGGCAAGTAGGTGTTGCCAGCTGTGCCAATGACCTGAGTGTTGCTGGTCAGAGTCAGTGGCATCCTCAGATTGCTGGTGAGGGTTTCTGTCTGGCGTAAGTAGATCTGTGTGGTTGGCAATGGTTGGGCAACAGTTGTGTTGACAGAAGGCTGCAAAGCCCCCTTTTCGGTGCTGTTATTGACTGTGAGCACTTTGCTGTCCATTTCAACGTCGTTGCTTCTCTCTGGCGAGGAAGAATTGGCATCTACATGCTGCTGCTGCTGCTGCGGCTGCTGCTGCTGCTGCNAATCTGGCTCAGTGCCAATGGAGGAACTGACTCCCGAGTCAAAACTCTCCCCTTTGGGCTCACTCTCAGTGCCTTCTGCTTGGTCAGTGTCCTCAGTGCATTCCTCAGACTCATTGCGCTCAAGGATCTGCACCCTCTGTTGGCCATAGTAGTCATAGTCATCCTCCATCTCCTGCTTAATATGGATGTTGCCCATCAGGGTTTGAATTCGGACAGGGCGTGGTTGCTTGCGGCAGTGTGTGGTCTCTGGAGTGGTGGAGAGGTACCGCTCCATCTGCTGTGACCGCTCGTGGATTCGGGTAATCCAGCTGGGGTCTTCCATGTGATGGTCCCTGGGGAGCCCCAGGGCTGTTTCATGGTGGCTGACCACAGCTCCACTGTAAAACGAGCGCTCCCCACTGCCATTTTGCATTGAACAGGCATAGAGGGCCGAATAGATCCTGTCCACACTGTGCTGTGAATGGCTCTGCAAGTAACCCGACTCTGTGTCAGTGCTCTGCCCCGAGGTGCCTGATTCAGGTGTTCCCCTGGGTGTCTCCTGGCCAGAATCCTGAATGACTGGGTAGACCTCTCCTACGTTTTGCGAGACAATCCTTGTGCACTCATCAATCACAGTCTTGATCTGCAGGATGCTGGCAGCTGTGAGGATCTGGAGGGCCTCCGACTGTGAGACTCGCAGTACCCCACTGTACATGAAGTCAATGAGCTTTTGCACAGACTGGACTGACACCACTGAGGGGATCTCGATGTCACTGTAGCCCAGCAGCAGCTTGTCCTGGAAGAAGGGGCTGCCAGCCGCCAGCACACAACGGTGGGCGCGTAGCATGCTCCCGTGGATGCGGACCGTCACGTCACAGAAGTGGCCACGGTTGCGCTGCTCGTTGAGGGTCTCGAGCACAGAATTGCTAAAGTTGTGAAGGTTGATGCTATGAATGCGCTCTGTCATCCCCTTGCAACTGATGTTACCTGTAGCAAAGCAGGTGACAAAAAAGAAGTAAAGAACAGATTGAGTCTTGTCCTGTGCAGAGCCACAGTCAGGTCATTGGTGAAGGCGACTGCCCACTGGGTACACAAAACAGATTACACTGTGAAAATCACATCCAAAGGCACAGATAAGAAGACATCATCTCTGCAAGCCTAGAAGTACACTTCACTACTCATTTGCAGAAGCTCAAGTCCTGAATTTTTGGACAAAAGCAGACAAAGACAGGTGTAGCTGGGCCTAAAGTCCAACCACATTCCTGGGCCTGGGTCTGGCTTTCAAAAAGCCCAGAGCCAGCCAATTGTAAACACTGTGCCTTGGATTAAAGCTGGATATTAGGCTGTTTGTTTCTGGACCCATGCCAGAAGAAAATCAGATTCTTCTTTAATGACCCTTTACACCAAGTTGTTAACACGAAGATTCTGTATGAAAATGGGATTTCTCTCTATATTGGTATTTTAAGGAATCTGGATCCTGTGCTTTACAGTACAGTTACTTTATCAGAAAACTGTCAGTCACTTTGTAAAATCCAAATCTGGTTCAAGATTCAGGCTGTAAATGTTCCTAAAATCCCACACACAGTTTTGTCTGGAGTTGTGGTTTAGAACATTTGCTACCCAATAGTGACAAACAGTCCTCTGAAAGAACCCAAAGCAAAAAGTTAACATGAGCTGTCCCCTTCATTTTTAGCATATCCCAAGTTATGACTGGCACCAGAATTCCATCATATAAAAACAAATGTGCTCCTGCTGTTATTTACTTGAAAGAAACTGGAAAATTACAGACATTTACTCTAAGGAAAACTTTGTCTTAGTTTGGCTCATTATTATAAATAGAAAACAGTTTAGAAAAGCACCTAACCCATTTGGGTACAGAACCAACACATCCTTTAAAATTAACTTTAACGAGCAACTACAAAGTAACTTTTTAATATCTCAATCCACTTTTCCCTATCTCCATCTAGCTTGTTTTAATTTTAATTTTTTTTGTTTCCTTTCTTGTTCTTTAGTCATATTTCATCCATTTAGATTTTAATGGGCATAAACTATGGTTTCACCTTCCAATGATGAAGAATCAATGGCTCTTTGAGGGGTAAATATAAAAAAAACCCCATTATTAATGATTTTTTTCTCTTAGCATTTATAGTATACGCATCACCTTGATTCCCAGAAAAGTATGCAAAGAAAAGTAATGCCAAATCACCACTAGTAGAACAGGCATTTTGTCTTGAGTATTCCTACCAAACCTACAACCCCTCTTGCCACAATTCCTTGTTAATGCATGAGAATCCAAAAGTGAAATTCGGGAGAGAAGCATGACTAAATTAAACTAGCTTATTATTGCTGTCTGGTTCAACAGAAATATACACAGCTAACAAATGGCATTGAAAGTGGTTTCATACACATGCCTTTTAGTCCAACAACGTCCCTCTGCTCCAACGTAAAAGGTGCTTTAGATCTCATAAACAGGCAGCAGAGTACGACATACTGCAATCTACAGGACAATGTGGCCTCCTTCCTCCTCTGCCTTTTCCTTCTCATTTATCCATTGCTGACATATCGAACACCTTCTATTCTGGTGGCTCAAAGAGAAACCACCTTGGACACAGGTGGTTATTTTAATTCTCTGAAGTAGCTGAAGGATAAAAAGGAAGCACAAAGGTGAGGAACTGCAAATCCTGATGAGACCAAGCTGTCTGAAGTCTGATAGATGTAAAGCAGCCACTATCAGAAGGGTATTAATTTCCATGTGAGATTACGCTTGTCTTGTTCATAAACTCTGCCAGGAAATCTGTTTCCTCCTCTGATGAGACTGATCGTAGCACTGGAAAAACATCTTAGAAACTGTGAGATTTTCCTTCAAGGGCACTGCAACTATTATTACACAGAATAACGTAGAGATGTATTTCCTTCTCCTTCCAGATAGAGAGAGTCGTTCTCCAGGAGCCTCCAAAGCAGTTCCAGATATTTCCCTTCCCAACATGTCAGATCACATGAGGATCTAAAATATATTTACATAAGAAGTCAGAACCCTTGATCTGAAAAGAAGGTAACTTGGTAAAAGTGTTGCAATAATGGGGAAACAGAAGGGTGGAAAACTAATGATAAATAAGAGACACCTCTTTTCAAGCCCTATGGTAGGCCCTGACACTTAATTGCATAGCTACCCATTTATCTGCATCTCCCATTGAGTGGTTGCCTATCAGTATGCTAGAAATCTTTCCATTAATAAGTATAGATCACTACTTGGTTTGACTCTAGGGCTCCCTTTTCCTGCAAAAACGTCTGTAAGATATGCTTCTGGAAAAGGGAATGACCTCTAGTTTATGTTCTGTTTTGTCAAACGAGGTATTTCATAATGAGATGAAATAGGCAGCAGTCCAACTCAATAAACCAGAAACCCTGACTTGCTCATGCATGAGGTGGAATAGTCCACACATACCAGAGATACTGTGGACAGGTCTCTTGACTTCAGCAGGTGCAAAGAAATTAACTTTGTTCCTATGCACCTTGGCAGATAAAATAAATTTTGTGAGTGGAACTCTGACAAATGCATCCTCAGGACAATTCCTTTCCAGGAAAGTGTGATACACACCACAAGACTCAATGACTTCTTGGGAAAGTGAATGCTGCCACTGATCTGTTATGTACAGAAAGGAGGAAAGACAAGGTTCTCAGGTCCTGGCTGTGGGAAGCAAGAGTTACGTAGCCAAAGTGTATTTGGTCATTTGCTAACCTGATGAAAACAGCCAGCTGGGATTAGTCAAGGCTAAAGAAAATAGGTTTGTATGCATTTATGAGAGTGCTGTGAACAGTTCTTCTATAGGAACTGATCTAGGATGCACCCTGAGGTGTAGGAACTGGTCTGAAAGTCAATTGAGTCACTTCATAAAGGGCATGGAGTACATCTTGGTTGCTATCGGTATATCAAGAGTTTTCCCTTAAAAAAATCCTCTCCTCATTTTTTTACTTTTTCAAATGAAATTGAAACATCTACCACTTCTTAACTGAAAAACAACTGAAATTCCCTCCTTAAAGATGATACAAGAGGGGTGGGTGGAAGAGGCACATAACAAATGGTAAAAAACAGATATACAGACTTTGAGGAAAATTCTTCTAGGCCACCTTCCCTGACTTTCAACACTGAAAACCATACCTATCCCAAGTACAGGCAACCCAATAATTTGCAGTAGTGTCAGAGATGCAGCAACACAAACCACAGTAGGATAAAAGAGCAACTTTAACAAATTCCTGAGCTTGGTCTGTAGCAAAACTCCCTGTCCCATGCAGCTCCTCTTCTCCTCTGCAGGAAACTGTGCCCAGATGTGAGTTTTGTGGTTGTTCTTTGTTGTATACTGGTCTAAACTGAAAGTCAAAAGGTGATGCTCCCTAGTAAAGGTGGAATTGCCAATGCAGATTTGATTCTAAAGTAAATGCCACATTCTGACAAGGGCCACTGGAGCTTTGGACAAACCAGAAAGTGTGTCAGCTCTTCACAAGATCCTGCTACCCACAGGCACACTCACCTACTCCTCATTGCACAAAATGCCTGGCTCAGGAAAAAGACTGCTGTCTCAGGCTCTTCTCAAGCCTGCCACTCTTTTAAATTCGAGACAGTGGGAACCTTTCTGTGAAATTCAAGTGGTCTTTGTTAAGTGCCCCCCCTTCCCTTTTTTTTGTCCAGTAAACATGATGTAGAAATCCCAGTGGTCTTATTCTGAGCAACTCCTGTAAAATGGTTTTGTTCTCTTTCTGTGAAGCAAGTTCTGATTGGAGGGGTATTCACAAACCATATAGGAAAGAATGGGTGTGAAAATGCAAAGGCCATTCTTACCCAGATGGGCAATGAATAGGCGTTTGCCAGTCAAAAAAAAAAAAAAAAGAAAAAGAAAAGGAAAAAAGCCCAGACAACTGCACAGATTATGCACATTTGCAATCCTCCTGGGATGCAATTTGAAGCTGGCATGGCATAAAGGTGAAACATATTACTGTGCCACTTTGAAAAAAGGTCCGTTTGCCCATATGCAAATGGACCGATTAAACTGTCAGGCTATTCACAGAAACATGCACAGAATTCATCCTCAACTAGTAAGAAGGAGCACTATGTGGATGGGAAAGGAAAAAAAACTTTTGTTGTGTAATACATGACTGAATGCTTAGATTAGTGTTTCCTTGAATCTCATCCACCCCTCCTGCTGACTTTTATGCTATGGGCATTCAAAAGAAAGTAGATTTTACCATGACAATAACAATGACAACCTCTCAAAGTACAGTACCAAAGAGGAAAGCAACGGCAGAAGGAAGCAGCGGGCAGTGGACTCCTGGAAGATGCTACAGAAGATGTGGAAGTGCAGCAGTGAGGTACATCAAGAACGGCTTGAAGGAAGTTTTCTACTTGGCAAAGCTACCATACATAGACCTACATAAAGCTATAAAGGTATGGCTTGCAAAGGTGATATTCTGTTTGTCTGAAGTAATAAATGATCCCATTAAACACATGATGTAGTGGAGCTACAAAGATGTATGGAACACTGAAGACTGCAGGCCATACACAAATGGCTAGGCTGTACATTTAAAAAATTGTTTAGTAAGGGTTTTCTCTAACGCAGCCACTAGATGTCCCTTTCCACAAAGCCAGTGCTTACAGCTTTAATGCTCATAACTGAAAGGTATCAGAGAATTTGATTTTCTCTAGTGCCCTTTAAAATCACAGTATCTCAAAGCTCATAGCACAGCAATGACTACCATTTCTAGAAACACAGTGATGATGAAACCACCACAGCTACTGTAACTCAGCAGCAGCTCAGTGCAAAACCTTTACCCGAAGCAAACCTACCTCAGATGATGGAAACCAAGCTCTTTTGGGAAACTTTCTGTATGATCTTTCACAGGAGTAAGTAGCAGAGTGAATGCCAAAGGCTCTGTCTTGCTTTCATACTTAGATGGCAAAGAGAGTGACTGCCTCTTATCCTTCAAAACTGGTAGGCTTTCTAAGACAGATGTAGATTGAGGTTTTGCCTCAATTTTCTGCGGCAGCATTTAGAAAACTGTTGGGTAACCCATCTCACTGATACTCGGACAAGATTAACTAGCACTAGCTTGATATTGCTGCCAAGTGTTGGATGACCACAGTCTCTTGTCTGTATCAAAAGGATGCATTAGGTTCTTCAGATAGTCATCTAGTCTATTCATTTTCCTCATGGTGGGAATGACTTAACTACCTATCTCCTCAGAAATTTGTCTGTTTGCAAAAACAAGCCATGTGGGGGATTTCCACTCCCTTCCCAGATAGACTGTCTACTATCTGTATAGCAAGAAAGTTTTCCTAGTGTTTAACTTTGAAACCACATACTCATCCTTTCCACCAACTGACATAAGAAACTATTGACCACTTCTTTACAGAACTCTTTCATATATTGGCAGGTGCCTCGCATTTCTTCTTTAGACCTATATTTTCTAGGAAATACAAATTCAGGTCTCCCAATCTGATACTACTGATTACATGCACTCTCTTCATTCTTATCTTCTATTCAGTTTGTCCTTCTTTCACTTAAAATGCAGTGCCCTGAAGTACTCTGAGGTTAACAGAACAGTTGCCTGAGACACTTATATATGATACACTTTAAAGACCTTATGGAATGAATTAAACCAAACAAAATAAAACCCTCTTCTCAAAACAAAATGCTACAGATTTTCCTTAAGAAAGGCTTGCCTCAGTAAAGAATCCTTAATTTGGAATTTAAATCTCAACTCTTGCAGAAGCATGACAGCTCACTGGAAATATAGCATTTCCATCACAACATATGAAAGCTATATTTTGTGATGGAAACAAAACATATAGCCATGCAATTTCCACAGAAAGGTTTCTCCTTCCCATACCTTAGTGTCTCCTTTTCCAAACTTAGCACCATAACCACGGGTCCTTTCTTCAGCTCTGATGACCAGATTTATCCCTACTAATGAAGTTTTATTTTATGTTTTCCTCAAGTTAGTTATGCTAAAATAAAGCTGGATTAACAGAGTGAAGATTCAAATACAGTGCTTCCATACACAAAATTAGTCCTGCATCAGGTTCCAGCTGTCTTGGACCAAATTTAGTGGAGTAATATTTTTTTCACTCAAGGAAGTGACTTGAATTCAAATCCTAAAACCCGGTAGTGGCTGACTTCTTAGTATGTCACAGTGATGCTAGAGAGGCTGATTTAGCCAACTCTGCTCAGACTGATTCTCCTGAATACTTGGCCTCATTCTGATCAGGGGCCTGTAAGAGGAAAAGCTTGTATGGAGTTTCAGGAACACAGAACATTTGTATCCTCAGCAGGAGATCTGACCAGGACCAGCCCTTGCTTTCTGTTGCTTTAAAGGTTTGCTGGAGTTTTCACCCAATCATCTGCTTGAACATCTTGAAAATCAGTATCTCCTTCTATAATATCTATCCAAAACAAACACCAGATGACACTACATGAATTGCCCTAACCCTACCAGATTGTTGTTAGAATCAAAATATGTAGCAGTCTACATTTAACAGGAAGTACTGTATTTTTACCAGCACAACATCTATTAATGTGTCAGTAATATACTCTGTGGAAGAAAGAATCACTGTGTTCTGAAAGCTGTCAAACTTTTCTGAATTTCACAGTCTAATAACTACATTTATTTGAAAGACAGGAATGCATGCACACACAAACACAACCTTATTCTCCAAGGAACAAACATATCGAGTAGATGGCTAATAAGAAAGAGTTTGCTTAAACTTTGTTCAGGAGACAGGCTTTTTCTGTAGACCAGGGAATGTTCAGCGAATTTCCTATGGACAATTTCTTCAGTTAATTGCCTTGTCCTTTTTAGCATCTATCTAATGATGAGATATCCATTTTACATAAAAATGAAGACTAAATCATAGGTGTTCTGTACATTAAATTGCTTCTATATCCAATGGGCATAAATCCCCAGTGTCAAGCATAAAAGCCTCTATTTCAGCCTACGTGCTTGGGGAGCAGGCAGGGAATCACCCTCAGCCTGAATGACTGCGGAAGGAGTCTGTCAGCACTAATCCTGTTTGCTCTGCAATCTGCAGGTGGCATTATCTGTGCCTCAGTTTGCTTCATGTAGAATAAGGACACCATCATGCATCCAATTCTGCAGAAGGATCTTAAAAAATTGTTTTTCATTCCTTGGCTAAAGTATACTACAGAAAGATCAAGAAATAACTCCATTGGTCTCTTTTAGATTTTCTTCTCCAGGCTCACAAAAATGAAATTTCCTCTCACACTGCTCTAATGCCTTAAGTCCTTTATACCTCTTTATGGTGAGCACCTTACAACTGTAAAGCACCAGGTAAAAACCAGATCCAATTCACAGCAGTCTGGTTACCAAGGGCTTTGAAGTGTTACATCACATTTTTCAGGTATTTTTAAGTTAAAGAAATACTCCATTTTTTTCCAGGGTATTTACTTTCCCCCGTCCGCTCCAGTCTGTATTCTTCTTATTTTAGGAAATCCAAAGATACTTACAAATAAGAAGAGTATACTCAGAAGCCATTTTTATTCCCAGGCACATACCTGAGGGTCCAGTCCAATATACCTGCACTGTAAATATTGCACATGTATACACACATGGTTTCTCTCGGTTCCTCTGAGCCCTTGTCTGCAAACCCTCTGCCGCTACAGCCATGCCATCGTACCCCCAGCATAGATACAGAGTACATTTGATGGAGATGCCTCTCCTGTAGATATCTACAATAGCTCCAAGTGACACAGACTACTTTAACAGAAGAGCTACCAAAGCTCTTGTCACAGCAGCATAATGGAGATTTGAACAGGCTGGAGGTATTATTATAAGGGTGCGAATTCCTGTGCCCCAGAAAGCTGTAACATGTTTACATTAGCAAAAGAGAGGCTCACCAGATAACATTTTAACGCTCTTTTTGGAATGTAAAGCAAGAAAGCTGTTTGTACTACTGCCCTCTTCCAATTGGAAACAGAGAAAACACCGTGGCCACATGATGGCACCATTTCCAAGCAAGAGAAACGAGGCTGTGCTCAGCCCTTTCCCAGCAGGGAACATTTTCATATTCTACATGAAAACCATTTCAGCCACTCTTGCTTGTTCCCGGAGAGCTCACTCACAATCCTGCCAAACCCCAGCATGGCCCAACTGTTTTAACTGGCTATAAGGTTAAGGCAGTTTGTCTCTTTAAAATAAAACGTAGGTGCTATTGCTTGTTTTCCTTCATGGTGCCAGGTGCCGTTACTCAGAGGGCACTCTGCACTAGTGGACCTGCAGCGACAGCCACTGAACACAGCAGCGGTGAGATGGGCCAGCAATGCCGATGAAGATACAGTGTGAACACTCCCCACTCACACAAAACAAAACAACTTTTCTTGAAAATGTAGGCAAACAAGGTGGTTTATTTTGCTAGTCTATGCTCCTGTTCAAAAGCTTATTGTACTTATTAAGAATACCTTCACCTTTTTTTATTTAAATCCCAATGGTGTCTTTCATACTGAATACCAGTATGGAAAGTGAACGGGGATTGCTTTTGGTCATCTCACTGTGGTGGACTGTATAAACTTACATCCTCTCTCAGAAGCACTGCATAGGCTGGAGAAGGGGCTGGGGTTGGAGGTGGGAGCTAAGTCTGTAGGAGGAATAAATTAGAAGGATAATAGGTGCAAATATATTAAAACATGTCTCCAAAAGAGACAATTGCTATTCCATAAATTCTTTCACGTTTGCCCCGTATTGTTAGTTGTTTCCCCCAGGCAGAAAGACAAGGAGGAAAAACTTATCAGTTTGAGTGTGGTTAAATACAGTAAGTCTGAAAGCCTGTGGGCTTTGGTTAAAAGGAAAATATAGATTAAAACCTCTTAAGATAATTACCTGTTTAGAAGGTTTCTATTCAAGCTAGAATCCTCTACAGGGAGTGTTTGTAGCAGTCTGTTAGGAAAAGGGTGCAGTCAGAAATGGTTGACTTGTGGGAAACCTGCTGCCTGTGGAAGAGCACCACCTGTGCTCTCCAGGTTTCCAGAGAAAGGTGTTTCAGTGTAGTAGATTTTTTTCTGGTCACAGAACTACTGGTAGATAGGAGAAAAAAGCAATGGACGAAAACCTGTAAATGCCAGTCCTCAGGCTGGGAAAAGGATTCTTTCCAATCCAATGGCTGTGCTCAGCCCTGAGTAGAGGAAAGCTATTGCATGAAAATGCTAGACTTTATTTGGTTATTTTTTCCATTTATCTTTTTTAATCTATTAGTGAAAGGGTAATTGTTAAGTGGTACAACTGGGTGCTTTGGTGAATATTTCAACTCAGAAATATCGTGAGACAGATATTCATGCTGATTTGGACTGTGGCTTCTTTATTTTGAGTTTATGGGATGAGTGTTTAGGCCTGCTTATAATTCAGATTTAAATATCAGTGGGAAACAGCACATGCCAACGTCAATGGCGGTGAAGGCCACAAGGAAAATTTCTGTCCTCAGTGAGACCTCTGCAATCCCTGGGAGCAGACTTAATTCCAAAATCACCTTAGTTTTGGTAGGAAGAGAAATACATGGCAGAACACTTCAAGCTAATAAATGAACGCAATAAACAAGAACACAGCATTCATGGGTGGCTTGATATCATCAGACAGATCTGTAGCACTAAATGTACATTGTTAGTTTCAATGTTTTTTTCTTTTACCCTCCAAGGGGAAAAGGCCCTGGAACTACATATATACACAAGCATACAGACACCACCAGGTGATACTAATACAGTGCAGAGTGGCATTTCTCAGGTCTGCCTTCAGGCACATTCTACCCTCTACTTAGCCAAAAACATTAGAGATAGAATCTGTGAGCTTTACTTTTGAATACAGGGAATATGCCCTGCTTTGAAATGCTGCACAGGATCAAAGCACAAGGTATTTTTGTTGAAGTTGACATGGTTGCACACACAGACATGAAGCTGTGGGAAGAAGTTTTTATTTTCTCTATCATACCCCTTTCCACACAAAAATTGCTACTTTGTGTTTTTTTTTCTCTATCTGTGTAACATCAATAAATTACATGTTATCACTCCTATCATCTAGTTATAAAGAGCCTTTCAAGATTTTTAATAGATGCACAATATTGCTACACTTATATTTTCACTGGTTAAGGACTCAAAAATAGCTGTTGTGAGATTACTCTTAATTTATACTACTTCTCTCTTGTGGGCTTTCAAGAAGCAGCATTTCACCACATGTCACAGATTGCTATAGAGTATACATTCCACATCCCAGACAGGCAGAGAACCTTTCAGTGTTTAACACAACAAAACTGGGATGGGTAGGGGTTCTAGGATTTATCTTTTTTTTTTTCATAGATGCAGTTAATTCCTCAAAGAGCTATTTGTGATGACAGATTAACTGGAGATCTTGAATTCTCTTTGCATTCCAGTTCCTGAGTAGTAGATACATAAGACTAGATCTCATGTTATTTTAGCATTGTAAATGACGACACGGACAACGAAAACAGTCACAGAAAACAAATGGAAGATGGTGCAAGGGCATTTCCTCTAGAAACAGCAATTGGCATTCTCAGGAACCCAAATGCTTGGTGCCAGCCAGAACAAGTTGCTGCAGCCCACGGTGCACCAGGCTGTGAGGCAAATACCCCGATGCAAACAAAGTTTAGTGGCATTTTGATAACTTTCAACCAACTTTCACCTATGGTGTAGCTCAAACACCACATTTCTTGTGGAAATGCAATTATTTTCCCCCACAGTGTCCCCTCTCACAGTTCATAAACTGGTGGTACTAAGATGGTACTAAGCTGTACCTTGGTTTTATGTTTCAGGTTCTCTCCTAGTACCACCTTAAGGTTTCACTTCAAAACTGTTTTGATTAAAAGAGATCTCTTTGTTCAGCTGAGAACAATACAAGAATTGTTTTGATTTTCTCTCTTTCAAATACTGCTCTGGCCCTACCTTGTTCTAAAGTTATTGAGTGAGATCACAGCACAAAGATTACATGGCTATTCTACCATACGTAAACAAGAGAAAAGAGGAGAAACTGACTGTGGAAGCTTAGATGAAAAGAGCAAAAGCTCCAATGCTTAGACAGATCACCATGGTGAAAAGGAACAGAAGGTGAAGAAGCCTGTTTTTATGTCTGTAATTTTACAGTTACATGCTTGCAAGAAAGCAAGCAACTACTGCACCAGTCAATGTTTCACAAAGCATGGAAGGTGTCTGCCCATAGCACGCAAAGGACTATCCAAGAGAGAGGTAAGCATTGATTTATGCAGGGTTTTAAAAACACACAATAGGACAAAAGAAGATGTAGAAGTAGCTGGTTCAGTTTCCTTACAGAGTTACCTGTCAAACACTGGGCTTTGCTGCATGAAGTGTCCCTCTGCAGACCATATTAGGGAAATGATGAATTTGGTTTAGTCTTCTCACCCGTTTAGGGCAGAGGAGATGACAGCAGTAGCATACGTGGTTAAGACATGAAATAATGATTGGCATGGTTATGTTTGACATCCCTCAAAAATATCATCTATTTGGTATGTGCAACTTCAGGAGGAACAATTATTAAAAGGTAAAAAATAAAAGGAAGTTAGTCAGAAAGAGTCTGAAAGGAAAAGATAAGGAATTAAAATCCGTAAGATCAGCAGGGAGGTAGCCTTAAGAATACTTTATTAGAGTCCATATGCATATTGAACGACAACAACAACAAAAAAATAAGAAAGCAGCAAATGCCACAATGGTTAAATAACAAGGTATAAGAGTTCATTAAAGCTGAAAATGTATCCTTCCAAACATGGAAATCATACCCAAGTGACACTAATAGAACTGAACATAAACTGTAGCAGGCTAGATGTAAAACAAAGATTAGGTAGGGCAAAGAGGAGATTTAAAGAAAAAAAACCAAAACATTAAAGGTATAAAGACAAATACTGTAATAAACCATTATTTAAACACATCAGACAGTGAAAGCTTGCAGGGCAATGGCCAGTACCTAAGAAGTGCTGTAGATTATGTGGATTTATAGACTTAAGTAGGCAAGTAATAGACTCAGTGGGTTAGCTAGTCTACTGATCTGTGAAAGAAGTAAAGGTAATCAAAGAGGTTACAGAAATTCTCCAGCGGAATTGACATTATTGCTTTAATTTTCAGAATGGAGGATGATGGAAGAAGGTAAGCCAGCTCCAAAGGGGAAGAGAAAAACACTATTCTTGAGACTGTTATTAAAAAACCACAAACCACATACAAAACCAAACAAAAATACTCCCAAACAACAGAAGAGTACTAGAACATCTTAGTACATGGAGCTGTGATAGATAGTTGCAGAGTATCCATCAGTCACTTATTTCATGAGCGGAGCTGTTGAAACACTCATCCAATAAATAAACAAAGGATTTACTGGAAGACTTAGAACCATTAGAATGGAAATAAAAATCTGTGGGGGGGCAGACTCTGAAGACAGGAACGCGTAAACTCAGAAGCAGATTGCAGATATCTTACCAGACAGTTACAGTACATCATGGTGGCTGCAGCATGACTTACCAACAGAAGTATCACAGTATTATCAACTCAAGTCACCTCAAAATCTTAAGAATGGAAGCTATGGAATTGTAAAGAGCACTAAGATGGTTTATCCTTTTCCTTGGTACTTAGAAAGAATAGATACACAGGGGACATATCTCCAAGTTCTCCCCTGAAATCATGAAAGATAAAAACTTGCATGGCTGTTT
Organism: Chloroceryle aenea; assembly: GCA_013399075.1. NCBI lineage: Eukaryota > Metazoa > Chordata > Aves > Coraciiformes > Cerylidae > Chloroceryle > Chloroceryle aenea. The sequence goes on from VWZY01012664.1 coordinate 61,791, forward strand.
TAAACCAAAGCTGAAATGATGTGCGTTATCCCCGAGAGTTCTCTAAAGGGAGAGCAGTAAGGAAAAGCACTGAATACCACAAGAATTGGCAACCTAGCATCAAGCCAGTGTTAGAGGGTTACCAAATATGAAAATCAACAATCAGGATTATGAGACAAAGTTTCAAAAGCACCTATGTATTATAAATGTAACTGACATGCATCCGTGAAACTCAGGCTCTGAAGTCACACAGTTGCTTCTGAAAACAAACTCACTGACTTCGTAAAGTGAAGTACCATATGCTATTAGTCATTTCTCATGAGAAGAAAAGCCCAAGAGACCAACCTAACAAAACTCACTTTGTGTGCTGATTAGGAATATAGAGACCAGTTCCTATCAGTAGTACAACATTTTACACTGCCAATTCTTCAGTGTATTCTGATGGCTTTTTCAAGAGAGGTGGCAGGGTGAGCTCAGCTTTTTTTTACATACCAGTACTTGTACTACCTTCTGTCTTTACTGCACTCAAGCAACATCTATCTGCTTTTGTGAAAAAACCAAGTCATTCCTGGCTGATATTTCTTTGATAATCTTACAAACAGAAATATAAACCTACAAGACACAGAAACCACTTGTGACTGTTAAAAAGAGAAGCATTTATATACAAAATTTCACATGTTCTGCAAGATGGGGGTATAAATAAGTGTTGTGACATCAGTATTTGAAAACTATGGATGTCCTTGCTTTCACTTCAGCTTGTTACAGAAAAGGCCTGTATCATTATTATTGTATCATCTAAAATAGATATCTAAACATACAGCATTTCTTGAGTCACAAAAAACAACCTAAAAATATTCAGCATTAGCTAACACATACCATACATAGATTTGCAAAAATACAAATGAAATCACTGTTGACATATTGCATGCCTCTGAAAACAAGGAAGCTGGTAGAATCGGGGCCCCACTCCTCCCCTCTGAGAGTGGAGATCATCTGAATGCTCCAGAGAGGTTCCTAGGGAATCACAGCCACGAAGTTCTAGAGGCAGAGGGAAGACCATAAAGGCATGTAACCATTCTCTTCCTGCCACAGAACCTCAAACAGAAACACAGGAAACCTAAAACATAAAGATGAGGCCAAAGCACCTTCAGATCCACCTAGCCACTATATTAGCCCCAGGCAAATCAAACTTGCTGATTCATGGGAAGGGAATGGCAGGTCACTCCAGCTACTCAAGAATAGGAAAACTTAACAAGTTTCCACATGCGCTCTGAATGCTCTGGGGAGTACAGGAACCTTGCAAGGTTCCCTCTCTGCCTTTCCCCATTATGCTGGAAGGCTATCAAGCTACAAAAATCAGAACTTAGAATGAGGAAAAGAAAACAGATTGCCTCAAAGTTGCCATCCTGTGAAGCTAAAAAATGCTGGAATTGGACCAAGGGAGCCACAGTACTCGAGCACGTATGGACAAAGGGTTCAGATATGGCCCATCACACATGTTTATAAAATGCATTCTATTTAATGCATAAACACTCCCCAATCCCTTGCTAAAATAGAACTTTAGGAAGTCCTCCCCCAGATCAATGTCTTGCTAGTGATTGTTTCATAGATTTTTCAAAAATTATCCATGCCTCACTTTCCTTCTCAACATTCATTCCCTACTAGAATCTCATGTCTCTGCAAGAATTCTGTATTCTCTAAAAATCATAAAAATCGCTTCAGCAATTTTTCTAATGATTCTTCAACCTCCCTCCTAAGTCCCATGGAAACTCCTTGCAAAGATCTTGCTTTTCCCTTGGCTGGAACAAATTTCTTCACAGATGGACCATCCAGTGTCTAAGAATAACTCTTTTAACTATCAATAGAGACAAAGATATTCAGTTGCACTGTTCCCGTGGGATTCCTTTGAGTTTGGACACATCTGTTAAGATGCATACATCAGAGCCTGAATGAAGTTTTTGTCTGATTGTATCTCTGAGAACTCATGAAAGTTTCTGCTAAAATGATCTTATCTCTTGGCACTTGCAAAACATGTATAGTTATAGAAGCTTTCTGAAGGGCTCCAGAAGTAAGTGGCCTATACAGACCAGATCAGTATAAACAGTATAAGCAAAGTCCAGATGACTGACTTCCCTCTCAGCAAAATCTTTAGAAGCTTTAGCTGAGGCAGTTCAGCATTCAAACTAGGACCCTACCAACTTTATTCGTTCTCTATCCATAAGCAAGAAATTATGTGGAAAACTGCAAACAGCATGAATCTCATATGCTTTCCTTTGCTACCCTGTAACCTTTCCAGAACCTGTGCCTCCATGCTTGCTCTTGTAGCTTTCTGCACAAACACACTTCTTCTGGGTATGCAGCTACAGGTGTTTGTGACAGCTGAGTAGCCAGAGGTGTAACTCATCTGGAGCTCTATAAGCTCACTCAGTGACTTAATTCCAAATTCAGAGTGCTGCTTTTTATCTGCCAAGCCCCACATGAGAACAGTTACATCAGAATGCACCTCTTCCTCTAACTTGTTATTCCAACAGCATTGCCTGAGCTAGCATTTCTCAAGAATGAAAGAGATGGGAACTGGACACAACGCATCCTAGGTTCTGGATTTTGCTTTAAGGATTCATCTTGTGCTGGAAATACATCATTATGCTCAAACCCAGAAATCTATGACCCAGTCCTACAAGGGTGAGAAGCAATGCAATTTAACTGGGAATAACTGGCACCAGAAACAGCACATAGAATATACAACACTATAGAATTAAGCCCTAAATTAAGTTGTGCATCACATATGACTTTACCCAGATTTTTTCACTAAGTATTCATTTAGTAAGACTGGAATTCAGACTGCTGCTTAGGGTTTCTTCACCTCTGCCTTTTACAGCTGAGGAGCAGATGGCTATCACAGAGTTTTTATTTCCTATGCATGGAAAAAGTATTTTGATGTGAATCATTCCAAAAGCCCTGATTTTTTTAAAGTAGATTGCCTTCTGAATATTCCTCATAATAAATATGTGTCGATGTTTTCTGCCAAGCACTAGTGACTGTGCATGCAAAATGGTCAGTGAAGATTTCAAACTGATGTGAATAGGTGGCCCATAAAATCCAACTCGTTTTTTCCAGATACATGAATGAGAGCTTATGGAACCATCTGTACACCAGTGCATTTTTCCAAGAATTGATGATGCACCCTACCATGCTGACTTTTTCTGGGTGTTCCTGATATTTTCATTGAAAATTCCTCTCATACTTCCTGTCTAATCCTAGGTTTTAAGTATTTTTGAACTATTTACCAGCCACTAGAAAACTCCCAACCAGAATCACTGTAGCTCGAAGAGAAGGACAAAGGGAGGGACTGTAGGGTGAGGGGAAAGAATCAGTCCAAAAGGCAGGGAAGGAGAAGTCTGTAATGACAGGAAAGCCCAGTTTTAAATGTTAGGAGCCAGAAATATTAAACTCTTGGGTCGGTGAATGAATGCCCAGCACTAAGGACTGAGGTAGTATTAAAAGAAAAAACTACCACATAGCATGGAGATAGCTACAGTAAATATGCAGTAAATATTCATCACGCCTCATCTTTATTTCATGTGAGAAATTGGCATTGCCAAAACATTAATTATATGCATACTGCCCCAGACAAATACAGCCTGATAAAGGCTATAACCCACCATAAATAATGGAATTTTTTCCACTGGTTTCAAAGCACATAGAAGCAACTAACTGAGATCAACACCACAAGATGTCTTAGCATTTCTTCAATTTTTGCAGGACTCTAACTGTATTTTGGGAACTAAATTTCAACAGTTCCTGAGATAGGACAATAATAATGCTAAAACCATTACTAAACTCCTTTTCACCAACAATTTCAGTGTGAAAGAAGCATCTTACCTGGTTTTGCTGTTTATTCATATCAGTATTACGTATTTAGTAGGAATGGAAGGTGATTTGGGGACATGAAAAACTTTAGGGTCTAAAAGACTCTGTTTGTCCACAGAACAGGTAGAGCATGAAGAGCTGCAGGCTCCACCTCCCCCTACTGTCCTCTGCCAATATTCCTCACCCTTGAACTTGGTCACCTCAGAAAGCAAAAGCAGGAGTTCATTCTCCAAGTTCCCTACAATCCCTGCTGGCCTCTGTCCTAAGGTTGCTTTCATGGGTTTCCATTTGTACTGTCAAAAATCATCAGTGTGAGGTTTCAAATCCCATTTACTGATGAACTCTTTCATCTTTGTGAACGGGATAAAGAGATTCTTTGTTTGAAAATAAGGATTATTTTTTTCTTGTTGTTCTGCTCATTTTTTGCATCTTTTCACAAGCTTTTTGTTTTCAGAAAACACTACAAGACAAAACTGTACCCCAGTTTTAACAAAGAGCCTGACATCTCCAATTTGAAGAGAATTCTTGTATATACTAAATTGCATGCTGCCTGCTGCTTAATTGTTTCACATCTCTTTCTTCTCCTCCAAATCACCAGGTGAGATTTAGGAAAGTCTCCTCTATGTTTACCAGCTCTATTAAAATCACGATCTCTAGAAGAAGCTCATAATGAATAAAGTCAGAAGCCAACGGGAATGAATTGCAGCTAAAGTGATTTTGATAGCGATGATCCCTATAACCTGGCTGCTTCCAAGCTTGGCCCTCAGGCAGGATTTTTAAATTAAAAAAAAAAGAAAAGTATATACATAGCTTTTAATCTTATTTTTTATTGTCATGCCCTGATTTTTATTTTTCTTTAATAGGCCTCTGCAACGTCTGGTTGGCTTCTGAGCTCTGTGTCATCATCTTTCTCCTTTTTTCCCCCTTGTAAATTTTACAACATCCTAAAACCACCACAGAAGAGGTAAACTATATATTCTAAAACTAGTGAATGATGAGGTTCACATCACACTGCACATTCCTGCCCAAGAGACTTCCAGGCAGGGACCACTGTGAAATGACAATGTTTTGAAGAGCTGAAAGATAAGTTGCGGCCTTTCCAAAATCCAGTTTTAATCATTCACTCCTTTAGTTTTGTATTTTTTTTCAAAATGGAAAAGAACATCTTTAAAAGACCAATTAACCCAAGCTGTGTAATCTGAAAGTCAATGGACTCAAAACAAGGGCCTTACACTGGTATAACCACACAGGTCTACAAAAGATTTTCCAGACTCTCACAGACTGATCCTCTCCACAAAAGTTTCCCCTCCTTTTCCTTGTGGAAATCCTTTGTAACCCTAGGTGTCAGATCCATATACTTGTTTTCTCCCATGGCAATAAAGCACAGGCTTAAAATCCCTAGTCAGCAGATATGTTTGGGCAATGAGAAGCATATGACTAGCTGGAGAGGAATAGAATCATAGAATGTTAAGGGCTGGAAGGGACCTCGAAAGGTCATCCAGTCCAAACCCCCTGCCAGAGCACGATCACCTACACTAGGTCACACAGGAACACATCCAGGTGGGTCTTGAACATCTCCAGAGAGGGAGACTCCACAATCCCCCTGGGCAGCCTGTTTCAGTGTTCCATCACCCTCACTGTGAAAAAATTTCTCCTTATGTTTCTGTGAAACTTCCTATGCCTCGGCTTCCACCCATTACCCCTTGTCCTATCATCAGGTATCACTGAGAAGAGCCTGGCTCCATCCTCCCGGCACTTACCCTTTATATATTTATAAACATTAATCAAATCACCCCTCAGTCTTCTTTTCTCCAGGAAAGAGACAAGCTTGAGAGGTCTTCCCTTTTTAATTTGACAGAAGCAGTAACCTGACTCAACACCATACTCTCAGTTTCCCCTGGCTGATGGCATTATCATGGCCTTAACACAAAACCGCTCTGCTTCAGTGGTAATTCCCAAAGAAGGAAAAAGGTGAGCCCTGAAGAAGTCCTGCTTGTGCCATTATGGAAAAAGCATCCAACTGGAAAACCTGGTCTGCAGTAAGGAGCGTGATTTCAAGAACCCCAGCTTAATCCAGCAGCATGTTGGTGTACTCACAATCAGATGACCCTGTGTGTGTGTGCAGGTTTGTTGGTGAATGTGGTGAGTGGATGAGGGCCGGGCTCAGAGACGGAACAGCTTTAAGGTTCAGGCAGGGAAGGCCCGGCTTGGCGCTGCTTGCACCCGTCTGAGTAATCTCATTCTCCTCAGACGCCTTCTGGTTTTCAGCTGTCTTGGGTTTCTTCCTGAAAATAAACAAAGAGACCTTTGAAGGGACTGACTGCATATTTGGGAAAAGGCATTTTTAGAATCTGTTAAAGATAACTTTCTTCCCCCACACCCCTCCACCCCCCCTTCCTCCCTTTTCCCTTACAGGGAAGGAGGCAGGGAAGACTCTCCTCCATGCTTCTTGTTTGGAAACAAGCTGCTCCTTGTTTTGACTCTGATGCAATGGCCCCAAGACTGTGCTACAGCAAATAGGCCAAGCATGAAGCTCCTCATTCTACCCCTACTGATGACATATAAAATGAAACTCATCCCAGTGGTTTAGACAGTGGGAGCTCCATTTGACAAATACTATCCAAGTCTGTAGCATTCTTAATAGAGAGAGTTATACAGAAATGTAATAGGATTGTCTGAAAAGCAAACAAATATGCATGTTTCCAGTTCAAAATAAATCAACGCAAATGGGTGGAAGCTGAGGCATGGGAAGTTCCTGTGAGGGTGACAGAGCCTGGAACAGGCTGCCCAGGGGGGTTGTGGAGTCTCCCTCTCTGGAGACGTTCAAAACCCGCCCATCTGGACACGTTCCTGGGTGATCTGCTGTAGGCGATCCTGCTCTAGCAAGGGGATTGGACTGGATGATCTTTCGAGGTCCCTTCTGACCCCTGACATTCTGTGGTTCTGTGATTCTGTGAACCCAAGGCACGAGCAGTGGTGGGTCACCCTGGAAGCAGGCCCTTCTTGAGGCTTCACCTCACGCTGTTGGGTGACCATGGTTTCAGGGCAGCATCTGGCCCAAGCAAGGGTGGTCCCAGAGCATGGAGGTGTCACTGGCCTCAAGATGGCTCTGCCCTGCTCCTGCCTTGGCAAAGCCCCTCTCAACAGGGATGGACTCTCCTCCTGGAGGGCCAAGGCGGGAGCCCCTTCTCCCTGCATGCTCTGCTCTCCCACATCCCACCTAGGATTGCATGCAGCTGACACACCAAAACCTGACTTCTGAGGACTGTCAATTTTGAAACAACTCGATCTTACAGCAAGAAAAGCCCCGTTCCCGTGGCGGTGTGAGGGAGGAGTAGAGCCCCTGGCCCCAGCTGGTTACTTAAAGCTGTTACATAATTAAGGGCGGCACAACTGGCCGAGCACAGGGCCGGGACCTAACGCATGTTCCTGGTGGCCAACATCGGGGAGCAGCAGACGCCTGGGTCCGGCCCGGCCTGGCTGCCCACCCCCGTCAGCAGCCCTGCCTGCTCACCACGCCCTGGCAAGGTGCCTTCGCGGACTGAACGTGAAAGCTCTGGGAGAGGAGGGAAAAACTCTAATTATAATAAAAAAAATAATAAGTTAAATGGGCCACAAAGAAATAAAACAAATTCTCCCACTCTCTGCAAAGGTCCCCCAGGAGGTACGGGGGCTGCCTGGTGATGAAGGGATGCTGTAGGCTGGGCAAAACGCTGGAAAAAGAGCGCAGTCCCAAGTGGATGTTGGTTTCGGGTGCTGCAGGGGTGCTGAGCACTGCAGATGAACCACCACCAATGGAGGGTTGTGATGATAACCCTTCAGAAGCTGGCATATTGAACTACTGGGGCTGAAAATCCCCACACCACAGATGGACAGATGGCACTGCTGCTGTATCTTCCATGTATATAATCAATATGTTCAAAATATACAGGGCTAAAGCCTAATCTGATCTAAATCAATAGCAGATGATTAAAGGAACCATCCTTAAAATTGTAGATGCATAGCAAAAAAACCCTGATTTTGAATGGAAGGAAAATCAAACCATTAAAAAGTTGTGGGTTTCCTGCAGGGTACATATTTTTTAAAGTATACGGATAGCATGCATTTTGTTTTTAAGTTTGTGTTGATTGTTGCTGTATGAACACTGGCACACCTTCATAGTATCACAGAATGGTAGAGATCAGAAGGGACCTCTGGAGATTACCTAGTCCACCCCTCCTGCTAAAGCAGGCTGCACAGGATCACATCCAGGTGGATTTTGAATGTCTCCACAGACAGAGGCTCCACCACCTCTCTGGGCAGCCTGTTCCAGTGCTCCATCACCATCAAACTAAAGAAGTTCCTCTTCATGTTAAGATGGGACTTTCTATGTTCAAGTTTGTGTCCATTATCCCCTGTCCTGTCGCTGGGCACCACTGGAAAGAGATTGTTCCCATCCACCTGACACCACCAGTATTTATAAGCATTGATAAGATTCCCCTTCAGTCTTCTCCAGACTAAAATTACTGAAGTCCCTCAGCCTTTCCTCCTAACAGAGATGTTCAAGTTCCCTAATCATCTTTGTAAGCCCTTTGTTGTACCCTCTCCAGCAATTCCCTGTCTTTGAACTGGGGAGCCCAGAACACAGTACTCCAGGTGTGGTCTCATGTGGACCTCTTTTCCAGATCTCATGAATTTTCTATGTGCAGACAGCATGTACTGGGGGATGTGGTGAATCTGCATGTAAAACTGTTTTATTTTACAGAATTGCTACCCAGAAAACTTTGATTTAGCATGGCTTTTTGCTCAGGCAGCAAAAGATGTATGCAGGGTTACACTCTGATGCACGGGGTAATTAATTCCCTTGCATGTGGAAGCTGAACAGCCGTATTTAAGGTCTGCCTTAAGCTCAGAGTTAACCCAAGTTACCTGCTCAGAATACAGCCTCTTGACTCCAGCTCTATCTATCTACACACAAAACCACCCCCTCTAGGCAGGATGCTGTTGTTATTTTCAGGGTAGGGTCTCAATCGAGGACGACTTGCTGGCCACTAGCACAGCCACAGCTGTGTTGTTAGACCAAGCATTGACTGATGTTGCATCATGTGGCTCATCCTGTGTGTGCCTCCCAGGCCTTCAAAACTCATTAGAGAGACAGATTAAAAAATACTTAAGCAACAGGTAGTGATGAGGTTGTACACAGCACCCCCTGCTTCTTCCTTTCCAAACCTGTTTATTTACTACTTCACTCTTAAAGCTGACACTATATTATCAAGATGCTCCTGTGTCATCACTTTTCCACATCAAGAGTCCTGAGCTTGGTGACTTGTGCTCACCAGAATGGGAAGAGAAGCAATGGTGCTGACTGGCACTAGAGGTAATGCCTCTTCACATCAGTTCATGTCTCTTGCCTTGTTTATCTCAGTTACCACCTGAAAGGAATATAGGCTTCCACCTCAGGAAGGCTGAGTAAGGGAAACAGCCAAGTCAGCTCAGGACCTAAAGAAAAAGTTTCAACAGTGAAAAATTCTGGGGACACTGTGATCAAAACTACCTATGAAGAAACACAATAAAGGTTTTTCTCCAGTCTGCAATGTCTGACTGTTGTTGCCAGTGAGGGATAATGGGAAAAGACAGTAAAATCCCACTATTGCTCTAAGTATATTGCTACCCTTTTGTTCTACCTTATCGTCCCTATAGAAAGCTCCTATGATCTTCACCTATATATTCTAATTAAGTACTCTTATATTCACTTACATAGTCTGCTTCTACTGCTGTCTTATTGCTGTAGTCTTCACAGGAAGAGTTCTTAAGCACTGGATCAGGTTGTGGCATCTCCATCCTTAGAGATTTTCAAAACTTAATTGAACAAGGCCCCAAGTAACCTAATCCGACTTGGAAGTCAGCCCTGCTCTGAGCAGGGAATTGGACTAGAGACATCCAAAGGACCCTTGCAACCTATTTTTTTTTTCTGATTGCACACTTCTTCTATGAAAACTTCCATTAGTAAGCTCTCTAATATATCTCCATGTTCCAGAATATGCCCTTGGAGCAAAGGGCTCCTGTCTGATCCCCAGTTATCTCTGAGGTCCATCTCCACAAATACCAGTGGTGCATCACAAGTACTTCCAAATATATTAATTCTTAAAATTATCAGAGGACCATCATCATCTTTGCTTCTTGTGAAGGATAGCAGAAGGCCAATATAGCAAAGAGATGGCAGTTCTGTATATGGATCTGATACACAGACTCCCAGAAGCTGGGGACAGAAATGATGCTCACCTTTCTAAACTAATCTGACTCTTGACCATCGCTGTGGAACTCATATTTGCTACTGATTCATAAGAGACTTCTCTGGTCAATTTCTAAACATCCTACCGACTCCATCTCTTCAACTTTTCTATCTTACGTCCAGGTACTTTTCTTTTGCTGGTATTCACTTTCAGTGTTCCCTTATATTTATTGTGTTATTTTTCATTCTGTTCATTTATACCACTGAAAAGATATTCTCGTCTATCTTGTTCGTATGCTCTCCAGTACCTACCATCAGGCTAACTGCATCCACCGTCATCCCTGAACTGAACTGTGCATATCAGCACTTTCCAGGTTGTGTGTAAAGCAAGATGTACAATCATTCCCATCTTTTTACTTCTGTTTTCTGCTAGTATCTTCATGGCAGCGAGGCACTGCCTCCTTTTCACATACCTTAACACTACACTACTATACAAAAAAAGTCTCAAAAGGTGGACAATTCACAACGCTGCAGTGTTTGAAATGCCTTTAAAACCCTGCTACACTTTCCCCCCCTTCTTGCTGCCACTCGTGCATGCAGCCTTCTCTCCCCCAACCCTCCACTTGCTCTCCACACGTGATTTCTTTGCGTCTATCTCCCTTGCAACCATTACTTGAATTTGGAATGATTTCCCCTTGATGAGTCAACATGTTCTCACAGCGGGGCCACCAAACTGTGTCTCTTGTCAAAAACAGTCAATGTACGTTGTACAGCTCACACAGCAGCTATAGGTAACAGCTGAACCTTCCCTCACACAGGGAAGAGCTCTCTGTCCTGCAAAGACACCAGGTTAGCAATGAACAAATTAGCTCAGGTATAGGAACTAGCATAGCTGCGCAGAATCCCCAGTAGCATCTTGGCTCTCAGGGGAAGCTATGATAATGTGGCTGTGTGAGAATAATACTACATAATGAACAATAATGAGGCAGTTTTCAGCTGCTGAATACAGGGAGGGCTGGGTCACCAACCAGACCTTTGTTCATCGCATATTAAACAGCACAGAGGGAACACACCACAGGGTTGCTGATGTTGTTGCAAGTGCTGCTGCTGGCTGAGCCTGCCCACCCAGGTTCCAGGCATTATTTCTCCTCCTCACAGATATGGCATCACCTTCCAGTAAGTGCCCTCAGGTCAGAGATGACTACAGTGCCCAAGTACTGCACTTAATTCACCGGTCTACAGTTCAACTGTAACCGTAGTAATTTACAGAGGCTATTAATTTAAAAAAAAAAACAACCAAATCTTGGATCCTAAAAATATAGGAGTGTGAAAATAGTTCACATTTGATTTTAAGTGATCTTTTTCCTCAGTGTTCTGCTGCACATTCTTCCTCTGCCTGTGTGCGACTAACACAGCTCCTGCTCTCAGTACTTATCACTGCCAGTGTTGTGTCTCTTCCAGACATGACATTGACAATACATATTTAGAATATGACAAAGTGAAAGAGAGAGAGAGATGAGTACAATCACTGAAAAAAAAATATATATATATAAACATCCAAGCCCAAAAGAACAGCAAAAAGCACTGAAATCTGGCCAGAGACCTCACCTCAAAATTCAGGGCACACTGAACACCAGAGCTGAGGGTGAAGCTTCCCGAGACAAGCTTGCTTTAAACCACCTGAGCCATCTCAGTTTTCCTGCCAGAAGTGTTGCTTCAGTAGTTAAAAGTCCTGCACAGGCTGACTGCCTGAATATTCAAACAGCTTCTCTGATGATTTTGCAGCCACATTGATCTTCATGCTGTTACAGCTACATGACTGGCAGTTTGTTTAAAATCTCTCATTGCAAGTTTGTGTCATACAATGGAAAACACAAACTCCTGAAAACATCACCATAAAATGTAATATGAAAGAGAAATCCCAGCAGAACACTGCAGAACAAGAATGGGAGGCATGGAGAACTGACAAGAGAGGCCCAATGTTCTAGTGCAATAAAGCTTGGAAAATTTAATCAACACAGAAAAGTAAAATAAACTCCAAAATCCCTTACAGGAGACTGATTAACATAATTAAATTAGACTCAGAGATAAGTTAAACTCAGATTGAAATTTGCTGAGTCTGTTTCAGGCCTGAAGTGGAGTTAATATGCACTCAAACTTGACCCTTTTTTTCCATCTAAACCACAAGTATCATGAAAGTTAGGGTCTGACTAGAAAAGTTGCCTGACTTAAAACCTCAGAGCATCTTGTCTAAAGAACACTGTGACAATACTGGCAAGCACTGAGAAATGATCATAAGAAATCAAAACTATGAGATGTATGGGGGGAAAAGGGCAAATAACAGAGAATTGATTATTTCAGAGCATAATAAAACCACAACACCAAGTCAAAATTCTCTCAGGCAACTTTACCTATGCAATCCAGCCAAATCTATCAAATGTATCTATCAAATGTATCAAATGTATCTATCAAATGTAATGCCCTTAAATCATAAATGACTGAAGGCATGGAAAGAACAGTGTAAACCTTTAAGGAGTTGCAGTAAATTCAATCTGTATTGCATGGAACACCAGCAACAGGAAAGGTGTCTCATTAAAAAGTAATGAGAATAAAAAAAGAAGACAAACAAAGAAGACTCCGAAGACAAATATGGATGAACCAACTAGAACAGCACAAACCAGAGCAGTAAGAAGGGAGAACCTGCCAAACTAAAAGATACAAGCAGATCAAACCAGCCACTGCTGAACTATGCTGTGAGGCTACAACTTAAATATTTAACAGTTTTTTATTGACATATTTTTTCCCACATATTTCCTTGCAAATTTCAAAAGAAAAACTCAGCTTACCCTCATCAGTAATGCTCACAGGTGCTGCAGTTTGTTTTTGTTTTTTAAAGATTTTTTTTTCTGAAACAAGAAGTCTTTTATAAGAGATAAAATATACTTACAGTGGTTTCCAAATGGTATCACTCTTCAGGTAAATTACTCCAAGCCTTGGACCTAGTGCAGACGTTCATTGGGGCAGGGAACAGAGAGAGGCTGTGTCTGTACCAGAAAGAACCAAAAAGGAAAGGTCAGTGGGAAATAATAATTATTTACCGAGAGCAAGAAAACTCGCTGCAATGCTAACTGGCATTCTCCGCTGTCAGTACAGCTGCCTGCAGCCTGGTTGGGCTGAATTCTTCCCCCTTCAGTCCCTCCAGTCTTGGCTGCAAACAACAACAAAGTCAGTCTCCAGTTACCCCAGTCTGCCCGTGCAACCCATTCCGCTGAAGTGAGGAGGAGAGGGAGGATCAGCCAGCAAAGCATTATCAGTAGGATTCATTCTGAGAAGTTGCTCACTCTAATGGCATGGGCATGGAGCAGCGATGGAGAAGCTAACACAAACCTGGCACTCAAGTACGTATTGTCAGAACAACAAGGCTAGCCCTGTTCAGCGCAGCAATGAACACTTCCTCAGGTCTGAAAAGCAGAAAAAGGAAGGAAAAATTCTCCTTCGTTTCTTTTGCTGTCTTTACGCCACAAAAATGAGGGCTCATATCAAAGCAGAAACCCCACTCATCTCCCATCAGCCACCAGGTCTACTGTGACAAGACTAGTGAAATAACATATTGTCAGCCTTTCAGAGAAGATTCAGCTCGGCAGCAGTTTTACATCTGAAATCTCCTGAGCTAAAGAGGCAATTGGACTCAATAGATTAATACAGAAAGGGATCCAAAGAAAAACCTCAGCTCCAATATTTATTAGAGGGCGATTTCACCACCCAGACCTAAGTTTTTGGGAGTATTTACATTTTGGGGAGACTTGAATCCCGCTCTAGACTAACAGAATTCCTCCTTTGCTAGCTCCTTATAATCTTTGGGTGTCTCAATGTGGATGTTGGAAGTATGTCTGAAGCTAGCATCCAGGGACAGAATTAAATCCTGCTCACTTCAGTTATGCAAAGAACTCCTGGGACTTCGGTGTATTCAGTCCTACCCACAGTGAAGCCAATGGTGCTATTTCCATGAAGAAATGATTTTGCCTACTCTGATCAGACAAGAAAAGCAAATATTTGCTTTATCAAAGAAATCAAGAAAGTGAACAAAAACCGATAAGAGATGTAATTGTTATTTCACAGGTAGTTAACGTCACTGTGCAAGTTGGAATTTGTGTCTGTAAATGCAACACAATAAAAAGGCCACTGTTTGTGCAGCAGGAACACTGGAATGAGCACCAGCAGACACAATGAAAGATTTTAGATGACACTGTAACAATGTACTTCACAAAATATACATTCAGGTTTATGTTCAATTTATACTTTTTGTAGTGGTGATGTTTATTGGTAACTGGGGTATATGCTACATACTGATTTCAACAGGCTACACGGAATCTGGCAGCTATGCTTCACAGGGGCTCAAGCACACCTTTTCCTCCAGCCATTGTAGGTTCTCCTCTCCTTAAGTCTGCTTTGAATTGTCCGTGGAGTACATTTAAACACACACCAAATAATCCTCAACTTAGACTGAACCTCTGAGTTGCACCAGGGTTTGGGAGAGGAACCTCATGCCAGCATCAGGTTAGCTCAAAGCAATTACATAAACCAGTAACACCTCTGACCACTACCAAGGGCTGAATTTCAAAGGTGAAATAATGCCCAAGGATTCTGTAGATTTAAGTCCGTGATGACACTCCATGTGGCTTACCTTCAAGCTCCCCTTCCCACTTCCATATACTCCCCACTTGTTCTGTCCATGCTGACCTTGCTTCTCTTATCCACTTTGTGCCCATCAATCTGTCTTTTATCTGGCTATTGCTCACCTTTTTAAGGCATAAATCCCATGTGTCTTATGGACTGCCTAGTACTTCAGTTATCGTGCATTTTTTGCTTGTACTAGAAGCAGAAAAATCACAGGATCAGGTCTTTAGTCTTCCTTTCAGCAAAACTCCTGCTCATTTCACTCCTAATTTCACACAAGAGAAGCCTAAGAACTGCATGTACTAATCCTGCATATTTTGTCACCTCCCTTTTTGTGTCATTATTGCTCTTCCAATCTCTGGGATCCCAATCCAAGTGGTTCTCTCTTGTAGCACTGCCTAGCACTCAATCTGGCTTCACATCAAGGGTCAGGCAGACAAGTTGTTAAGAGATGGGCTGTTCAAAGTCTTGTACAAAATCTGGGCACTAAAATCTCAGTGAAAGGCGATACTTAAAATATCTTCATTCTCTCCATCATTTTTGCAATGGGCCTGGGAAGTTCTCACTCTTTTCCTCCAGTGTGATGAGCATAAAACACTGAGATCATCATCAGTCGATAGGTACATTTTAAGTACATAAAATCAACAAAGCTGTTGGTACTTCAGAAGACACCAGGAGTGCAACAGAGAAGGAAACATGCCAAATTTTTCTACAAGCCTTAATGTAGCTTGGCAAAATTAGAGGAAAAGAATTTTTGACCACGAGAATATAGGGAAAAAAGAGAGACAAGCAGGACAACCAGGGAATGGGATGTGTGATGCAGGGTTAAGTAACTTCTCCCCTCTCTACCTGGGCTCCTCTCTCCAGCAATAGAAAGCATTACATTTCTGCTCCATGAGGTACTATGTGCTTAATTAAGATTCTGGAGGACAAGCTTTCTGCATGAATGCATCCCAGAAATGCAGGCTCTTATTACTTAAATATTTCCACTAATGATAGTAACTTGGGCATTTTATATCTATTCACTTTCACTCCACTTTGCTTTTTCCAAGCTTTATCTGGTAATTTAGAGGGTGTAAGAAACATTAATTGCATTGCTGTTTTTATTAAGGAAGGTGCATTTTATTAGATCAGTGATGTACTATAGATTGTGATTTAAGATGTAGACTTAATTCTATACTGGCTTCAGTGGAGTTGCAGTGGGCAGTGGAGCTGCAGTCAGGAGAAAATGTGGTACTTTACATAATAATGCTAATGATTAATGGGCTTCTGGACCATAACTCCATATTCTGAGGCACTGATCCTCCTTCTCCTCCCTCCTGAAATTTGTGTCCTGACCCTTTCATGTCTTGTTTGTTACCTTTCCAGAGCTGTTCATTAATCAGCACCATTGATCTGAGTGGTCTGTCATAACGTATTACTTAAAACACACATAAGCGAGCATTGGCCTGACTCTGCTCTTTACACAACACACCATCACAATATTTCCTTAACAGATGACTTAAATATTTTAAACATCAGTTTCCTGCTGGTGCTTGGTCCTGAAATTTGCTTTTTCTTTCTGGAAGTAATTCCTTCTGCCCAGGGACATCATCAAACATCTTCAGTATTCCCTGTTTGGTAGAGGGACTCATATGTCTGACCTGCAAGAGATAATCTGCAGAATAGCTTTTTCTCTTTGCTTGAGACCTGGTACCACAGTCTTCTGTTACTTTCTGTTAGTGAGTCCTGATCAAGAGGACTCACTTTTTTAGTTAATTGCTATTTATTTTATCCCTGCAATATTATTTTCCCTGGTATCTTCAGAAGTCTCTTCCTTCTGCCTTTTGTTTGATCCCTAATAATGAAAAAATTAAAAGATGAGCTTCTTGTGAGCTTATTTCTGATTATTCCTACTTGCTGTGCTGGCACAGTGCTGTCTATCACGAGGCAATGGAAAATAAGAACTTGCTAGTGCCACAGAAATCAGCATGTCCAATGTTAATCCACATATTGTGCAGGTCTCTTGAGTAAGGTGGGGTCAGTTTTAAGTGAAGCTTTCACAACCAAAATATATTTTCAGACTGAGCTGTCTAGGCTAAATGCAATACTTTTTTGGTCACTTTTTCTCTCCAGGAGCAGCATTTTGGGTGAGTTCTTAAAGCAGCAATGAGAAGAAGAGGAGAGCAGCAGTGTTAGCCATCAACAAATGTGACTGAAGAGTCACCTTGCTGCATGAAGTGGGCTATTCCAGATGTATTTTACTGTTTCTTTTTCAAACAAAGGTACATCCTCTGACGAAGGCAGACTGCAGCATTTATGTTACAAGGACAAGGGTAAGCCACTGGCTACCTATAGCTAGATATCCAGCCACAGTGTTTTAACCAGAGATCAGGATGGATGGTGATATAAAAAACCACCTTGCCAGCAGAGGACAGAACTTGTGTCATAGAAAACACGGAAATCTGTCAGCACAAGACACACTATCAGATGGTCATAGCATGAATTTTTAACAATAGCCAGGGCTTCATGGAGGACACAAAACCGCTCATTTCTGGATTCTACTGGGAACATTGTATGTCCACTATCAGTAATTGGGCCTGAAATTCAGAAATTAATTTGTTAATGGATTAAACATTTGCAGAAAGACTGTTTAAAGAGGCTGGACTGCTCTAGCCTGGTAAAGGCCAATTTCCCACAAGGAAATCTTTGCAAAAGTACTAGAGAAAAAAAATCTCCCTGAAGTCCCAGAGATACTTACTGAAATCAGGAATAGCAATATAAATTGTAGTAAAGCCTACATCACATTCCCACTTTTTGTATCACAAACCCTCAATTACTTGTCTGTATCTGTTTCTTTTCCCCTTCTTTCACTGCCTTTTATCTGATACTATAGAATTTCACCTCCCTTAAGCGGCAATTCTTAAGTTTAAATGTGGCACTTGGAATAGCCATTCTCCAGGTGTCACTTTTGTCTGATGATTTTCTTACATTTCTTTCTATTTGCAAGCGCTATTCTCAGTGCCACAGCTACCATACCCGAGAACTAAGGTCCAAAAGGGTAACTCTTCTACTGACTTTCCACACCCTATGCTGAATGGTCACTCCCACCCCAGGCAGTGGTACAAGGCCTCAACCCTGAACTTGTGGGAAGTTCTCTCTCATCGAAGATATAAATCAAGGCACTCTCTGTTTTCCATTAATGAAGAGCTCATCATGCTTAGTGTATTGGGTGTAAGAAGCCCACGCTTGCAGAGAAACGTATTAGACGGCACCTGAGCAGAGCCCATGTTGCTCTTGGCTGCACCTCGCTGTGGGCAGAGCAGGGTGAAGCAGGGCTAGCCAACGGTGAGCATCTGTTCGGACTTTGCACACCTGGTTTGAAATGGCAAAGACAACTGGCGGGCAACTGTCAGCAGCTGGTAGGCTTGACTGGAGTAGAACCAGATCACCCAAAGCCCTGATGTTCCATTCAGCTAAACAATCAAATGAGTGAAAAAATCTATGACGCCATACAGCATGTCAGGCCAGGAGTTGCCTTTTCACATGCGGTGAAGAGAAGCAGTGATGTTGTACGTATGGTTAGATACATACATCTATGATAACCATATATATGCATGTCTGTATAGTTATATACACAACTATTATTTTAAAATTATCTTAATTCTGGCAAAACATTGCTGGGTATAACAGCACAGAATCTCTATATATCTCTATGGAGCCTTCACAATTGTATCTGGATGTTGAACAAAACCACACACTTTTCAAAGCAATTCATTAAAGTGGGGTGTCACTGAGGCAAATGCATAAAAGTCATGATTTTATTGATGCTCATGTCAAATATGGAGTAAATATGTGCTCAGAACTGCACCTACATAAGGTTTCCGAGGAACAGATTGATTTGTAGGTAGTGCCTGTATACTGCTAGCATTGTTGAGTCTTGAGTGCTAATTTTCTACAGATACTTAGTATTAATAGAAGCAGTTTCAGAGCATAAACAGCCTCAGGCATGCATGTGCTGATGCTGTAGGTTACAAGGCATCAGCATTATGGTATGACACTCAAACAGTTCATGGGAGGTGATCAAGGTAAGAGGTTAACTCTTTGAAGGCATGAACACTGAAAATGGCCAGCATAGAGTATTACCTTCTTACCAAGCAGGTGGCACTTGAACAATATGACACTGTCGTTCCTTCAGCAAGGTTCTCACAAAACCAAAGGTACAGTTATGCTGCAATTACAACTGATGTTTCTGCAACTGAAATATAAGTTGCCATCACTGCAATCACCAGGGACATTAAAAAAAATGTGTAGAAATTAAATTGTTACAGTAATATATCCGGCTAAGCTACTGCTTTGGCTAGATGAGCCAGATTAGCTCATGACAGATGAGCTTCATGAACATTTCATTGCCAAGGAACCCTGTCAAAATATTGGTGATTTCTCCGAATCTGTTCAACATCATGGAGATGTCAAATGAAATCTGAAAGGACATTATTTTTCAGGAAGAACAAAAACAATGAAAGCATACGAAGAAAATGAGCTGAGTTTTTTCCTCCTCCCCTACACATTGCTTTGGTTTCACTGAATGCTGTCCTTGCAAATACTTCGGCATAAATCCTGAAACCTTTAGTCCCATATACGGTGAATTGAAGACAGTAAGGAATGTCCTCAAAGAACAAATCTCTATGTTTCAGCAACCAGGTCTGCAAACTGATAAGGTATTTTCACCTAGGTGCAAGGACTCTATAATCTCAACACATAACACAATTTAATGGAGATTTGCACTACTGGCACTGGTTCTGCTCTATGTCCCACCCTCCTCATCACAATAGTACAGCACTTGATACATCAATGTCTCAACCTCAGCTTGTAGCTCTTAACCTGAAAGATGATTTTTTCAAGTCTGAAGTACATTGTCCTGAGTATGGAAGATGACAGAAAATAGCAACTGACAAAAGTCATAAAATCCCAGGTTTTTCATGGCTTTTTGCTTGCAGAAACTATGAGATACTGTTTACATTCATTTAAGGCATAATTCCATGTAGGACAATGGATTACCACCAGCTATAAATTTAAAACAGATTTGATCCATTTGTCACAGAACCACCCCCCGTACGATAAACTAGGAAATGAAATGTTCATTCATACATATGGTTTTCTCAAGCACCAAGAGCCACATTATCAAACAGATGAACACAGAAGTGGAACACTCTCCTTCCCCCCCAAACTGCGCTTTTACTACATGACTTGCTTTATAAGGAGAGGAAGACACTTGCAGGATTTTTTACTTGCCTTCACTAGAGGAAGAATTATATTAAAACTCAAATTTGCACACATTCTGAGGGTCCAAGGTCTGAGACAAGGCATCTTTTCCTGAATTTTTCAGTCAGGAAAAGCACTCAAATGATATTGAGTATTTTTTCACTATTCCTTTAGATGACTGTCTCCTGTCTCTGAAGATTTCCCTTGTAAGTCAATCACGAAAAAGTAAGTAACCAACACGGTGAAAAGACAGGTAATAAGCACCACGAACATGTTTTCCCATACCATTCTTCCCATGTGCTTGCTGCCTCTGGCCTCAAACTGTACAAATGAAAGCTTGTTTGATTTATGTCAAAAACTATGTATAAAATATCACACAGGATCCACAGAGAAACAGAGTCACTCTGGGTTTTGGTTTCATTATCCATTGAGGAATAACTGACTACAGCCTTGGAGTACATAGAACTGATCAAAGCATTTGCTTCCTCACAAGCAAAGGGAAACCCACTGTAGATTTCCTGTTTCATGCTTCAGTGCCAAAACACAACTAAAAAAAGTTCTAGATGAGCATGTGAGTTATTCTAAAACATTGTTCAATCAAATCTGATGGTTATGCACATTTGTGAAACTCATCATTTGAAATGTCAAGTCACTGACAGCAATGTGTCCTCAGGTGTGATGTATAGTTGTGATAATTATTTGCTTTTTAAAGTTATGTATCATCTGCATCAAAACAGGATTTTTCTTAAACTGTGCCTGAAATGGAGAGATGTCAGTGTCGGCTGTGTTATTCAGATCTGGGTTTTAAACACTCTGTGCCAGGAAAGCACAGTGTCAGGATATGGCCGCAGTGACATTTTTAAGGTGCTCTGAGTTATTTTTCATGTTTCTCCTAAAACTGCATGCAGTGTGGCTGATGGAGAATGATTACTAACATTAATATTAGCTGGAGTGATTTCTCCTCTGTACAGTATACACAGCATGATGCATTAAGGAAAATAACATAGCAATAATTGTTATTCTTACTCCAGTATTAGCAAATGGTAAACTCTTGGGATTTATTGGAATTCAGTATTTAGCTCTCTTCTGTGGCTCTTAGAGGTAGGTTATTTCTCTGGTCATTTCAAACCTTTCTTGAATGAAACTGAAAGCAGTTGGCTCTGCTGTTGGATAAGTTCTGCTAATGTAGGAGGGCTGTCTTCTGAGTGCTAAAAAGACCATTTCCAAATCTTCAGCATCTTCTTCCTTGACAGCAAAAGTTACTACGCAGAATGGTTTAGACAATGCTGAAATTAAATTTTACAGGCGATCCACAAACTCCCAAGAAGAGACACGGTAGGGAATGGTAGTGCCTTAAAGGGATTTGATGGCAACTTCCCCACCTTCTATTCCTGTGAGGTGACACTCTATGAGTAAAGCATCCCACCTGTGTTCACTCTGCTATTCTGAACATAACCATTTTTCCTATTAGGAAAGAAACTGTGAGGAGGAGATTGGATTTTTGGCAGTAGGTAATCCGGCAGATACCTTATTCCTGCTACCTCCCAACAGAAGTTGTTATAAGAAATGGCCCACGTGAACAAAATTATGAAGGCACTTGCAGATATTCTGATTTTTGCCATGACCAGCAAGAAGTACCCTAGGAGATGGATCAGGAATCTTAGTTGTAGGGGAGCTCAGAGCTAGTCTAGTTCAATCAGATTTCACAATTTGCTCTAATGAAGAGTGCTGGCAGAAGTTCAAAGCTACTCCAGGTCTTGACTCTCTCTGCACATTACTATAAAAATGACTGTAGAAGTGTTAACTGCAGAGGCGCCGAAAGTTGTTTTGGTTCCAGCCTTTCCCAGCAGGAGTAACTGAGAAAATAGAGTAGGAGTGCTAGTTCTGCTCACAGCTCCCTCAGCCTCCTGCAGAACACCAGAGATGTTGCTGGGAACACGGCAAAGCGTGCCCAGCACTGTCCCTGCTCATGGCTCCTGCAGCCTCAGCCACTCCCTGCAAACATCGCCGATACAGATGTACAGGCTCAGTAACTCCAGAAGTCTTTGGAATTAGCATCAACCTCCATTGCTGATAACCCAACGGCTGTTTGAGAGGCAGAAGGTATCAGGAGGATGGCTGTGTTCAGCCAGCATTGATTTCTTCAGCCTTTTGTCTGTGTCTGCTTTCTGTCACGTTTGGAGGTGGTTACTGTTACTACAAGGAGCATGAATCATGTCTCTGTTAAAAAACAGAGCTTCAATTGTCTTACATAACCCTTGGTAACTGCATGTCTAATAATAGCAAGCTATTTCCAGGTAGGGAATCTGTCTGTGTCCCAGACCCAGACACACACACACGCACACATATATTCGTATTACTTTTTTACACTTCGCTTCTGGGAATGAGTGAGCTTTTAACATGCAGTATTAGGGTTCTGAGCTGCAAGACTTGGCAACTTTTATTTTAAAATGCCATTTTTCACTTACTGCCTTAAGAAACCAGTCCAGTATGTGTAATTTGCTTCACTGCCCAAGCAGCATGAGGAAGTGAAAAGAAAATGCGACAGCACTGTTTGGTTTTCAGAGAGCACTGAATGGCAAAGGGAATGGCTGGATCCTGACCAACGTTCTTATTGTAACCTATGAGTAGTCCACAGAAAGAAGGAGTTTCCGAAGATTACTATGGTGTCACAAAAATTCCAAACTTTTTCCAAAAATTCATTCAGTAGGAGGTCAGTGAAGAAATTCTTTCCTGTAATGTTGCTGTTGTTCTGTGAGATACTGAACTGCCTGTCCTCCTGCCAAATGGGACAAAATTTTGCTGGAGAGAAACACACTATCAGGTTCATCAACTGTAGTATTCTGATTTTGGTTAATAAAAAACATAAGACTCTTCAAAGAGAATCACAGAATATCTCAAGTTGGGAAGAGACCCGTAAGGATCATCAAGTCCAACTGCCAGCTCCTTGCATGACTACCTAAAACTAAATCATACGACTAAGAGCATCGTCCAGATGCTCTGTGAACTCTGACAGGATTGATGCCATGACCACTTCCCTGGGGAGCCTGTTCACAAACGGAGTGGTTCTAGACTGTTTCACAAGGTTTTCCAAAGAAAATGGTTCTTTCTGACCTCTCTTACCATCAAGCAACATTCCTGGGCTTCTAAGCTTGGATTATATGGTATTGCCAACATAAGAGCCAGACTTCAGCCATTCCTAACTTCTATATTCTCTTGGTTTAAGAGATGGATTAGAGCCAGGAATTTGGAAAGTCAATTTGACTTCTGGATTTGTTCAGCTCTGAGAGTTCAGTTTAGGTTTGACTTTCCACATTGTGGGAATGCAATAAACACTTAAAAAATTAACTGATGACATAGTAAAAGATGTTCTTCAGCTTTTGTTTCTAAATCTATGATCTTTCTCAGCTCAGATAATCCTTCTCGAAACTTTGTTGGAAGTACTTGAAAACAGTACAATTTAGTGGATCAGATGTCAGCCTCTGGTTCTATGCCTACTTCTGACCAGGATTTACTGTATATCCAGGTACCTCTGCAGGAATCATTACTTGCCAGTTTCTCAGGACCTATAGACAATAAATGACAAATTGGTATTCTAATTATGGGATCAAGTCTTACTCGTTACGAGTCCCTAGATCTGCAAATCATCTTACAGTAAAGTCAGAACCAAACTAAACCTAAATTGTGTTTGAACTCACAAACTGACTGGCCCTCCCACTAAGTTAGTCTGTAATGCTCATACGATCTCAGACAGATTTCTGTGGGTGCGACAGGGAAAAAAAATTGGACTGGTACTTTTATTTGTTATCAAATAAAAGCCTATGGTTCAGCAGCAATAAGCCTACTGTGAAAAGTCCAAAGGCCCAAGGAGGTGAAAAAAACAAATCAAGTAAGAAACCTGCTGAGTTGTAAACTGTAGTTTATCAGTATCATGCAGTCATGAGCTGACTGCGTTACTGCCCTAGGGTAAGAAGTTCTTACCTTTTCTGTAGGAAGTCAAATTAATTTGCCTTCACTATCTAGTAATCCCCTTGTCAAGCAGTAAGAAATTCAGATATTGGCCACTCTGTGTTACAACACACTGCTTAGAAAGTTGAAAGAGAAAAACGAATGGAAACCACAGATTATGCATCGGTTGCTGAACTTTGCTACATTTGTGCTAGAAAAACAGTATGAATATTTTAATTGCTGATCATAACACTATGTCCCAGATTCCAGCTAAGCATCTGAGAACACAACAGTTCTTCTGTATTTGTGTTATTTTTATCAGGACCGAAACTCCTGCAGAAACACTTTCACTTGTGGCCCAGTAAAGGGTTAAACAAAAGTTGGATTCAAGTTTACTAAGCCCTCTGAACTGGCTTCAAGTAGACATGAAACATCTATACATCTGGAAAATGGAGCTTGCAATTGACTGTTCTGTACCATCTGCTCTCAAGAACATTTTCTGCTTGGGAGTTGCATAAGCAATGAAAAGAAGCACACAAACAACTTCCTGTACCATGTTTTTGGTCACTTGTAATGACGCATTACAAAGCAAACCAGCTAAATATGCACAAATGTGCCTCACTCCAGATGACAACATGTATTATATAAGAGCAATGCCTGACGGAAAGACACTTATTTTAAAGTATCATGACACAAAGAGCACCCAAGGGGAAATATTCACTACATGTGAGAGCTGGGGGGCAAGTGTCAGGGAGAATTTTGCCGCCGTCTAGAAAGGCCAAGTGCAGTTCAGAAGACAGAAAAATCAAAATGACTACTTTTTTTGGAGTATGAAGTAAAATGACAGAACTTGTTGCATCTCCTTCTGTAAAGGGGACTTTAACTTGTAATGAATGTAAGCTTTTTATTGTAATCTAATGTCACTTTAATACATTCTAGATTCAAAATTATTCTTATCCCAAAAGGTTTTAAAAATATCATTTGTTTAGACTCGCTGTGTTTGCCTGTTGGGAAGCCATGGCCTGATTTAATCTTGTATTGTGGCATAAATAAAACAATATCCACAGGAATTAGAATAGTTTAACCAGTATAAAAACATCTACCTCCCCAAACGGGTTCCATGCCTTTAAAACTTGTGTGTGTGTGTATGTGTTGGCCTCTTTCTCTTTCCAGTGACTGCACTAATGGAACTGAATGGAGACATAGGGGAAAGGCCTTGTAAACTCCAGGGAACTGCTGAAGGCAAAGGGTTCTGCAGCCTAGACCGAAGCAGGGTGTGTAGCTAAAGGAAGGTAGTTTGCCTTTACTTTGGTGGATTTTTGATGCTGGAGTCGAGATGAGTTTCCCCACTAATGAACCGACTCAGGCTATCAGTCCACAACCGTTACCACAGGATCACTCAGCCGTATAGATCTGACCTGGTTTGAGCATGGGCACATGATCACATTACTATCAAATTAGCAAGAGTTTGTGTCGCTGCAAGAGAACAGACGATACATAATCTAGCCTGAAGTCAGAGTGGCGCAGACCGGTGATATCTGATCTGGCATAAAGCCTGCCATATAAAGTTAATCCATTTGTTCTGAAAACATTCAAAACAGTATGTGAATTTATTCTAGATCAACACTTCATGTTACATGGCTGCAAGTGTTTCTGATAGGGTATTAATGACCCAGATCCACTGTGCCATCAAACCACAGCTTCAGAAACTATTTGTCCCAAAGATTCTGCATGGAAACAAACAATTCTATCAATCGACAGGGTAAATCAGCTCCAGAGGAGACAAACTGAGGAGACAACATGAGAAGCAGACTATCCTTGTAAAGACTAGCCATGTAAGAAAAAAAGTTTCACTTTAACATTTATTACTTCCTGCAAGCCAAAAGGACTTAGACCACTGAACTTTTTCTTCTTGCTTTCAAAATATGGTGGCTTTGTTGTTAATACGTGGTTTTCCTAGGCAATGAACAAGTGTAGTCTAGAATCAGCAGAACTATGTTATTCTCAGGAGACCAGTCTATCTCCAAGAAAGTATCTCAGCCTTTGGCAACCATGTCTCAGGTTAATGGAAACTGTTTTCAGATTTCAGCTGAATTAAGCAGGTGCACAGCTCAAACAGGTCACATCTGCATGGGAAAGAATATCACCATGTTTTCTGTACCTACAATTCATTAATAACAAAATGTCGCTCATATCCCCTTCGCTATAGCATCCTTCCTCTGCTTCCATTTGCCACCTAGCCCCCTTCCTGACTCTAATGCCTTACACCTCCAGCCATCAGAAGGGCACTGCGTGAAATTTTGTTCTTGATTACACTGGCAAGTCTCCCCTGGTTTTTGTGGAAGCTACATCCTCATAAACGAGAGCTGAATTTGGTCCTCTGTCTTTTCGAAAGGAAGACTAACGATCAAATAATTTTCTCACATCTCTGTTTGCACTTTCACAGTTTGGTTACATTGATTTGTGTCTCATAAGTAGACATTTCCTTTGTTGGTTACAAATCAATGTTATAGACCTAGCCTGCCTGCATATTTTTCCCTTCCCTCTTACTGTGTGAAAAACAAAGTGCAGTTTCAATTCTTCTTGTTTTATAAATGTGAACTTCCTTGATGAAGTGTAAGAGAGAAAAAATTCCAGCTCTCCCTCAAAAAACAGGAAATGTCTGTGCTTAAATTTCTAATTACTGAGATGCTTTATGGTATGATAAACACCTTTATCATTCCAGTCCTGCCACAGCTTTGTTAACCTAGTTATAATCCTCTCCTTCAGATATTGCAAGATTTCCCATAGCAGCCCACTGTGATATCACAGACAGCTATGACTTCATGGCATAAGTAAGGAAAAAAAGGAGGCAAAGGTTTTAGTCTGCAGCAGGACTGAGCTGCCACACAAATCTGCAAAAGATGAAAAAGAAAAAGGTTTGCAATTGGTGCCTGAGAGGCAATGAGCTTTTTGACTGGAGTATGAAAATAAAACAGTGAAGATAGCAGGGTATTTTACTACAAACGGATATGTATGATAATAGAAAAGGAGTAGTAAGAAACAGAACCATCAATCAGAATAAACCAAGTGACAGAAGGTACAGGTGTAAGTGTAGAACATCTCAGTTTGATTTTCTTTTATTAAAAGAGGGAGGAAAAAAAAAGCAAGCAGCCTCCACTCAATCTCATCAATTTTAATACTATGAAGAACTTTAGTAAAGCAACAGTTCCACCAATTTCATGGAAAACTCATGGTGGTCAAAACAAAAATAGAAACAGATTAGAGCTAGCATCAATAATAATAATAGTAAAAATAATAATAGGGTTTAAAGGATGTGAGATCAAAAAGGAAAAGAATTTTACAAATATGAAACAAGGCTTCCTACACTGCTATCACCACCATCAAAGAGCATCTTCAGAAGTCAAAAGGGAATTTTATTTTAAAGAACAGCACTAGGAACCTGGAAATCTGGGTCCTACTCACACCTCTTCTGGGGAATCTATGCTTGGTGTTAAGAAAGATACGTAAGTGCTCTGTGCTTCTGGTTCCCTGTAAGACCAATGGAGATAGTAACAGACTGACTTCAAGGAATTTTATAAAACAATGTATGAGTGTTGAGAAAACACTTTGAGGTCTTTATATAGAAACTATTATAAGTAAGGAAAGACAAAAATGAATTTAAAGATTACAAAACACTTAAAAAAAGAGATTCTACAATTTGACTGCCTCCTGTAACCACAGTAAAAGAAGAAATCACTTTATTTTTTTGATTTTCTTTCCAAAGGATGTTTAAGCTTCTCAGCCAAATAAGCAAAGAAGTTGCTCCCGCAAAAAAAATTTAATAATCAGTGAGTAATCAGTTACAGGGAGCTCTGCCTTTGCTGTGTGCTTGCTCAGCCTCACTCCCTGCTGAACTGCAACACTGCAACACAGTACATATGCATGTGCCCATTGCTGGCCTGGTGGGAAGGGAAATGAGGAGAAGACTACCTGGCTGGTTGGCTACTTGCACAGCCTCTTGCCAGAAGCAGTTCAGGCAAGTTGCCACAACTGTTGCTGTAAGACTTTGGAGATTAACCATTTGGTCTCTCTGTTCCACCAGTCCACAACCTTAGGCATCAGCCTACTTTGCTTGTGTTCAAAATGGACCTGGCTTTCTGAAACTTTTGAATATTTTAGTAGTGGGTATGGTGGTATAGCCCTTGACAGATTAAAGCCATAAACTAGGTTAGGAAGAGAGGAAAACAGATACAAAATGGAACACTACAATTAAAAGAATGAAAAAAAAGCCCCCAAACAACATTATTTTGATTTGCTACATCTTTTCTAAACCGTTTTACTTAGAGCTAAATGACAAACAAAAGATACCAAGCTGACATGAGTCAGACCTGCTGAATGAAATCTGTACACTGATGTTTTGGTAGCATCCATCATGGTTGCAACTTTTGTCTCTTAATAAGAGGTAATCCTAAAGAAAGAACTCAAGAGATAGAACTGCCCAAATGTGTGATAGTTTGCAGATTAAGAATATAATCTACCCAAGCAGTGAGATTTTGCCAATTCAGAAGGACTACCACAACCACATTCATCTATAGGATGGAGAGAGCTCAGTACACATTTCAACATAAACAGTATTTATAGCTGTTTGTTTACAGCACATGGTGCCTTCCATTGTATTCTGTATATTTTTCTTGTCTTTCACTATCAAAGTTAGCTGACAGCGGAAAGGTAGGTACCCTTTTTCTTATCCTGCACAGGCTTACTAACAAGGACATAAATTCTGTCTTTTCAATACCAAGCTGCAATTTGCACAGAGGTCATGAGCTTGAAGTTAGGACAAAGGTCACAGTAGCACAGCGACCCAGGGGTGTCCACACTAGAGCTAGGCAGGAACCCAAAGCACTCTAGGCATATGGAAATGTATAAGCTTTTTTATATGTCTGCATAGATTCATGCCAGGTGTAAATATTTAAGGAACAAACATGATATCATAAGAGTGAGAAAAACAGTGATCTTAAGCATAACAGTGATCAAAATGTCTAATTGCCAGATGGACAAAAATAGGTTTACCTGGTGGTGAGTGCTGTGGAGGGAAACAATGTCTTGCCTTTTACATTTCATGCATTTTAAGAAGCTGCTCAGATTGTTTAACCTAACCTCAGTTCTGATGACAGAAAGTGCTAGAGCAAAATTTGAACGGGAATATAAACACCTTCAAAAATTCCAAGGTATCTCAAGGTAGCATTTCTTTTTGGTACTTTTACATCAATATGTGAAACATCTGGGTTAAAGTCACCTAAAGACTGGGGAGAAGTGCCCACACCAAGCATTTTGCTGCAGGTGCATGTTATTTTAAAACCTAGTCTCATGAAGATTTATTACAGGACAATATGACTCCCATTAACATTTTCAAGGAAGACTTGAATGGACTTAGATAGCTAAAGGTGAGCACCAGCATTTGCTACACCTTGGAGCATGTAGCCTCAAAATCTCAGCCGACAGGACTGACTCCAAAAGCATGTGGAGCTGAACACAGTATTCAAAACACATGCACCACGAGAGGATTGTACTGAGTTCTGTGACAACCACACTTTAGGAAAAAGAGGGAGCAAAGGGGCTGAAGGAGCCTGAAAGGAAAATTAATAGATTCAGATAAATGGAACAGGCCTGGATGCTGCAAAAGAGGCTCTTTTAAGAGCCACAGATGATGGCCACAGTCTAGACTGAAACTCACACACACAGAAAAGTCAAGACAAATCAGCACCATTAAAAGCTAAGTAATCACATCACATAACAGCAAGGTACAGCAATAGTCTCTCTGTCTCTGCTCTGAGGTGAAATCACCTGGAATGTGACATTTTTTTCTGGACACCTCCTCATCAGAGAGATTAGAGAGAGTTCAGAGGAGAGCCACATAAATAACCAGGGTGGTGGAAAGGCTGAGCTATTAGGAAAAGAAATGGAGAGCTACATCCACATAGCCCAGTTACATGCCAGTGACTAGCAGAAAAAGGGAAAGGCATGAAAACAAGCTGTGTATAGTAGAAAGGTGTAAATGCAAAAAAAAAAAAAGAAAAGAGAGAGTAGCTAATACTAAAGAGATGTATGGATGAAATCCAGAACAATAACAGAAAGTTGAAATTCTAGGGAGCAAATACTGTAAACCTGAAAAGCAGTCTCCCTAGGGAATGAATTGAAGGTTGACTGTGTATTTAAAACTGCCCTAGACAAAGCACTAGACATGTGATGCACACACCATCCTTCACTGGCCCTGGGGAGATGGGTTGAGCGGGTCTTGATTGTTTTTCCAGTTTGATGACTCCAAGGTACACTGTGTTTTTCTGGCCTAAAAACCATCTGTAAAAATATGGACACCCATGAAACACACTTTGGCAGGTTAGATAATGATTAACTAGAAAGAGACTAAATTCACATTCATTGAATAATCCTGTGAAGAAGACAGGTTGAACACATATGAAGAAAGGAGTAAACCAGCAAGGTGCAAAACCTAGCGAGTTGAAGAAATGGTTCTTCTGGGAACAGCCACACAGAGGAGTGGATAATCCATCGCATAAAAGGAGAGCAGCATGTATGGATCAGGCAACAAGTTGTGACAGTGGAGTTGGGGAAATGACTTTAAAGGACGGGTGACCCTCTGAACCATGAGTTGGCCAGCTAGTCTGGAAAGTTTAAATGCAAGCATCACAAATGTGGAAACTAGAATCTGCAAAAAGGGGGCCAGTCTCTCTCTGTAAAGGGTCCTAAGAAAGTCAAGGACAGAGAGAGTGAGCCTTCCACTCTACCATACTATTAAACCTTTGATATCAGCCTCTGAAAGAAAAAATAATACTCCGCTTACTTCATTAAGAAAACACTGCAAAAAGGTGCACACACAGACAAAAAGTATCACAGAGTGTCGTGGTTTAGGGTCAGGGCAGCCCCTAAGACCCAACAGACNTGAAAGGTAAAATCACTGAACAGAATTAGTCCTATTTTCACCCAAACCAGGACACAGAGCCATGCAAGATGTGGCAATGGAAGAAGTGCTGGCATCTGGACATGATGAGATGAAATGCTGCTGTCACTTCCCATTCATAACCCCCCAGCAGCAAGGAGTGCAGACAGGAAAACCACCAGCTAAACCTGAGACATTAAAGTTATTACATGAAGCGAACCAGATCCTGACTGATTTCAGCCTGCACTGGAAATAATCCAGCTTTTTAACCAGAAAGAAAAGACCTTATGGGTGAGAAGCAAAGGGAAGGTAGAGACAGAAGAATAAACTTCTTTTACTGATAGCTTTCAGCAAGGACAAACTCTGTCCTCTGTCTTTACATCCGTGGTTTTAGCAAATAGAAAAATCAGTTTACTGGTATATTCATTTAAGTAGCATCCGTTATTCTTTTTCTATTTTTTTGGAACCCAGGGGAAAAAAGACAACCTCCTTTGGATCAGAGACACTAACTGATTTAACTCCTCTGTGGCCTTATGTAGGAGGGGCTACTTTAGATTTGTTGCTGCCATGTTGCCCTGACAATGCACCACCTTCCTGACACTGCTAGTTCAGCCTGAGGTCTTATGAGTATAGCTCTGCACTCTGTGGGATCCTTACGTGATGTGAAGGAAAAACATCTCAGGGAGTTTCGGGTGACATTCTACAGCATTCATCATGGCTTCTGAGTTATTCTTCTGCTAACTTTCCTCAGTGATCAAGCATGACATCCAGATGACTCTTTCCTGTTGCTCTACCTTCAGGAGCACAACTTCATGTTCAGCATTAAAATACAACGTTGAAGAGGAGCTACTTATACTGGCAATGGTGCTTCCCAAAGAAAATGGCAAACATAACTGCCATACTGATTCCTTCGCAAATCACGCCCTGAGACTGAAAGTCCAATGAAACAGTGATTTCAGAAGCAATATCAGATAAAGTATTCTTATTGTTTCCCAGGCCATTGAAAAAAAGTACTCCCTGATCCCTGCAAAATTCCATGATTTAGGGAAAGGTTGGTAAACTCTGTTCATAGCCCAACTCTACAAACAGCTGTGTTGGCACAAGTGGAAAAGTTGTACAATGTCTTGGCAAATCCGAGCAGCCAAAGAGGGAAATCTGTTCAACTGGTTTGTCCCCTGCAGCCCATGTGTTGACCATCCACAGCCTGTGCACCTTAAGAGGTTTTCTGCAGTTCCCTGCTAACTAATGGTCTATGTACCTGTCCATCTGCAGAGACAAATATATCTTCTTTTAAAAGAGCAGAAAAGAATCCCTGCTGAGTCTGACAGAAGACAGGCCCACTGGGTGCCTGCCTGATGTTGCGGAGTCCTGTGACAAAGGTGGCTTAAGGCTGTGTCTTTATTTTCCAGCTGATGCACATCAATAACTTGACCTCTGCACTTACAAGATCCATGTAATATTTCACTGCTTACCTCAGCTTCTACAGGCCCTGTATCCTAAACCCCCGTTGTACATCACAGTGGACCTTCCGAGCAGCTGACGGACAAACACTTCTGACAGCCATTCTGGCTAGGATAACACTTATATCTGAGGAGGAAATACAATGCTGCTCACTCCCCCAAGTGCAAGCTAATTTTAAAGTTAATATTCTAAGTCCTTATAGATGGATGTTTTAATTACCTTCAGCCTGTCCAAACCAGCACTCCAAGCCCTATGGGTACTGCTGATATGACTGACAGCTGATAGCTTTTCTAAACACCAAGCATAGCATTGCAGTCACTAGCAACTTGAACTGCCTGAAATGGTGTGATTTTTATCACTTCAACAATACTTATGACATCTCTCTTTTAAGCATAAAGGGATTTTTTAAATTTGCTAACATTTATAAAATAAGCTTATCTACAAGTTTGATGTGTGTATGTAAACTGATGTTTAAAATCACATACAAAGAACAGTCTGACTCTGCCTCATCCCAACATTAAAAAAGGTCTCTCAGCTCACAGAAACAAGCTTGACTCTCCCTTCCCCAGTTAACATAGCCCTACTTAGCTCACTCTTCTACTCTCCCTTTTCCCCAAAGCCTGGGAAAATAGATGGAGCTCTCTGCCCAGTATAACAATCTCTGACTTCCTCTGAGGAAGGGTACACCAATGTGGTAACCAGTGAGACAAGGCATCCAAGACAATCAGTGGCTGAGCTGATCAGGCTAATTCAGCTGTTAAGAAAGAGACCAAACCCCATAAAATCTCCTCAAAGGTCAAAAAGCATCTGCCAGATTATACCTGAGAATGACCTAGAAGTCAGTACCATCCAGAGACTGCTAATATATGAAATTCCATGGCAGAAAAAAATACTATGCAAGCAAAAACTTGCTCTGTATATGAGCTGAAGTTTTTAAACCACCGCCCACAGAGATAATCATAGTAGGATCCACAACAAGAAAGATCTTATTACAATTCCCCACCAAATACTAATGTAAACAACACCATGCTTCTATATTCAGAAAGCATCTACTCTCTGACAAGTCTTCTAAAATTTCTGAGAGCAGAGCAACAAAAGCCAGTCAAATGTAAGCAGGTCTTACTTTCCAAATACAGATATCTATACATTCAAAGGGTGCATTAAGGTTTTCTTCTGGCTCATGAAATATTAGGTACTAGAATACCTAATCTCTAATTTATGTTTGATTCATCTCCTGCTAAAATAAGAGATGCTGGTGGATTCAAATGTGAGGTTAGGGCATTTCAAGAAACTCTTTACCTATTATCAGGTCTGGCAGGCTATGACACATAAAGCTGCCTTCTCAGGCAGAAGCAATGAGCATGGCTCCACCCAATACAGACTGTGGTCCTGCTAGAACAGCCCCTTTAGTAGAGATCTGCACACTGTCCCCTGTGTATCTGACCTTCTGTATACTGTCAGCGTAGGTGCACCTACTGCTCGTGCAACAGATGTTAAAGCAGGAAAACCTGACTCCCAGAGGGGAGGGATTAATGGTGCATTAACATTAAGGCCCCAGTTGTGGCCATTTAAATGCTAACAGCTTTAAGTAAGTTATCCAAAACACAAGCTTGCCGTGTGAGCCACTAGAACTTAATTATAGAACATCTGGGGCCAAAACTTGCCCCAGGATATGTAACGAAGTCATCCTGATGATGCTAATGGAAACCCATGTGCTATATATTAGAAAAGCAACTGATCTGAAAAGGGGCTATTTTAAAGCAGAACATAACAGGTCAGCTTTTATTGATTAGTCCTTTTACTATTTACATTTACAAAAATTTAGCATGTCACAGATGCCTGGACAGAACAGCTGGGCTCCAATTTACATTCTTCACCAACATACCCACAAAATCAGTTAAAGAAAAGCTTGGTTTTAAAGCCTGGCACATTGAATTAATGTCCTGTTAAATCTGGAAGATTTTGTCCATGGTTCTTTATTGACCCTTGTTGCAATTCTCCTTTTGACACTCTTCCGATGCACCTTTTCCCATCCAAAGTGCATTTCATGGTCCAGAGATGTTTTTTAACTGAGCAGAGTGTATTTTCACCTCCTCTTCACCTCCCAGAGCAGTATTTCAGGGCCCATCATGAGGTGTGCCATTAAACCTAAAGCACGCACAAGGCTCCTCTCACACTGCAGCTAACAGATCTGTTAAGACTTCAAATCTTCTGGGCAGCAGCAGGTAAACACAGCTTTTGTTTTAGCAGCTCAGTTACAGCTAAGTGAGCATCTGCCCTGGCTGCACACAATAAACCTTCTATTTCAGAAGAGTACAATTGTCATTGCATTTCGTTGTCCTTTGAAACTTGGAGCAAGAGGCTTCAGCCTGAGCGTCCACTGCAGTCTTTAGGACATTTAAAAACCCACATCCATCACTGCTTACTACCATAGGCAATTATTGGCATTCATGTAAAATGAAAGGGAAACATCTCACCACTTAAGGCCTGAAATGATCCACTTGGCATGGGATTCATACACAAGAGGCAAAGTAGTAGAAATTCTGTATTGTTACATGGTTATGGGACTTGCTATGTGCAATATACTGAGCAAAGCTCTGCTGTCATTTCAAAGAGTTTGCTATTCCTGTTGATAGGTTAGGGCGCTCTACAGAAGTGTCTGATCAGACTCTACTTTTCAGCTCTAATGAACCTTTCTGCAAGATGTGAGCTGACCTGCCTCCATTTGCCACTTTTAAGAATTTCACTTATGGAAGGGCCTGTTCACTCATACCTGACCCCTCATTTCCACTCCCACCCCACTTCCTCCCCTCCCCCCAATAAAAAAATACTTTTATATGACCATTTCTTCAGGGAATGCATAAATAGTTTTGTTTTACGTCTCCATGAATAGTACAGATGCAATTTTGAAAGCAAATCTGTGGCAAAATTCAAGACAGGAATGAAGCATGCATGTGTTCAGAAATGAGTTTCCCCAGCATGAAGTCTTCAAAGTAATTGGCAACTGGTCCAAAACCTTAGAATGGGCAATCTGAGGCAACATCACCTATGTAAAGTTATCTACAGCATGTAGGAAACGCATACGTACATGCACACATGCTTTGAGGAAAAATACCCAACCTCTCAGTTCACGCTGAGGTTGCATGGTATATGTTTTTATGTGTTTAAGTTTTTGGGGCTCATGCTAACTTTGATTTGTAGGGCTTTAAGTCATGCAGCTCATGCTAACGTTATTGTATGCTGCTATGAATACGGAGAAGAATTCTTAAGACCAGCTCAGTGTGTTACACTCAAACCCCTCATTTTATCTCAGTGTAAAATGTGTGTTTAATGTCTTTTGAAGGTTTCAAAGATCCTATCCACCTCTTCTGGGTAAAAAGTCTCATGAAAGGACACAATGCAAATTATACCTACTCATTTCCATTGTGTTTCTCCCTTTTCCACACTTTCCTTTCTTCATGTCCCTTTTCTGCCTTTCTGTGATCCTCTTTACTCATTTTTAGCCATCATGCCCTTAGCCTGCCACTTGTTTTCTGCTTTCAAATATACATCTTTTTTTCTGCTGTTCCTACTTACCTCTGCTAGCACCGTCAATGTCCCATGCCACCACAGTACCTAGGCTGTAATCTGTGTACCTTTACCTTGCAATTATGATGATAAACTCTTTTTGTCTCACACCCTCACCTTTCCTTAACTCTCATTTCCTACCTTCTTCAGTTCCTGCCATTCCAGAAAAGGCAGGAGGGGGAATGAAGTGCTTGCAGAGGCAGTGCTGGCTGTCACAGATTGATTGACAATGAGCACGGTGCCTGCAAGTGCCGAGATGCTGCAGTTTGTAGAGTGAAGTGAGACCTTGGTGCCCGGTACACCCTCCTTGATTGAACAGACATTTCAAGTGTGGCTGACGATCACTGTTAGCCCAATGACTCCCTGCATTCTCCTCACTTTCTTCTCCCAAGCTGTCAGACTGGCAAGGCTCAGGAGAAATCACAGGTTTCCTAATTGCATTTGTGCCTGCACAGAGAGAAAACTTAAACACAGGCTGGCCAGATCTGAACGGATGATGGAGAATGTTTTGCTCCATTCTGCGCTAGTGTGGGTTCTTCAATTTGTGGCTGGCAGCTTCCCTGTTCCTGAGGACAGGAAGATAAACTGTGGCTTTGTATGGCTAGGGAAGATGACAAAGGAAAGAAAAAGAAATTCATTACATTTATCTATGCAAACATTTTCTCAAATGATTCCTGCAGTTTCATGTATCGAGTCCCCTCCATGGGCGCATCTATCCTGGATGACCGTCTCTTGGATTTGTAGAAAAAGCTGGTTCCTTTATCTACACAGTCAGATTGGAGCCTTTTATTGGTGTTGATCAGTCTGTTCAGACTCTTCTGAGTGCTCCTTGCTCAGAGGCGAGGCATCATGCACTGATTTCAATGGCTATTTAAGCAG
Source organism: Chloroceryle aenea (assembly GCA_013399075.1). Taxonomy (NCBI): domain Eukaryota; kingdom Metazoa; phylum Chordata; class Aves; order Coraciiformes; family Cerylidae; genus Chloroceryle; species Chloroceryle aenea. Next base: position 98,564 of record VWZY01012664.1, read on the forward strand.
CGAGTAGGCTTTGGTGGTGAGGTAATCCAGAGAGAACGTGCCGCAGCAGCCAGTCTGCACTCTGAATCCGACTCGGAAGCGGTTAAATTTTCCTTTGACTGCACAGTGTAGGCTCATCTTTTAAACCAAATACAAAAATTGACTAAATCAAGATGGCCCAGCAACTCCTGGGAACCCCTGTGCCTTTAATCATCTGAGAGAAAGCAGGAGCCATGGACGGTCCTTCACTCAGGTTATGGGTGGCTCTATGGGCAGCCTTAGAATACTTAGCTCAGTGGCTCACAGTTACTGAAAACAACAAGTTGCTTTCTTCGCTTTTATCACAAAGTCTCACAGGAAGCTTTTTTTGCATACAGTGACTCAGAAAGCTGCCTGCTAAGCTGCACGTACTGTATGTCTGTCTGGAACAAGTCAGAGTAATTTGTCCCCTTGTTTACAGCAGCCTATTTATAATGGTACAGAGATGACCCAAAGATACTCCTCCAAACACCCAGAAAGGGGCTTTTCACACTCATCACAAAGCCGTGAATACAATGCTCCCTCAACTCCTCAATGAAGTTCCCTCAATTACTTCATATATGTAAAGAGATAGCCATATGATGAATCATACATGTGTATTCCAAATTTATTTTTCACAGGAGTAATTTTACGTGTCCCGCATTAGCATCTCCTACGTTTCCCCCCAAGAATTAGATTAACAATTCTCCAAACTGCATATTCAATCAGCTGCTTCTTACCAGACAAGGAAACAGGCTTTTCCTCTCTGTTACAGATATGATACTCCTCTTTAGAACCAGAGAAGCCTAAGGTGCCAAAATTTTGTCTTTACATTTGTGTGCAATTTCTATTTTGCACTGTAAGACAGGCAATGTCACTTCTCTGGAAAAAGAGAGCAGGTTTCTTCATCAGACATGTCATGATTATATTTGACCCTGTTACTAGACTGAAACTAATGACTATATGGAAACATTTAACATATTTCATATATAAATATAAACATCTATGTCTGCACAAACACAGGCACACCAAATTCCCACAAACTGTACATATTCCTGCATGCATATGTGTAAATAACTATTTATTTTTTACATATATATGTATTTACTGGCATGTTTGTATATATAATACATACATACGTATACTCACATACGTAACTTGTAAGCATTGTAAGCATTCTACCCTCATTAAATACTTCCTAAGTTTTGTACTGTCTCTTTTGTGCTATCTGAAGTACCTGTCTGAAGATGAAGGCATATTGTCAATCACCCCTGTACTTACAGAAAGGAGATCTACTATGCCTACAAGCTTACCTAAAAATTTTTCCTGCAATATATTTTTATATATATATCATTAAAGAACACAAAATCTTCTCCCTGCATCCTCTTTCATTTGGGCTGAGCAGCACCACTTGAAAATAGAGATTACGGATATCCCAGGCTCATGTCAATAAAACTATCTGTATCATATCACAAACACATGTCTGCCATGTCTACCATAGCACTTGAGATCTTTGAACCTTCTCCATCCAGGACAAAAGTGGAGGTAACAAATCTGACTGTTGGTTGAGAGAAAAAAACAGCTCTTTCTTCCCAGAGAAAAGATTCGTACACTTAGTACATGATGGTAGTGGCAGCTGGGAAGCACATCTTGGAGTGCTGGGAGTTTAACTGATTGTTCTTTGGCCTTGTAAGAAGCAGCCTTTGGGCTCAGCTGTGCTATAGTCCCTCAGCACCTCTAGAAGAGGGCTGGCAAATGGCCCTTTTCCCCCAAAGACCTCCGCACGGCTGGCACGGGGGATACGCGTCAGTGAGTGTGGCAGGAGCTGCCCCCGGTACCACGGACAGAGTCGCCAGGAAAAGGTTTTCGTCTTGGAGGGAACACCTCCAGAGCCGCCCTACGCCTCAGTCACCTCTGTCTTGGCTGTACCGAGCGATCAGATTAATCTCATGCACCCACTAACATCTTACGGGCGTTCTTGACAGTGGCTACCTCAGCCACTGTGGCTTGGAGGAGAAATAGTGAAGAAAAACATAGAATATAAACTCCAAGCTGTCAAAAATATCCTCTGATTATAAGACATGCTAAGATCACGTACCACTGACGTCAACAGAAGTCTGTGCATACCTCAATATCTATCCAATTCCAACACTTGGTTGTGTGATTAATGCATTCTGATGAGTCACAAAACTAACTTCCTTTGCACAATCCTTTGAAAATTATACTTAATATTGGGAGGAGAGCTGGACTTCACCATACATCTTACCATCCTTTTAGGAGGAAAGAGCATTTTGTGCAACCAAATCTACACTGCTATGAAATTAGATGTTACTCCATAGATCTCCATTTCCAACATTTCTTTCTTTTCTAGATACTTAGGCAAATCATACAGCTGTAGGCCTTAAACAAAATGATGCTCCCTTGGTGCAAGAACCGCGTCTTTCCATATTGCTTTACAACTGCAAGTACAGTCCTAGAGCCAAATTGATAGCAAGTGAGAAGCAGGCTGAAGGCTCTTTTCGTGATGGAGACAAATAGAGAATCCTAGCTACTTGCAATACCATGCTCACTGTGCTTTGGCATTTGGAGACGTCCTTAAGCATGGATTTCTTGGTTTCTATTGTTTGTATGTTCTGCCCCAATGCTGTTTCAGTGTACATTTTAATGAGTGAATTTATTATATAGCTCACTGCACAAAGATTTCAGTTGCATTATAAAAAAACTCCCTAGTACTGACTTTTGGATATTTTCTGCATGTATTTTGAATCCACTGTCGATTATTGAGTAGATTTTCCCCATTTTTTTTTTGTCTTCTTGGTCCTATCTGGGAATAAAGCTTCACATGGGTCTGCCCTCAGTACTACTGCCTTTTTTTCCTCCCCTGTATCCCAGACTACAGCACAGACCTCTCTTAAACCCGGTGAGAAAAGATAAGCCTTTTCTGCCTGGCAGCATTTCAGAGACATTAAGTGTAAGAGAGAAGGTAAGTAATTCACCATGCGTCCCCATTTCTGTAATGGGGGAGGACATCTTGATACATTTACAATACTCCTCTGGGGAAATTTCATCAGTTATACCTAACTCTAATGGACAAGAATTGATTTGAACTTTCTGCTTAGCACAGAGCTGTAAACAGCTTCACTCCAGGTTGCAGCAATGAACTGGTGTTTTGTAAAATTGAGAGAAATTTGAAAAACTTCTCCGTTTGTCTATTAAGCAAGCTAGCAGATGAATGATGCAGGGGTAAACTAACTTGTCTTTTGAATTTTAATAACGGAGAGAGCAATTATTAACCAAGATGATACATTTGTTTATCTAACATCTCTCCTCCATTTTTGTCAGGGGTTGGCATTTCAGCTATTTCATCTACTTTCAGTTGAGATTTGTCAAATCAGGATGTAGTTTGAGAAGATATTTTTATTGCTCTGTTTCATGTCAGATGCTTATTTTTGTGTTTCTCAGTGCAAAAAGTCCAAGGAACTCTTTGTCCTGCTGTAGCTATTAGATAATATTTGCTAATGTCTGAAGTTTATAAAAAAAACATTATCTAAGGCTCTTGGGGTATTTTCCCCACCATTAAATTTTCTACTGGTTGGTACCTTAGGCCATTTCGTTCCTGGGCAAGAATGCAAAGTTTTGAAAATTTGGCATATACAGCATTATATCTTTGCCAAGGTTTGCAAAGTGAAAATACAGAGTTCTTCGTAGCTCTGCTAGGGAGTAACTAAGCAGCTCCTGTTATCACATGCTGTATTTTTCTGTATTTTTTAATGCCTGTTGCATTAGAGATTATCTAGGAAGGTTGCAAATGATCACATCAGTAATCCATATTATATGATCCCTGTTTCCAACTTACTGATCATCATGGTGAGCTATGAAAACACTTTTGTAAGGCGTTATGGATTCTTTATGGATGATACCAAAAGTCACAGAGAACAGATAAACAAAGGGCCTATGCTTTATGGGACTGTTTACGAAGGCCTGTAGTGACAGGGCGAGGGCAAATGATTCTAAACTAGAGAAGGGTAGATTTACATTGGATGTTAGAAACAAGTTCTTTACTATGAGACTGGTGGAGCACTGGAACAGGTTGCCCAGGGAGGTGGTTGAGGCCCCATCCTAGGAGACATTCAAGGTGGGGCTTGATGAGGCTCTGAGCAACCTGCTCTAGTTGAGAATGTCCCCCCATCTCAGCAGGGGGGTTGGACTAGATGACCTTTAGAGGACACTTTTGGCCCAAACCATTCTATGATTCTGTGATTCTATATTAATGCTAAGGTTAGGAATCAGGTAAGCATAAGCAAGAAAAGCCAAAATGCCGACCTTCCCAGTTCAGCCTTTTGTTCCTCTGAATGGTAGATGTCATTCTACAAGACTGTTTCTGCACTGTTTTCTTACATTGAGGTCAGAGAGAATTGTCTTTTTGGATCATAATCTGGGACTGGTCATGGAACAAGATACTGGCCTTGAAAATTTTCCTACAGGGCCACAGTAAGTGCCTCTAAGACAGGCAGGGCAGAAGACGTCAGGTTTCAAAATCAAGTAGCTCTAGCTGCCACCACTGTCTTGACAACTTGAATGGGATCCCTACCTATTTTCAGTTGGTGTGAACACCAAGAGCCTAATCCTCATAGGCCTTTCTTATTTTGGTAGTCTTATTGACATCAGTGTCACTGGCCCCCTGAGCAGGATCAGGCCTTTTGTTTCCATTTTTTCTAGTTTGCAACAGATGACTGAAGATGTACTGAACCAAAATGGCAAAAGGCAAGACAGTCATGAGACTAATGCAACTTTAATACTCTGAACAACTTGGACAAATAATGAAAAACAGCCTATATGCCTCCAGAAAGTTAAGAACCACAGTACTGGATATGCTTTGGTATTTTAAGAGAAAAAAGCTGTTATTTTCCTGCTGGTCCCTTGTTCAATCCGACTGTTTGGCTGTCATCCAGCACCAATTTAAGGAGTTAGTAGCAAATATGAGGTGCAAGTCTAAATTTTACTCTCATTTGTACTGTTACTACAAACATGGCAATAGGGAAACTGGACTACTGCCGTTAACAGGCTGTGTTATCTCCTTCAGTTTGTAAATAACTGATTAAATTGTGTATTTCCATATTATGAGGGTCAGGTGAACCAATGCTGAATGTGAATGTTTCTGCTTATTACTCTGGTGCTTTTGTTAATTTTTTTTTTGTTTGTAATTTTTTTGTATAGTTCAGTTTAATTTGATTTTCTAACATGAGACATGGCTGAATTTAAGTGTTTTCTAATGAGTTACTCTGAGGGGCACATTTCTTGACCCAGTACCTCAGTTTATCATCTTTCTTGAGACAAATTTGCAATTTGGGAATGGCAGAAGATGAAGAGAGAGAGGTGCGAGCACAAAGGATTTCATCTGAACACTTCACATTCCAGCACATTTCAGGGAGAAACTGCTAAAAGGAACTGGCTCTTCTAATACAGTCCTTATCGTGAAACCACAAAGACAGACTGGACTGAATTATTAACTTCTGTAGTGATAACATTTGCCCCATCTCTTCTATCCTCATAGCTATCCTAGGAAATGGATCTTGGATGCAACACGCAATGCTAGCTGCCAATTACTGCTTCACAGACCAGCACCTAGCTGGTAGCAGAAAGTGGCAGAACCACCTGCCATTCGGTGCTTCAGAAGGTGCAGAGATGACACTTGGGACCAGTCTGTTGGCCTGTTCAGGAGAGGAGGCATTAGGCATTGAAGCACTCGAGCACGGAGCGATTCTTCCAAGCAAGTGGAAAGAGCCAGTGAAGACTAATCAGCCTACAAGAAATTGTTTATGGTTTTAACTACAGTGGTAAAAAAAATACAGAATACTGAAACAAGTTTGCTAAATTCATTCATAAGATGACCGCTTGGTCTTTAAAGTAACAGGGCAACGTTTCAATCTCCTTGTTTCTCCAGGTCATTTTAAGAACAGATTGCTTGTTGGGTATTTTTTTGTTTGTTTTTTGTGGCTAGGAGCACAAATCTGTTCTTCTCAGTTCCCTGAATGCTCTAGGATTCACATGCAACATAAGCCTAGGTGACATGTCTCTATTTAAATTTTTTCTTCTTCTTCCATACACCCTCTGTGAAAGTGGTCCAAAGAGGATCTTACTCAGATGAAAACTGTAAGAGTCTCCTCCAATATATACAATGATGACAAACAAGAAGAAATTATTTACAATGTCACAGTATTTCTATCCTTAAATCTTTCCTCTCTTCTTTCATAGTGGCCCTTCCCCCGACTCAAGCTTAAGTACAGAACCTTTGTCTTTCTATGGGTTTGCTCTTGGCTTTTTGAACCACTGTTGCATCATTTTTCCTGTAACTTTTATCTGAGATTTATAAACCTTCCTTCTGGCTCTGCTTGGCCTAGACTTCTGCTTAGAGAAAACTATTTGTTTGGCTTGAACAACCTCTTACACCTTTGCCCATTTAGGCAGACTCACCCTCCCCTCTTCCCTTGTGCTTTCCACATCTCCATTACTTCTCTGGTATGCTTAAGAAGCCTTTGTGCCTTTCAGTTTTGTCACCTGAATTTTACAGCCTTCCCTGAATTATCTTTTTTGTCTTCCCCCACCACCTTTCTTTTCTTTAAGCTAAAGTAAAATGGGCTACAATTATGTATCTCTTTAGAAGTGTTTCTGAAGCAATTGCTAAACATGCCAGTATGGCCCGGGCCAAAGAGCAGTTCCTTAAAGACATGTTATAAATGAAAAAAACTTTCTATGATAAATGCTGTTTGCAACACACCAGAACCGCTTGACTTCTTTCTTCCTTCTAGCCATTCACTAATGAAAATATTAATATTACTAATTTACCAAAATAAATATCGGTGCAACTTCTAGTTTCTGGAAATATTCTCACTTATATTAAAGGAATGTACTGAAATTTAGTGTGATGGATTTATTTTCATGAAAACAGGGTGGAAGACAATGGACCTAGTAGGACAAGATGCCAACTTCATTATACAGAACCTCTGAAAACCTATCTCTTCCTATTCTGTTTAAGAAATAAATTCTACATTGAACTGGCTTAACTCAAGGTGCTATAAACTTTGGAATTCAAAACAGGCAATTACATTTTCATATAATTCTTAGATAGAAAACAATCTTACACATGGTTCCTAATCATGGACTATTGCTAAAGCAAAGTATAATTTTTATTGCTCACCTCTCCAAAACCTTCCCCAGGTGACAGTCCTCATATCTGATCCTGATATTTTTCACTGGTGATTCTGGATACCTGCAACAATTGTCTAGGAAATACTGCAGGGTCCCTTTACACAGGGTGAATTGGGTAAAGACTCAAGATAAGTGGTGCCAATCCTTTATCCATCTGGTTTATGACTGTTCCAGATGGAAGGAAGCTATTAGAACACCACTCTTAACTCCCAGCAAAGGCAGAATATAGTCTCCAAATTAATGATTTACCATATGAGCGACCTAAGCTTCATCAGAAGGCCAAGAAAGTACTTGGCCCACTCTGAAATGCTCAGATCTGTATCGAAGTGGAAAAGACCAAATTAACAGTCCCTGAAGTCTAGTAGCAAAAGGAGCAAGGACAGCTTGACAATGCCTGACAAAAGCAGGTCGGTCGGAAGTCAGCCCTTCCACTCTTACGCAAGTTAAAAATGCAGGTCTTCTGCCCACTGTGTATTTTAGGACAACTGTGTTCTCCTGATGCAGAGTTTCCAATCCAGTAATGCAGGTGACATCCATCTTTGCTTAAAAAGGAGAAAAGCTACCAAAATTAATTACTTTAATTTCTTCAACGCTGACAAACAGTAAGGGTGTGCAACTAGTGAGGACAACCGGTGCAATCAAGAAGCAAGGGAGGCAGAAGCTGGGGGGTGACCAGTGGGCCCCCAAGCTGCTGGGGCAGCTGAATCACAGGGCAGGGCTCAGCACACAAAGGGACGGATGAACAGGAGGAACCAAAGCTTCGAGTGACACCTAAAGGCAGCTGGGATAATAGAGACCTTTAAAGAGGTCTTTGAAAGTGGAATGTGGAGCAGGGATAGCAGTGGGAAAGGAAAGGCATCACTGAGGATTTTTCTGTTCGTTAAGGGAAGTAAAATACAGCCCTCGCTCATTATGGAGGCAGGCAGCCTCGCCAAGCTGATACATCTCATCAGCCTATTAATAAAGCTCTGCTCGAATCTAGTTTCACAAGGCAACCCATCGGAGTCTGGGCTTCCAGCGCGTGGTAAAGACACGGGGCTATGGAAAATCTCACCCTCTGGAGAGACCTGAGTGAGGCAGTCTTTTTCATTAATACCAAGTCTGCACAATGAATCAACAACAGATTCAATAAGGCCAGGAAGAGCAAAAATAGAGCTTCTGAACAAATAAAAGACATGTAATGAGATCAGAGTGAATTTAATGGGAACCTCTATTCCACTGTATAGACAAGGTCCCAGACATCCTCCTTCCTGGGTCTCAGGAGCTAAGCCAATAGACTTCAAGTTGCATCATTAAGTTCAAAATGAGACGAACTGTAATTGAAATAAAAGTCTTATTTTTGGCTTGTTGATCAAAATGGAGCTCAGATGTGCCTGAGGGCATGATTTTCATCAGGACCTCAATGCAATCCTTGATTTCCCAAGCACTGCACCTGCAATGAATCATGGGCTCAACTAGTAGCATATTAATACCCAGTTACCTGGTGTGCAGGTGGAAATAGAAAATGCAATATTTAAACGCTTTAAAAGCACCTGCCATTTATAATGAACACAATTCTTTCCAGGCACAAAATTGCATCTTAACACACATATGCCATTATTGAAAATCATGCCCGGTGATTCTGAAATACTATATTCACATTTGTGCCTACATCCTGATAGCCTTTCATTTGTCCTCCATCCAACATTTAGTCCAAAAGACCCTCTTCCTGAATAAGGAAGTCAGCAATGTAGACCCTCTATATCGTGATCACAGAAGATCCATTAACCTTGTGGGAGAGTATCACAAAGCACACATCAATCAAGAGCCAAGCAGTGATCCTGCGCTGTGACCTCTAGCCAAATCCACTAAAACCAGCATGTGGTCCCTCCTTTAATATGTGATACAGGAGGTGATGGAGAATTGAGATAAATGAGAAATCTTGTTCTCATGGGTGAAGGGACAACCTGTCATCGGTCCAATTTTCCCCACACGAGTAGGTAATAAATACAAATTAGCATCCATTGTTCTCAAGTCTTGAAGCTTGGCCTCTAACTTAGTGTCACGCACAGATTCTGCAAATCCTGTGGGATACTCTGGTACCTAGGCAGAAGAGAAGATAATTTGGGGGTCTGGTGATCTGGGGCAGACAAATGAAAGAAATAAATGGCTTCTTCGTTTCACTTGTTTCCTGCAGAAGAAAGCATCTGCATCAAAATGAGTTTAAACATAAGGGAATACATTTTCAATGTGTTGCACAGGGATTTAGCCACATGACTCCCATTGATGTTTATGGGAAATGAGTGGCTAAATCCCCATGTAATAGGTTGAAATTTTAGCCCAAGGAGACTGACTGTGGAGGAACTCATCAAGGTCTTTGCTTACAAAAACTGTGCGCGTACCAACCATTTTCAAATACCACCTCTCTTTACTGGTGTATAATCAAGTGGACTACTTGAAAGGGACCAGTGAAATTACTGCTATTAAAAGGTCACTGGGAACCTTTAAACTGTTCTATTAGTGAGCGCATGAACAAGATCTGCAGGTTAAAGGGCATGTCAGAGGCTGACTTTTGTCTTGATCCTGTCACTTTTTACAAGCTGACGCCCTCCTGGAAGACAAAAATGAGCAGTTATTGAATGATTTAATGCTTCAAACTTCAGCAGTAAGAGGTTCCTATCAGCATGGATGTCCTGCTATAAAACATATCAAGAAGAGCTTCTAACCATAGTTAGTCTCAGTAGGTTGCAGGAAAAGGAGGAAGATGCTAAATCCCTTGGCTTTTCTCCTGCCTTAAGGAGGATGGAGATAAGCGTCAGATTAAAGTGAGAGAATCTCTTCTGTTTTCCAATTACACAGATACAGACCTACCACAAGCCAGAAAATTTTCAGTAGCCAAAATTTACAAACAAATTTGCTACATGAATATTAGAGGTTTAACCAGGAAATACAAGTCTTAACTCTTTTCTCAACCACATGACAGTTACTTCTCAGGGTGAATTAGCAAAGGACTAGCCTCCTTCTGATTATAATACATACTTGGGGTGTCACTTTCCGTGAGACCTACATCCCTTCTGCATCTATTCCAATGGAATTCGGCAGCCACTTCCTCTCCCTCCCTTCCTTCCCCTCCCCCACAGAGGGTGTTATGTGGCTAGTATGAACGAAAATGAAATGTTTTAATGTAGCAGAACATTAGGTTATAGTCTATCATCCTAGTGCAGGCTTAAAGGAAGTCCAGTTCAAGTACGGTGATTATAGAAAGCAAGTTCTTTACAGATGTGCAGCCACCAAAAAGATTGTTGCATTTCTGTAATTTTTTTGATATAGCCCCTGAAAACCCCCCCTCTGTAGAGGTCGGTATTCATGATTATTATATGGAATTCAGAAGCCTCTGAAGGTCTGGATTATGGCAAAAGAAATTATTTTTTTTTACAATTATAAACATCAGTCAGTAGCATTCCATGAAGTTCCACCTATTTTTCTTTGGCCATCACACTACAATTTCAAAAGATAAACCACAGTCCTCTGTGTTTCAACTCCAAAATACTGTATATGTGAAAATTATTCTGGCAGACTCTTCTGAAATCACAGGCTTCTGGGATGAGCAAATGGGTACAGTTTTCTTTTAACTGTTTTTTGAACCCCATGTGTTGAGAGAAAACAACAGAATGGAAATTGCTCATCAAAATGTTAACTTGTGGCACGGCAGAGCCCCAAAGCAGGTGTGTGGCATGCCGTTCCCTTCACTGACATGCCTACCACATGGCACCCAGTTCTGCCACCTCCATCCCTTCCTTTTGGAATCCCTCCTCTTGCAAACACTGACATGTGGCTCGACACCGAGTCTAGCACAGAAGCAACGTGACCTTTCAGAGAACAGGTAGTTTGGGAAAACCTTTATCTAGGATAATCCATCACGGAATAGTCCTTTGGGTTATCTGTAGCAACGGTGGTTCTTCCAGACCAAACATAACTCTGTTTCAGCTAATACTTTTGCTATTAGGAGCATCTCTAGCCAGAAAAATAATATGATCTTGCTAATTCAAGCTAACAGCTAGAACGCTGACCTATCACAAATAACTGAATTTTTCAAATTAACAAACACTTGAACAGACAATACAAAATATAAATAAATAAAGGATAAAGCATCACAGAGCATACATTGTTCATTTATTTTGACAACTGCTTAGGTTTAATTTGTGGAAATACTTTATAGTGTACAAGTAAATGTGCTGTGATGAACTTTCTAAAAATAATGAAGGCTTCACCATCTTTGGATGAATGTCTATCCCCGTAGCATGTAGCTGGAAATGAAAACTGCTGATGGAGAAGTTACCCTAAAAGATGACTGACTGAGATTTTCAGAGTAAATATGGGAGAAGAAATGTCCTTTTTGACTTGTTCTTTATTCTTCACATTGTTCTGTGCACCTGGACATCACAGATTGCAAGAAGCAAAAAACTCTTCCACATCTGCTGGATCCTTTTGCCCTCTGCTAAACCTTGGTGAAGGATCACTCAAATTTACTCAAAATGTCTAATGACAATCACAGTATCATGTCCTGGTCTCTGGTATACACTTCCACTTGCCTTGTGTAGGGACTAGCCAGATTTTCACAGGGGTCTCAGTCTGATATACTAAATTTCAGATACCTGCACACAACCAGACTTCAGATATAGAGATGGATTTGAAATAAAACTGCCCATGGGCCTAGAATAAAATTTCACCTGCTCCAAAATCCCACATTTCTAAAGGTACTAGATGGAATTTAAGAAGTCCCTTTTGAACTATAAGCTTAAGAGTATAAAATGTTTGTCATCGCAACCTTTCACCCCCCCAGAATAATGCAAGAAAATGTTGTTTTTCTAAGGCATAAAGACAAATGTTGTTTCATAAACTAGAGAGCAATACATTTCTTCCAGCCACATCTTTGTCTTTTTCTCCCACAAAATACAGTGAAAGCATGGGATATCTTAGTAATGATATCTGAAAAGAAGCTATCAAGCCTGTGCTATGTGGGTATTTGTCTCAGGGTTTACTTAATCTGTCACTCCCTTCCTGTGCAAAGCACTGAACTAACAGTTCACCAGTTTTGTTACTGCATTTGTTCAGCATGGTCCAGAGATGCCAGAGATCACCCTGCTGCTCTCTTCTGGAAGAGCACATGGAAGTCCAAACACACTCCTCTGTAGTATCCAAGGGCCTCTGCATCCTCAGCTGGGGAATGCATCTTCCCTTTGTTTCCACTTTTATGCAACAGCATTTCCTCCTGGGTCTGTGTTTCATTTTCCCAGCTAGGGAGAGAGTAAAATAATGACCTGAAGTGGGGAACTTTTGAGGTTTCAGAACAGAAGGAAATCTCCCCGTGAAAAGGTAATGGCACAAAGGTAGTTTAAGAAAATCGAGTTGCCAGACAGCAGAAGAGTCTGTGGACTACGGCAGCCCTTCTCCGGTGGTCCTAGTAGATTTGCTGAATTCAAGTTTTCTTCCAGAACAGTGGTATGAACAACTACCCTTTCAGGTGGTGAAGAAGAGTTGCTATGATAAAGCACACACATGGTACTCTTTCCAGATAGTCAAGAAAAAAAATTATCAGAGCAAAAATCCTCACAGATTCTGGTTCTTAAAGAAAAGTGAACTCTCAACTATTTCGGCTGCTGCGCTCCAGCAGCTGCTGTTTATTCCTTTCACCCACAGACTGAAAGCTGAAGAACAAAAGGCTGAGGACAGAGTACTGTGAGTGAGCTGGCACGAGTCAAAGAACTACACTGAATGTAAATAGACTGGAGAAGAAGAGGGAAATTGGTAGTACACCTTACATTGATGGCACATTTATTTATCACACTACATGGCGGATTGAATGGGCAACACCCATTGTCCAGACTGGGCTGGAATGGGTGGAAGGCTTGATCAGAATGGTGGCACAAAGATTTCCTAGCAAAATAAAATGCAGTAGTAACCATCATTACATTACTTATTATAGAGTGTAGTTTACTACTCAGGTGTGACATAGTATTCTGAGATGAAAAAGGGGCAGCTCTTGCTATGTGGACAGAATTGGTGGGATTTTCAGGCTTGCCGTTTTTCTGTGGCCAGAGAGGCAAATAATTCACAGACATAGTTTGATGTCAGCCATGGGATGGCAAAGGGAGAACCAAGTCATAGCTCTGCGGATACTCAGTTGTTCCTCTGTCAGTCCAAGTCTTTCCTTTCTTCTCAGGATGGAATTTATTACCATAGATCTGAGCTCTGACTTCATTCTTAGTGGCTGAATTTGTGTCCAAATGTCTCTTTTCCGTCTGCTTAGACTAGGTGGGGGGTATTGCCCTAGAGGATCATGCTGTTTGAGGACAATAAATAGCTCTAAAAATTCATTATTTTTCTTTAACCCCCACCTCCTCATTATCATTTTACAGTGGTAAATAGAAAGTGCAGATGAAGTAGCAGTGAAAACAGAAGATGTGAAGTACCAGTGACAAAATACAAAAGCATTAAAGTGACGCTCCCTGACTTCTTTACTTGGAGCTGGTGAGCTGACATGCTAGAAATCATAAAATTGAAAGACAAAAGTATTTTTAGCAAAGAAGTGATCTGATCCTTTTAAAAGATTACTCATAGCCTACGTTGCCCTGAGAACCTAAGTCAGCAGGAGTTGTTGGGATGCATGCTCTGTGGCTTTTGAGATGGATCCCAACCTCATCCTATCAGCTTAGCTGCAGTAAGAGCCATCTGATGCCCTATGGTCTAACAGCATGACTTCTCAGGGTATGCAATGCAGATGAACCCATCCCTAAATTTGGTGGGCACAATCTTCTCCGTGCAAAGCTCACTCACGCCCTCAGCATTATCGAGGCAAAGCTCAAGAATCTTTTCTTCCCTATGACTCTTTTAAGAGAGAGATCGGTCCTTAGAGGAAATGCTGGGGTGAAAAATGTCTGAGGAGTATTCAACATTTTTATGAAATTTTCCACTGCTGCTCTTATTCAGGATTAAGTTCTATTTTGTTATGTTGTACCAACAAACAACAAATCCAATCCTGAAGCATTTAGTCTAAATCCACTGGAGTTTTATTGCACTACTACTTAAGTGGGAACAGACCTCAAATGCTACTTCTCCTTTTCTGAAAGCAGAAGACCTTAGCACTTGAGCTCAGAAGCTTGACCATTAATTGTTTGTATTGCAGAGCCTATGACATACTTAAGTAGCTGAGCACAACAATAAACACAATAGCCAGTTCATTAAATCATTCTTTGTTAAGACTTTCCAAAGCTTTGGGCTTAAGCCTCTTAAAATTGAAATCATTATGCTATTTTTTTTAAACAAATGAGCAAACATAACTCACACAAAAAGGGGAAAGCACAACAGAGTCTTTGATGTATGCATCATCACTGTGATGTCTCACTGAGATTAAACTATATGTCTAACACTGCTAAGAGGTCTCAGCAGCACTTTCCAAGTAGAAGCTGAAATTGGGAAGAGCTATAAAGTGCCGCTGTTGCTGTCACCTCTCCTGCAACAGCTTTCCTTGGCCTTCCGTATTATGAGAGAGGTTATCAATAAACTTTGTAGAGTAGTGTTTGCAGGCCCTCTTGTGTCTCTAGGATCCCGTCAAAACCTTGACTGCCAGGCTCTGAAAGATGACTGGAGATGACAAAAGGTAGAAGTATGAAGAGAGGTTTGCTCCCTTGTGAAGTTTGTTCTTTTAACGTCATGGGCTAATATTCCAACTTTAAGAAATGGAGTCAAACTATTCACAGCCTTGCAGGTATTAGGCAGGCATTTTACACCAGGCTATTTAGCTAAGGTTAAAATGTCTTAGGAAAATGCTACCACTCACCCTTTCTTTTACCACAGAGTTCTGGCTGCCTACAGCTCGCTTTTCCTCCCTCTGCCAACACTGCAGCCACATCGCAAAAGAACTCTGTTTCTCTTTCTCCTTAAAACAATCCTGCACCTTTTCTCATATCATATGTCACAGGCAGAATCGCTACCTATTCCCTCCTCTGCATAACTTTAGTATGTGAATTCGCACACTACTAGCACAAGAACACATTCTAAGAGCTGAGCAAAAGACTTAAAAGAAAAAAATGCCATCTTTGCCCCCCACTGTTACTACTATCTGCTTTTTCCCTTCCCTCAGCTATCTTGATTATGATGTTTGGTGTTATGGTCACGCTGGACTATGAGCCAGCTTCTGGTGGGTGCCAAGTGCTCCCTGCTCCTGATCAGGTTCATGAAAGCTTCCAGCACTCGGTTTGCTTTCTGGAGTTCTGTCCTAGACTTATTATAAGGGATGGGGAGTGTTGCTTATGAGTTTGTGAAGTGACATGTTCCTCTTTGGGAATAACAAACACAAACAACAGTGGATATATCCAGCATCCTGTTCTATCAGATCATTGAATAGCTTTCTTGCAGTTTTTACCATTTCTTATAATTACTGAATTTTAAGACAAATTATGAATTTTAAGACAAAGCTCACGCTGTTATGGAAGTTACGGAAACCTGTCTGGGCAGAGGATTCCTGCTCTGTGGCATACAAGTCTCCAATGCAGTTCTTCCTGAGAAGAGGAAGATGAAGATAAAGAGTGGTAGGGTGGCTGGGTTTGTTACATACCTCAAACTGAGCAGAGGGCTTGCAAACTACCTGCCTAGGACAGCTGTGCCCTCAGATTTAAACCTAGGCTTGCCTTTCTGTGCAGACACAAAGCACATACAGCTTTAAAAAAAAAAAAAAGCATAAATGAATTGAGAGTTAAAAACTACTAGAGAATACTCACTGGGATTATCTGTACTATCAAGACAGGAAAACTTTGCAGATGCTACTGTCTCTCTAGAGGAATAAATGCTTGCATTTTAATATTCTCAGCAGCTGGTTCCTGTTGAATGCCATCAGGATGATTCAGCCACCCACCAGGAACACCAGTAGCAAGTGCACACACAGAAATCTGCAAAACTTTCTGCTCCCCATGCCAATGCTGTTACTCTGGCAGAGTCTGATCTGTATTAGCCATTCTTCATTGCTACCAGTAGCAGGTTTAACTTCACCCCAGGACGGCGAAAGAAAACAACTAGTCCCTGGTGCAGCCCTAATCAATCCATCTGTCTGCCTCCTACCATTTGTGCTTCCCACAACCCACATCCATAGCAGCTTACTCTGTGGTTACCTCACTCACCTTCAGCCTCACCACAAGTAAAATTTCTCTCATGCGAGCTCATTTCTTCAGAGTTATGGTTCAGTCAGTCTGATGTCCTTCCCCTTACCATGGTCAACATGTGATGAAAGTGACATCACTTTATAACACAGTTTCCACATGACACTCAAATGCGATAGATTACTTCCTCACCACAGCTGATGATCAATTTATGTCTAAAAACTATGAGGTCTGCTATCTCTCCCCATTTCTTAAAAATCAACCTCAGTGACGTTCCATCTGTGGTCTGTGGACCACTTCCAGATGTTTTATGGAGGTGCATCTGCCTAGCAGCAATAATGAAGCATTTACTTTTCCTCAAGCAGCAATGCTTCCTGACAGTTGTTGACTGGGTCAAATCGCTCAAGGTTTCCTCTAATCCTACTGGGATAAATTTCTGCCTCTCTATTGACTGGCATTTCTTGGAAGTAGACTAAACTGTGATACCAGTCTGCAGAACCCCACCTGGAAATGATAGAAACTACAGAAGACAGAACTAAACAGCACAGTCATTCGGAGAGATTGGGGGACCCCTAACAATAGTAGGGAAAGAATCTTTCACTTCTAATTCATGTGATGACTGACAGCCAGAGAGTGAAAATAAACATCTCAAACACAAAATGGTGGGAATGTAACAAAGCAGTTGCACCCAGTAATACCTGCTTAGGTTCTCCTGCTTAATACTACTGCCATTTCATTAGGCTCAATATGAAAGGTGCTACAGGTGGACAGCAATGCAGTATCAACATCTATTTGAAAATTATGGTGTTTAATTTCATCATCACAGAGCATCCTAATTTCACCATTTATTAATGTGCTTTTTTTGGAAAAAAAAAAGCATACTTTCAACATGGAGATAAATGTTACCACAAACCAAGCCAGCAGCAAAGTCCTTTCAATGGGAACAAACCCAAATACTGGTGCCATTCTAATAGGTAACTCCTCAAGTAGTATCTCAAACAAATGAAATAAATCTAGGTTTATTACCTGTGCCAAGTTGTCCTAATGTGGAAAACAAGCCAAAACAGGGAAGTCAGGGATTGTGCACTAAGTGACAGAAACATTATGAACACAAGTGTTCTCATGTCAGATCCCTGATGTACCCATACAGCTTGTGACACCTACTGCTGACTGCAGTGATACTCGATTAGAAGTGATGCTATCATATTCTTTACTTGTTTTGCAAAGAATATCTTCAAGAAGCTGTGTCACTTCCAGAATCCAGAGTGGTCCCTACCATGATCTCACCTTAAATCAACAAAGTTATGGAGCCACCACTTGCTCATTCTAATGAGTGAAACTGTTAAGTGCCATTCAGTCAGACAGGAGTCTGCATGAATATGGAAAAGAGAGGCAGGAGGGCAGAATAAAGTGAGAGAACAGCATTTTATATTTAATTAAAAAGGGGGGAAAAAATGAAAAATTTTAACTGCTTTCACAGTTTTTTGGTATTTCAGCTCATGTAAAAAAAGAATTACAGTTCACAGAAATTCAAATCACTGAAAAACACAGAATTATTTTTCATTAAACAATAAAAACAGTGGTTTGCTTTTTTTTTTCTACCTTGAAAAAAAAGAATGAGAGGAAGGGGAAAGAGAACATTTTTATTTCTTTTACTTTTTTTTTTTTCCCAATCAGTAATGAGGTCTTTTTGACCAGATCTTCCAGTAAGCTATCTCATTGGATGCGATGTGGCAACAAAGATCTGTTATCCATTGTGGTTTCAGGGCCGAGAATGGATTGGATTGTCTTCTCTGTTATTTTAGCCCCAAAGTATATTTTAAATAGCCTTAAAGAGAATGAAAATTCTTCTCATACCAGCAACAGGGAGAAATGGCTTTAAAAGTGACTTTCATGTTTCCAACAGTTTTTGCTTTTTTCTCCTTCCGAGTAATTTTTTTTCCTTTGCTTGCACAAATGCAATGGGATGGACTTGTTTGAAAGATGTCAGAATATGACACTTGGTGATCCATCAATCAACAAGAATACCCAGAAATGTGAGTGTCATGGAGTTTACTTCCACACTCTTCATTCAAACTGCAGACAGGTCAGCCATATAAAGCCAGTTTGAAGGTCTGGTGATTTTTTTGCATCTTCTTAAAAGCTAGTCTGACTGGCCCAGACTGGCACCATTTCAGTGCCTGGCCTACAGTGGCAATTTAGGAATGAGCTTTTATCTCACTCTACTTTCCCAGGCTGGTTAGGACTAGGCATGTATTTTGAAAAAAAAAATAAAAATCAAAGTCCTTTACAAAAATGTTTTTACTTTCTTAATAGAAACCAACTACAATTTTACCTTGGCCCAGAATTTTTATCAAGATTGAAGAGGAGAACACTAAGACCTTCAAAGTGCAAAGAACTCATTACACTCACACTCGGTGCTCTCATAGCATTGGTGACAAGCATTTCCAGAGTTATTTCACAGGTGAAGGAAGACAGGAGAGAAACGCTACAACATTTGAGGTGAAGATGCAAGAATCTTTCATACTGAACTGTGTGAAACTCAAAGATAAAGGCAACTTTGTCACTTGCACCGAATGATTTTATAGTGTTTTACAGGCCATACTGATTCCATCTTCTCAGTTGCCCCTGAGACAGGAAACCACTGGCCAGCTTTGGAGTCGTCTGGAGTAATTTGAAGCCAAGGGGTTAAGTGACCAGTCCTCGGCTGCACTGTGAGTGGGCAGGGGGGTGAGGAACATGTCCAAATCAAGACATCCCAGCCACCAGAGTAAAGAGAAGTACCGCACCAGAGAGGGCTGGAAGAGAAACAAATTGAGAAAACTAACAGTACACTTACCCTAAGAAGGTTTTACCAACTTCTTTGTTCTTTTGTTGGTAGGAAAAAAAAAAAAAAAGCAAAAGCTATGTGTGTCAGAAGAGCTTTCCCTCGCCTAATTAGGCCTCCCTTTCGTTATGCTCTGAACATTGCAGTTTTAATCCTGAGCACAGAGGGGCCTTGGGCAAAAAATTTGGCCAGCCTTTTTCACAAAGTCTGAATGTGTTTAGGGCTTTCAAAACTGTACCAGCCCCTCTCTAACTTTAAGATTAAGCAGTACATTTTCAAAGCCACAATGAGCTAAGCCTGCTAGCCTCCTGTGAGACAGAAAACTACCCACTGCTTGAGAAGCTACTCCATAGTACCCAAGGTGAATTAGTGCTACTTTTTTGTTACATTCTTAACATAATCTGATATTTCCCCATTTGTCCTGACCTTATTGACCACTGCAGACTACATATTTGTTTCTCTTTTCTGTTCTTTAATAGCTTTACAATGCTTCTCTTTTCACACTACTTTGTGTCTGTTCTCAAGACCTTTTCTCTTATATTCCGACCTCTTTCCCTCTTTATAAGTGGATCTTCACCTTCACCCACAGATTTCTTTTATTTCTGCCTCATCTACTCAGGAAAAAAAAAGCCCAACACTGCATACTGCTTCTCTTCTCTATTCGCTCTTTTCTTCTGCCACTAGCAATTCCTCACATCTCACTTCAAATTCCACTACTCACCTTACCATACCTTCAAATTGTACTGTGGGTGTCAAAAATTGACATCAATCAGCCAGACCAGCAAAGTTTATTAATACCAAACACGGGGAAAAGATTTCTGACAGCAGAGGGCTCCTTAATACATCAGACAAAGGCATAGCTGAAGTTAGTCAAATTCAGATTCAAAAGAAGTGAAATGGACTTAAAAATCTTCAGAATATTTGTCTTAAATATGTGGTCATTCTCTTACTTAAATACTTTATGATTACCTGTCTTTCTGAAAGATATGTTCTGGCTCACCAGAAGATGAGAGCTTTAAGAAATTCAGTAGGCTTTATCACATGAAGGAAACTAGATAGGGCTATCAGAAGGGCCCTTGCTGCTTGACCATCTTCAGAGAAACACCAGCATCCAATCTGGCTCTGATTCTGCTTGGCAGTCTCCCCTGTTGTTCCACCTGCTTGTGGATGATGTATAGTTTGGGAGAAGTACTTCCCTCTTCAGCTACAGGGTTATCTCTCCATGTCTGTGGGGGTTACCTGTTCCCAAGACAGGGCTTCACAGCTGCCTTAAAAATGATGATTGTGAAGATCTAAAAGAATGTATTCCTCTACCACCTGTCTGTACACAGTGAGAAAACCAGCAACTTTTACTTTTTAAGAGCCTTTTCTCATTTTGCAGCTCTAGTCCCTGCCCCAGCTTCTGCTCAGGGTTCTTTTCCAGACTGCTTCCAATAAAACTGACCTACTTCTCCCTGGCTTACTGAGGTCCCTAGAAGCATCACTAAGAGCTCAGAATTAATACATTTTTTTCTACTACACATTCGAAGGACCTTAGCAGCCACAGAGCTGTTAGGCCCAAGACATATGAAGTTATCAATGACTCAATTTACATTAAATTACCACTTGGAAATGTATCTTCTTAATCATATCTATGAGAATATACAGTAATGTCTTAACTACAGTACAACTGACAGATATAGAGCCAACCAGCATCAAATACGTGGACTTTTTAAGGTCTATTTAAATTCAGTCTAAACTGTGGGTTTATGGCATTGCAAAAATTTACTGAAAAAACATGAGTTAATATTTGTCCAGTGCTTTCACATGAGAAGTGCTGTTACTGTTGTCAAAAAGTCTACTGTGGGCTTAAGTAGCTGTGAGAATGCAAAACAGTTTAAAATGTGAATAGCTTTCGTAATAGCAAGTAGGCAATAGAACAGATGGCGACTCACGTGAAAGATACACCACATCTTAATAACAATAACTTACATTCAGAGGGGTGGCATTTCTGAGCCTTTAAGTGCATGGGACCGGGATCCAGGCTTCCCAGGTTATCATCCTGGCTCTGCCACTGACTCACTATGTGACTTTAGAAAACTCACTCAAAAATCTCTATGCCTCAGTTTCCTCATCTGTAAAATGGAGATAGTTCTTGCAAACAGCTGAGGGGAAGAGGCCCAACCTGTTAGTCTTTACAATATGCATTTTGAGACAAAGGTATGGAAGAGCAATGCTTACTGGTGCCATCATTCAGCCATTGATCAAATTGCAAAGTGGTTACTTTGCTCAGCACTGAGCTAATACAGCCATCCCTGGAGTGCAAGGTAGCAGCTGCTGAACTATGCTCTATACCGTTATGGTATGGTTCAGGCCAGGAAGTGAATATTGCCCTGAGCAACTGACACTTCAGAGGGAATTCAAGGAGGCCAAATACAATTACCTTCATTGAAATGTAGCCAGGACATGATGCAATCTTTAACAGCGATTGGAATCTCTATTTTACATCTCTGACAAAAGGGAGGACCTACAGGTCTCCATGTTTCTGTCATCATTAGTTGGCACATTACTTCGTTTTGATCAAAAAGAAGATTGCTTCTTACTCACTGACTTTGCTTTGTACAGCTCTACAGAGTTTCACAAAGGTCTTCCAAGCAAGCACCATAACAGTCTTACACTGTCTGACTTGAGTATAATACAAAATGCACAGGCTGCAAATAAATGTTGCCCTTTGCTTTCCACTATATATAAACTATTTTTTCTTTTTTGTCTGAGGGATGGATTGAATTTTTAATTGCATGAGTAGTAGAGACTACTCATAGAGCGTTCATTTTTGCCGTGCTTGCCAGTCAAGAGATTTCCTGTGGAATTTGGTGAAAATTTCATCAAAATAGATGTTAGAGAATTGGACCAGGAAAAACTGGTTACAGGGAGGAGGATTCCTTGCAGGGTACAGCCTGGCACTTCAGCAAGACACAGGCAATGGTACAAACTAAAGCTCAAAACCATCTTGCTGGCTTGTCTTATTAGTGGGGAAGGCTGCCTCAGATCAGCTCTGTTTTGCTTTCACTAGTTGTACAGGGTTACCGTGGCACTGATCACTTTCTGTGGCTTCTGAAGACTGTGGGATAAATTTCAACAAGCCAAAAGAAAAGTTGCAAATAAAAAATATATGTATATATAAAAATATATATATAAAGAACAACTGATCTCACTGAAGAAGACTCTGGCATCTTCCTACACAGAGTTTTTACTGGTATTTCCTGATTCTCCAGCCAAAGAAATCATCACTAAAGCATTTTTTTCTGGGAGGAGGCAACAGAAATCATTTCTCACGCTAGCTCTCTAGACTTTATGGGATATCTAGTTGAGATTAACAAGTCAAAGAGTTTTAGGGGTCCTATTCAGAGGACTGCCTAAAGAATATTCTATGTAACTAACTTAACTGCTCTTCAGATGGTCAAAAATGAAAAGGCCATCTGAGCAGGCAAAGTTTTGGAAAGTGCCATGTGAAATTTTACCCAAAGGATGTAGATTCTGCTTGTGCTGCCTTCAGTGGAAACAGAATTACTCTGATTTATTAATTACATTTTTTAAAAAAAATCTTAAGTTCATACACAGAAATGTCTGGAAATTCCATGTTGCTATTTTCAAAAGTGATGAGCTCAAATCACAAAATCTGGATCTGGATGCCTAGCAGTGCCAGAAGTTCAGGAGAGTTTGGACCGACAAGGCTGGCTCAGGCAAATGTTGAGTGTTTTCCCAGGATTTTTTGAAGGCCAATACAAGGGTTTCAAAGAGGAGAGAGGCATGTGCAACATGGCAGAGTTACAAAAAAACATTGCTTGGAATTTCCTGGGTTTTGTGAGATTAAAATTGTAAGTCTAATTAGTTTAAGGAAATTAGCTCTTTATAATTTTCATTTTGTATTGAAGAAACATGAAAAATTAAAAATAGAATGAGAATGGAAAAATTAATGGGTTTCAGTAATTAGTTAATCAGAAAATTCTCCTGTCTTAGTGTGACTGCCCAACACATATTAAAAAAGAAAAAAAAAAAAAGAAAAAGGAAAAAGTAACCATGACTTTCTTCATACTTTCCAAAATAATATAAGTTTCACCTCTTAGCTTGGAACAACTACTTGACATTTCAATGTAGCTCATATTTTAGTGGTAAGCCACTGAAATTGGTGTTTAGGCTGAAATACCATCTCACCATAACATTAATAGAGACATGGAATAAATACAAGCACCCTGGCAAAAATAAACCTACTGGCCTCCTACTGGTCACGTCACATTCACATGAGTTGCAAGCACTAACGAAATGTTAAATGGAAGGGAAACTCTTCTTAGAGCAGACCTTTTCACCAAGTGCTGAGCTGGGGATCTCTGACATCTGCAAGCAGCAGGACAACTTACTACACTGTAAGAAAATGCATTTCTCTTGACAGTGGTGATCCAGTCTGAGGCCCCACAAGCCACATACTGGTGCACTAAAGAGACATGTGTTAGACAAGCTGTTTTGTCCCTTGGCTATCACCCTCCCGAGTGCTGAACAGATCCGGATTGGGCTGGCTTAGAAAAAAAGTCAGATGAAAGCAGTGAAGTTAAGCCAAGTCAAAACACAACTTTGGTGCAATTCCACCGAGTCCAAGCTATGCTAACAAAACTTCAGCAGCAACAAGCCTGGCCATCTCTGCCCAGCCCAGAGCCGCACTTTCAGATGTCAGCTGCAGCGCTTGGCTTTCAGCTTTCCCAAGCTCTTCGCTATATTTATTTAATGAGGTAGCTAAATATGTATTTTATCATTATTCAAATTTATAATAACTTTGAAATAGAATGATCTGTTCTGCAGAGATGAAGTCAAAGAAGTTGGAGGAGAGTGTTTTTCTCTTTAAATAAAGATGCTGAACAACAATCCACTGAAATGGCAAAAACCTGAAAGAAGCCCTCTACCGAGGGCTTACATAGCTCTTAAACTTCAGTCATACCATTGAGCTGTCTACTGATTGTCAAGTCAACTGAATTCACAGGCAGCTACCAGAACAAGCTCACAAATAAATACCCACAGCTAGGACTGCTCAGAGCACCAGAGCGTGTGCAGAGCAACAGGGAACATCATGTATCATGCATGAACAGCATGCAATGTTTTAAATGTTCATAGCACTTATTTCAAACTCAAATTTCTTCCAACAAAGTCTGTTATTCCTTCCTCAGGACCATGAATGTGTCTAAGCATGAAACGTTAAAACAAGGCTGTTTTCAAGCTGCTAGAGGAAGAAAGAAAAGAAGCCTCAAAAAGTTGTCTCCAGTCAGAAAGTCTCTTACTCCTCATTGAGATGGCTAACAAAAACTTAACAGAAAGAATCAGTCTGCTCTCGAGAGTCAAGAGATGGTGTTAATTTTCTGAAGCAACTGAGGCATATACAAATAATGTTTTGACTGCAGAACTCAGCTCTATCACCTTCACTACAGCGAGTACACTGCGTGCTCCAGAGGGATGCTGTGCTGTGCAAGGACACTTTCTGGGATGTCCCATTTCCAACAGTGATTCCAGGGGATCACCCTAAATCCTGATATTCTAGCTCTGTTTTTCATTAACTCTTTCTCAGGAAAACCTGCACTGATTTCAGTGGGAAGGTGTCTTGGTTAGAAATAAGAAACACCACCACCTAGCAGGGAGACCTTGATGTGGTTCCATATACCTACAGTATGGCTGAAATACAGTTGTTTCTGGATTCATAACAAATAAACCTCTAGTCTCTATTTGCCACGCTTACAAGACTGCTTTTGTACACTGGCCTAAGTATACATCGGAGAGGAAATGCTCAAACTTACAGATCTTCAGCTAGGCTAATAGGAATATCAGCACAAAATGTATATAAAACACGTACACAAAATATGCCTATACTTTCCCCTGAAGCGTGGCGATCATCCCGTGCCCAGCCAGCTGCTGAACAGTGGAAGTTGGTGGAAGGACTGGCTGGCTAAAGCATCTACCTCTAACAGAAAGTGTCAGTAACTCCTTTGTGTCTCTACAGTGCAAACAGGATTTCGGCTTTGATGATCCTACCAAATTCAGATTAAAAAAACACCGTGTTCCACAAAAATACAGCAGCAATTACAGAGGGAGCAAAGTTGTGTAAAAAGCCCATTTTCTGGTTTGCTCACCAAAGCACATTACAATTCAGGTTGCACAAAACTGAAGCAAATGAACAAAAAACAGTTTAAATTCCTCCCCCAAAAACTAAATTTCCCCCCATTAAAACGTCTTGTTTGGAATGCTTTTAGGAATTCCAGCCCCCTCTTCCTTAAAAATCAAATGCTTAACAATTGTCAAAATAAATCCTTAGTTCAAAAACAGAAATGAAAACATTGCACAGGAAAGTATCAAAACAAAACATTACCTTTCTCTTGGAAAGACAGACCTTTTTTCTTGCAGCAATTTAATACATGTGATAGCAATTCGTTTTTTTCTGTTGGTGTGACTTTGCATTTTCAGGCAAAAAGTTTTGCAGCAGTGTTTATCTAAATACTATATAGCTAAAGACAGCACAAAGAGGGAAAAGAAGTCATCTCCCTTAACTAAAATGTGACTTAGTATCAGAAATACTGCTGCCTTAAGGCTACTTGGCTATACACCTCCAAATGCTAGCTGCCGACTGTCTCCCTCCATCCTATTATTAGTCACCGAGTTCTGGTACAGGAAACTTACGGGTGGCATACACAAAGCACGTCTAATTCTACCTCGCCCTTCATATTCTATGCCTTCAGCACAACGTGTCATTTAACTTCCCCCGTTTGCTCACCTAAATGCAGAAAAACTCAGCATCGGGATCGCTACCTGGCAGCTTTTCAAACTTGCTGTGGAGAAGGTGCCCAAATGAAATAAATAAATAAATAAACAGAGGAAAGTTTATGAAAGTGAAAGGAACGGCACGGAGTGGCAGGAGCGGCAGCAGGCAGCTCTGTACTCCTCCTCAGGCTGACACAGGTGTATCCTAACTTCACTCACTTGGGCAGGAGGGACACAGGGACATACATGAGGGCATACGGACACACCAGGAAGTGCCAGAAAGGGTGAAGGAGAAAAATAAAACCGAAAGGTGTTATTTATTTTTACAACTCGACAATGAACTTCAATTTTGGCTAAGGATTAAAAACAGCCCTGGGAAATGATTAAGTTTTTTGTTTTTTTTTTCCTTTTTCTTTTCTCTAAAGCTTCAACACAAAAAGAGAGATTATAAAAAGGATACGCTCACACGGGCACACATAAAATAGGGGGGGTACCAGGGGGAAGGAAATGAAAGGAAAAGAAAACAAACAGCCTCCTAACAGGCCCATACTGCTAACGGGAGGCCAAATAAAGAGTCATATGATATCTGATAGTGCAGGACACGTCGCCAGGAGCTGGAGCGGATTGCCTGCAGGAAGAAAGAGCCAGTGTGTTACTGCTCAAAGAGCTTTTCTTTCCTCTTTTTAAATTTTTTTTCCCCCTCTCTCTCTTTTCTCCCATACTGTGAATGTGCTACTCTCAGGTCAGGTCCACAGAGACTCCGAAAGACAGATATCGTCTTTCTCCTTACTTTGGGAAGCAGTGACAGCCACTGGAAGATGCCTTCTAGTTGAGATTGAGGGGGACTAAATCTAGGTTTCATCTCTGCTATGTCCTCCCTATTCTGTCACCATCTCCACGGTTGCAGACACAAAACGCTCACAAAAGCATGTTGAGATTTAAAAAAAAAATAAAGGGGGATATGGGGGGGAGAAGAAAAAGATTCTGGCAGAAAAAAAATGAGATGGGTTATCCTATGGAAAACCTCAAAGGGCAAGTCCCATTTCTGTGCTCTTTTGTTTACTTACTGTGATTTTATTTTTTTTTCCTATTTGAAGAGAGAGCAAGAGGGAAAAGTCACAGAAAACATTCTACCATGAAAAACACCAGGAGTTGGGAAAACTCTCCAAAGGAACAAGGAAAGCAATATTCACATAAAAGAAAGGCTTTTGTAATTTGCCAAAAGTTCCTCTGTTCAGTATGTTTGCCAACAGAACGAACAGCTCTTTTTGGTGGTCCATCCCGTTCCATCGAGGATTTGACTTTAAACTGGGAAGCCCGCAAAGTATTTCTGACTCAACACCGCTATTGCTGTTACCCATGGAAATGCAGAGCACCTGGGTTATCTGCAGCAAAGGTACCTGGACTCAGAGCAGAGGACTTGAGGCCACAATAACAAACTTCCCCCCCGCCAAGTTCTGCTGGGGAAGCTGTGCCATCCACAGCGTTAGAAAGGGAAGACCCCTGGCTAATGCAGCTGGAAGTGCACAAGCCCCCAGTCTAGGTACTGGTACAAAAACAAAACTGCATTTTGACTGGCAGTTTCGCTTGTCGTGGACGGTTTCCCTTCACTTTTGCAAGGGACAGGCTGTACCCTGCAGGACTTTTTGCCACTGTATGGAAGTGGCATTCCTAAAGCGGCGGAGGCAGAGCCCAAAGACAGATCTTCTCCCTTTCATCGTATGAGGAGATGTAAATGGACTAATTCTCCATATACACTTACACAATGAGTAGATGTTGCTTAAAACCAGTTGCCACAGATATATATGCGATACCTATGTAGCTCTAACAGACAACCTTTTCTGAGGGAAGCCTGCAACACGAATATAAAAATCAAGGTATTGTAGTAATAAATTCCCGCATCCAGAAACAAATGTTGTAACTCTATAATAATTTGATCTAGTTCAGTATATGGTGTGCTTACGATTCTTTTTGGGGGGAGGGGTATAATATAGAGCTTCCCCTCTTGTTTTCTGTACCGCTGCTTTATGATGCAGTTTTTAGACTGGTAATTTGTCAAAGCCAGGAAAATACAAATCAATAAAGGAAGGAAGGTAGAATTTGGCTAAAGAAAGCACTTCCTTAAGCTACTGAATTTGCAACAGTATATATTGTCAAACATCTAACTACTGTACAGGAGACACTGTAGAGAAGACATCCTGCATGTTATAGACTATATGCAATAAAATTCCAGCCTAAACACCCCCTCAAATGTGATGCATTATCCCCTTCTATATTACATGTGTCTTTTCGACGTACAAATAGACAAAGAGTGAATCTATAAGAAATACATTCAGAAGAACAAAAAATCTACAGTTCAAGGAGGTCTATCCCCAAATCCTCAATTTGGGGCTCTATTGAAGAACTAAACTCAGAAGGTGAAATGGAGCCATTTGAGAGAGGGTCCCACTGAACAGGAGGAACAAGCAAACAAACAAACAAACAAACAAAAAAATCCCTGAGCTCCGACTAATCATTTGAGCTGCCAATGAGAGGTGACTTTTAGACAGATGGTCAGGGAAAAGCTGGGTCCATGGACACAGACGTTAGTGCCCCATCTGTATTTTAGGATCCTAGCTTCAACAAGCCATTACCAACTTTTTTTCTAAGTGACAGAAAGTGAAAGATTTCTGTTCCCACTCATTTATTTCTTTCATACTGAAACCACCCCATTTCTCTCCCCCCCCCAGTAAGAATTTGTTGTTTAATTTTTTAGAAAAAAACCCAAAACTGTTTGCAGTATAACTTTTATCCTAAAAAAAAAAGAAAAAAAAAAAAAAATAGAGGCTAGGTAAGTTGGTAAAGCAGCAATTGGATTTAAAGAGAGAGTTTTTAAAAAGGGAGAAAAGAATGACATATCAAACTCACTTGGTCTTGTCCCCCTTCCATTCTTGTTCTTATTAATCCCAAATTACAATTTGGAGGTAAGGGAACAGCATTTCCTTTCAATCTATTTTGTTGCTGCCACACATTTCTGTGCTTTGCTTCTCTCTCTTTCGTTTTAAGGGGGGG
>VWZY01012664.1:128192-213080 GCA_013399075.1 Chloroceryle aenea
AGGGAGAGAGAGCGACACTGCCAGTCAGGTTAATCATCCCTACTTTAATTAGCTGTTCGGCTTAGACATAAAACAATTGCATTTGAATGATCTGTCAGTGGGCTCGGCTGAACCAAAGGGGAAATGCGAATATTACAAAAAAGACTGTTGGTGTATTCAGATAAGCTCGCCGGGAAAATCCTCAAAGGATAACTATTAAAACTTACCACCAAACAAAAAGTACAGATTCAAATAGCATTATACAGAAGCCCTCTCCAAAAAGCTGGGAGATCCCTTCCCTCTCTTTTTTAGACACCACCACAGCTCTCACCAAAATAAACACCCGTGCCTTCCTGCAGCCTTCAAACACTACCTGTCCTACAGTGTGGGGAAGCGAGTTCAGGTTCACCTGCTACTTTGGTTGGGTTCAAGCGAGACCATGCTACCCTTCGTCTGAATTTTCCTGACGGATCACTAGTACGTTATGATTCTGGAACTACACAAGCTCTGAGAGCACATCCTTGCCATGCATGTCTGCACAGACACAGACAAATCGAGTACCTGCCAGATACAGATGGAGATGCTGTAAAAAGGCAAAGCCTGGTATTAGGATAGACAAGTCCCGGGCACTAGAGAGGGGAGAAGTTTTACCCCAAAAGAGGTGGCAAAGCAATCTACTGCTTCTACCCTGGGCTGCAAAAAAAAATGCAGTTCAAATGGATGAATCCTGGTGATATGTCAGGCAAGGCAGAGATTTATGACACTTCTTCAAAGTCTGCTTCGGAAGAGCTGTAGGGCAGGAGGCCTTTCGCCACCCTCCTCCCACCCCCCGCACCAGCCCCCCTTCACTGGAAAGGGAAGGGAGCAGGTAACACGCTGCTGTGAGAGGGAGCTGCCAGCATCTTTTAACTCTGGACATCATCATCCCTGCCCCGCCAGAACTTTCTTCTTGTCAGACGCTGGGGACCTACTCTGAGTTTCAGAACACACTCCTGAGCAAACGGCAGCAAGGGGGGGTGTGTGAATATACTGTGTGAGGCAGGTATATTCTCTGTGTTTTAAATACATACTCTGTATTTAATATAGGGCTGCAGCTATGGCAGTAAATCCATAATTCCTGATCAGCTCTGTGAACATCGGCTGTATATAAACTTTTAAATGGGCATGGCTAACCTGCAAGCATCACTCAAAAGCACGAGAAGAAAGCAGAGAAGGAATTCACGAGGCAGTTGACTGCTGGGCCTAAGTGAGGGAGCGCTGGGATTGCCCCCTCACTTTGCATTTGGTGTACAAATGCTTCAGGAAAGAAGAAACAGAAGACTGACAGAAGCTCTAGCAACTTCTCTGTATTAATTTAATCATCTTTTCTACATACATCTCCAGGCAAAGCTAGCACCAGGTTCTGTGTGTTTTACCATTACTGGAGAGCTGACAGGAGGTATCAATATTATTCAATCCTTCAATCACTCTCTGCTATGGGAAAGGGTGGGTTCCTGGCCTTTTTCACCTTTTAAAATACCACATGCTGGGTGGCTCTGTCCCATCTATCTACCAGCCCACTGGAGCCCGTTGACTCAGCACAGATTACAGGAAGAACTAACCAGGGTCAGGAGGAGAGGGATGAACTGCAGAAGGAAATGGGACAATGGACTTAATGAGGTCTGTTAAACTTGAGTTGTCTCCTCAGCCTCCCCCAAATACAAATTGCTCCCGTTTGAAACATTATGGGATTATAAGAAGACACTACCAAAACACTGAAAAGGAGATCTGAAAGAAATACAGTGCCATCAAAAGCCTCAGTGACTTTCCAGATGAGGAGATTTCATAGAGCACAGTGACACAGACAACCAGTTTTCTCTTCCATGGGTCTGTACTGAACTAATAAACCAGGAGGGTGCAAAACAGCTCTGGGCTATGTTTCTAATGAAATACTCAGAGGATCTGACCACTTGATGTTGGGGTTCAGTGGAAGAAACAGCATGCAGTCATGTAATTACAGGCTATGGTAATGGTACGAGGGGCTGCACAGACAACAGTGACTGTGACATCTCCTAACTTTTAAGTGCTTGACTTAGTAACGTTACTGTAATGTTAATTACAGTAATGTATTTTCAATATAATTTCTTGGGGGTTTCTTTTAAAGACAACTTAAAAATCAAATGCTGTTCCATGTTGCTGCTGATGCTGAGGCAAGTGAGCACCTATGGATCTGTAATATGGAACTTCACCACTTCAGCCAGCAGCATCATGGGCAGCATGAGTAAAATAGTGCTTAGGAGGCAATTAACCACTGGAAGAGTGTGATCATACTTCATTCAGGGGTCTGGTGGTGTCTTCCTGACAACAGAAACACTGAATAAGGAGCCCTAGACTGACTTCCAAGGAGTAGAGCGAAGTGCACTGCCATGGGAAAAAACCCTTTGGTCCCTGGACAGCCAAACCTACATCTCCTCTGTTGCTGTTGGTTTTGATTCCATTCCCTCTGTTCAGATGACTCCATGGATTAATGTTCCTCCTGTTTTCTAGCTCTCATGCTATTTCTCCCTCTCTACACTACTCCTTGTCACAGTCTGTTCCTCATCCCATTGCCCTAAAATGAGCATCCCCTCAAATGCCTCTTCACCTCTTCTCTACCCCAGGAATGGATGGACGCTGAGCACAGAGGAAAGCAACCTGCTTAGCATGGTAAATTAGGCCACGTGGTGTTCCAGGCTGCCTTAACTAGACCACTTCTTGCAAGACTGTTTAAAACTAACTCGGGTATCATAATTTGCAATCCACAGTGTAGACATATCAAAATGTCCTTGTTCTCATTTCCAGTGCTTGCTGCCATAGCAACCCCTGGTCAAAAGGAAATTTCCATTGATATCAGAAGGAGCAGCATTTCACCCAGGTGAGTTTTTACTATGTGGCATGTATTTTATTAGCATGTGTTCCTGATATGGTGATCCCCAAATCTTCTACAGTGCTTAATGCAGAAAGCACTACTTAAAGTCCTGCTCTCAGTAGGTCCTCTTCTACTAGAAACTGCATGAGTTAAAGACTTGATTTCTACCTGATATCAACCAATAGCAGACCTGGAGTCTAAATGCAAAAGGCTACGAGCAGCTCTAAAAAATGTACATCATCTTCCCTTCCTGAGATTTTAGAACAGATTTTAATTTAGATACATGAGATGATGATCTCTGTCTTTGCATCACACCCTCTTGCTTGCTTTTTCCTTCAATCACCGTATCGGGGAGGCTTAGCCAAAGAAGCGAGAATTGAAAGTTCAGTCTGATAGTTAAATAAAGTTTGCTGTTTGCTATAGAAAAGGGCAATCAGTGCTGCAGCAAGCTTTTGAGTTCACGTGTATGATACCCCCTCCATAGGAAGAAAATGTGGCTACAGAGTTGGAACAGATCTTTCTGAGAACTGTACCTGGATTTGGCACTGGCAATTGGCAGGTGTTATGAAAGGAAAAGCCACCAGAAGTGGTCCTTGCTTTCTGACTTCTACATGCATCACATAACTCCAGCCAAAAGCAGGACACAAAGCAACAGCAGACTGGGTAGGACCTGGAAATGGAAGTTACTTGCTCCTTGAATGTATATAAAGTATTCTGCAGCACCACCTGTAACACTCAGTAAGGCTGACATGAGCTGACGTTAATGAAAAATCAACAGATCTGGGTGGCACAGAAAGGAATTTGGTTCCTTTACAAATGAAGGAGCTCTATCTACCTGAAAAAGTGGCATTTAACTATGTAACCTCAGGACAGATTGTATAAATATATTCCTGTAGATTTATTGTCTTGTCTTCATAAACATCTGTGAGTCTGTGCTTTTTGTTCAGAGATGTAAACCAGCACAGCATGTTGGAAAGGGTGAATATATGGTTATCATTCAGTAGATAAGAAATCAGAGGAAAGACGAGAATGCCCACCTATTACAAAAATCTACTCCTTGCTTATCTTTTGGGTATGCAGTCATTCTTAACTTGCACCACCAAGCTTGGTAGATCCCTTTATATGTTAAGGTGAGAAAGGTACCATGCCTAGCACTGAACCTATTTCATTTCAGTCATCCATGCAATTTGATTTTCTGGGGCAAAGCATACAAGCTTATTTCCTAATGCACTGATCACCAGAACTGCCCCATCCCCCCCCAAAAAAACCAAAAACCCAAACCAACAAATGACTGTATCAAATATCTAGGACTGCAAATGTTCAGGCCTGGCTCCTAAATAACCTTTTACTGGACATTACCCAAGGTAATTCCTTTCAGAGACTTGCTGACAATAGGAACATGTGAATGGAAACATCAGAGGAGCTCCGTATTTTTTTCTTAGACAATCCAAATATAATGGCCTATTTTAAAAAATGAAAATATTGCAAACTGTGCGACAAGAGATATTTTGGGGGTATTTTGCACGTTACCACCAGTAATAAGATGCTGTAAAGTGAGCCATGCCCTCACAGGCACCAGTGCACTGCCCTTGTCTTCACTGGAAAAGCAACAGTTCAACCTAGGGGAACTCTGTAACTGGTTGAGAAAACAGAAGAGCAAGACTGCCGCCTTTCCTCCTCTTCAGCTGCATTGGGTTGAAAAGTAACATTCTGAAAGTGTGTTTTCACAACGAATTAAGGAAATCTGATTGCTGGTTGAAAAGCAGATAAATGAGGAGGTGACTTTTACATGTGACGTTTTCTGTACGCTTATATGGATAAGCATTGTGAAGGCCTCAGCAGACTTAAACACTGAAAACATTAACTCTCTACCTCACTACCTTCTATCACAAATCACACTGTTATTATCGATCAGATTGCATCTCTGCTCCAAAATTAAAATTATTTAAACAGCATCGTGTGTTATATTCAGTCTATTCTACTGTTGTCTTCTATTTTATTCTATGATTTTTGAAAGAAGCATAAGTATCTCAGGGTGTCAGGAGTCTCAATTTTCTCTGAAGAAGAGAAATTGTCTGGGAAGACAATTATAATTTTGATTTGAAGAACTTTGAAGCGGACGTCTACCCCACTTCTGTTCTACACACTGACGTGAAACACGCTCTATATCCCTCTTGCTAACTTTGGTCCTGTCACACATTCACAAATGTTATTTCCCACATTTGGAGGTGACAGGTATTGTGCCTCTTCCTCCAGTCTTTCTTATCTAAAGATGTCTTGTTTCTCTAGGCTTATCCATAGGCTCAGTGACGGGTAAAAATTGTATTTTCTTATTTCTCATTCAGGACAAAACCTTTTCAAGAACAATAGTATTGCTAGAAGTCTGGGGAGTTGTAGAGCATGCCCAGACCATGAGATTCCCACCAAAATCACTGTGCTGAGGGCTTCTAGAGGCTCTCTCCGACCATTAGTTTTGTCCCAGGGACAGCTGCAAGGGTCCCTGCTTTCCACATACCACTTTCTCTCTTAAAGTTGGATATAAATAGAGGGAGAAGCTAAAGAGCCAGAGGAGGGTGTAGAGTTCTGTCTCTTTTCTGCAGCAAGTGATTGTCCATCACGTCCTTGGGCTGGGTGAAGCCACGAGGAAAGAAGACACAGATAGGGTTGATCTCCACCTCCACTCTCTCCACAGACACAGCTACAGCTTGCAAGGTGGCTGGAACAAGACCGTCTCAGGAAATGAGGAGTAACGCATCACTCATTTTTCCTGCCTGTTTGCTCCTAATTATCTTGGAATATGTTTCACTGGTACTTTTATCATACAGAAAAGACAGAAGATCCTTCTGGTTTTAGCACATAATGACTACTTTTATAATGGCTTGCTATTCATTCTTGGGCAAGTCTCAGTCTCTTTCTCCTTCAAGTTCACTGCCTCTCATTCTGGGTATGATGGGTTTTTTGGGGGGTGCAGAGTGTCAATTCTCTGGCGATGTATTCTGATAAAAGGAAAAGAAGGGGCAGCAGAGGCTTTCACTTTCTTTTGATGAAATTGCAGACACAATGAAATAAGTACCAACAATCTCAATAATTTTGTTTTGGACAATACCACCTCTCACAGGCCTGAGCTGTGCAACTCCTGCATAGCCGCTGGTACAAATCAACAGAGTCTCTTTTATATTTGTCTTCCAATATTTCTCTCCAACCTTAGAGAAACAGAAAACTGCTATAGGGCAACGAACTCTCATTTTGCCATTGACATTTCTGCAATCCATCTCCCTGAGTTGGGAGACCCTTTCACAGATCCGGAACCTCACCAGCGTAAGGAAGAATTAGTATAATTAAGAATTAGACACAGGGTCTCTAAAATGGGAATCATAACAATGACTAACGTCACAAGAGTGTTTTCAGAATTAATTCATGTAAGTAAAGCACTTAAAAGATAAAAATGTAGGAGCTGCCACATCAGATTAGACCACTGCTCCATCTAGTTGAACACCCTGTGTGCAACAGAGAGCAGCGATAAACCGCAGGGTAGCAGAACTGAGGTCCCTGCTCTGTGCAGGAACAGGGTTCAGTCTAAGCACAGGCAATGCCAGTCCTTGCTTATAGCATATATTTTATGGCTTAGGGGACATAATTAAGTCCCTATAGCCCACTGCCACTAAACAAAGTCATCTTACAAATAAAGGAAAGAACCAGGCAGAGAAAGTACAATGGCCATACGGCTGTACATCCATTCCTGTGCTGGACAGCTTCTGATCAAGAGATCCTGCCTATCAATGAGAGAACCTAAAATTATTCTAAAAATCTCAAGATTCACAAACACAGTTATTGAAAATGTGCAGTAGGATATAACTACTTATAAAATGGTTGCATAGAAGGACATACATGTACAGAGAATCAAGCTGGTTAAAAAGGCAGCCTGATACTTCACTGGCTCTGCTTTGATCAGGGCTGAGAGTTGGACCCGGATGACATATGGAGGTTCTTTCTGATTTTTATTGTTCCAGGATTCTGTGATTCCATGATTTTCCATTGTAGAGTTCTGTCACTGAACATGAAACAACTTGTGGTAAATGAGATTTTTAATTAAAGTACTAATAAGGAAGTTTCTTGGGTCCAGGATAGAAACTCTAGTTCAAAGGTGGAGAAAGAGGCTGGCTCAAGAACCTGGTGATTAAGGGTGTGATGAGGAAGACCTGGAAGGGAACAGACTCCCACAGTGCTTGGACCACTGGAGGACTCCTGGCCCTTGAGCCATTAGTTCTACTGAGGTGGTCTTCAGAAAACTCATTTTGGTATGGAAAGGTTTCGTAAGTCTCATTTTTTATACTCCAAAAATTCAGATGTTTTCACCACGGGGCACTGCTGCTTCCTGGCCAGCTCACCTGTATTACTGTGCATTTTGCGAGAACCTGCAGACCTTACATGGCTGCTAACATCAGTTATGACAACTGTAATGACAATCTTTCTGCAAAATTTCATTATCTCAGATGGTTTGACACATTTATTTTAATTCTTACAAATTTTCCACTTTACGAAACAGCCTTATCTGCAGAGCAAATGGAGGGGTTTGGATGTGTTTGTCTTCATTTAAGAGAGGGGGGTTTTAATTTGGTTTTACTTTTGTATTATTGTTCAATGTTTAACAGAAACAATCCATACAATGCAAAACCCTTCTGAAAGATAAAGTCACAAGATATTTTTGTGTTTGATTCTACCCTATTCTATATTCTACTTCAGGACAGAGTAATGAAAAAGAACAAATTAGAAAATAATCTGTGAAACAAAAAAAAAACCCTCTCAAAACTGACCAAAGCATAAATGAGTCTTGCATTACTGGGACTGGATAAAGTATCATCAGTGCCGGATTATTACATAAGAATATGTTAGTAATGTAGCAGGAGTCTTGTCTTTTAAGATGTGAAAGAGCGTTATCTAACCTCCCTGCAAAGTTCAGGAAGAGGAGCCATATGTCCAAATAATCATTTTCTTGCTGGTGTTTAACATGTCAGCTTTTCAAGGGGCCTATTTCAAGTTTACAAAAAAAAGAAGGTGTGAAATGCATTTCGATTTTTTTTTGGCAAAAGCAGCTCATTTTCAAGCTTGCAAGGAAACAAGAAAAACAAAATCAAATGTCAAGTAGATTTGCTCTTTGTTGTAATTAATACGCAAGCATTTGCTTTTAGATGGTCCTGAGCCTGAAAAGAAGTAGCATCAGTTGTGATGCTATTAAAAGCGAGTAGTTCTCTGGGAATTGAAGGGCCAAGTGTTCACCCAGTGAGAATCCCCACTCAAATCAATGGCCCTAGGCCAGTTTACATCAGCTAAGGATGTGGCCATAAAAGAAAGGGATGGCAGGAAGCCCAATGACCAAGGACATGCCACATGCTTGCAGCGTTGGGCCCTACATGTGATGAGACAGCAAATAAACGGAGGGCAGACTTCTTCAGAGTGGGAGGTGGGAAATGATTAACTGAAAATAAGGAAATTGCAAAACCCTATGCTGCAGACTACATGCACACTCAGTTCCTGGTCAAGGAGGTTACACAAGATTTCTCTTTGAGTCAGAGCAATGTAGTGGATAAAAAGGCCCTGTCTAGCCAGGGGGATTTCCTGAGGCCATTGCAGACCAGCTCAACACGCTGTTAAGAGGCTCATTTTCATGAGAGTTTTTGCTGCATTTGTAACACTGATTCCAGGCCCCTTAGAGCTTTAAGTGCCACATCACAGCGCGACAAGCCCAGCACTGAATGCTTGGCACAGGACTAGGCATCTTCCTTTTCTTCTCTTGGTTTCCTCAAGTCAGCAGGTGGGGCTCCATGGCTCCATCTTGTTTTGATTTGGGGAGAGAATTCTTTTTCTCCAAGAAGGTTGAAGGATAAAAATCTCCTGTTGAATATCTACACTTCTTTCCCCCATGTTAATTTGTGGAGGCATTTTGAGAGTGGAAAAAAAGACTTTTAATTTTTTTTTTTCTCCAAAAGGGCTCACTATTTTTTCCTGAAATGGGATGCTGGAAACACTTCATCACCAAGGTCTATTGGCTTGAGTTCTGCTCATATTTACATCAGGGTGAATCAGCAGCAATTTGACTGAGGTCACTGTGAGTGCTCTGGCAAGCAGGTCCCCTCCCAGGGCACAAGGTCAGCACTACAGAGCCAAGCTCTTCTGCAGGACAAGCCATGGCCCGATCCGCGTGACAGGTCACAGAATGGGTGTAAATCAATGAAGGGCAAAGAAAATGTAAACCTGTACCAACTTTCCCTGTCATAGTCATAAAAGCAATGTAACCCAAATGCAGGAGGGAGGAAATGGGGACAAAGATATCACAGCAAAAAGTCCTACCCACAAAAGTGTATGATACTGGCTGGGATCATAGAATCATGGAATCGTTGTGGTTGGAAGAGACCTTTAAGATCATCAAGTCCAACCACTAACCCAACACTGCCAGATCATCACTAAATCATGTCCCTCAGCACCACATCTACACGTCCTTTAAATATCTCCAGGGATATCTCCAACACTTCCCTGGGCAGCCTGGTCCAGGGCTTTACAATGCCTTTGAAGAAGGGATTTTTTGTAACGTCCAACATGAACCTCCCCTGGTGCAACTTGAGGCCATTTCCTCTTCTATTGCTTGTTACCTGGGAGAGCGAACTGACACCCACCTCGTTACAACCTCCTTTCAGGCAGCTGGAGAAACCAAGAAGGTCCCTCCTGAGCCTCCTTTTCTCCAGACAGAACACCACCAGTTACCTCAGCTGTTCATCCTAAAACTTGCTCTCTAGACCCTTCACCAGCTTCACTGCCCTTTTGTGGACACGCTTCAGCACCTCAATGTCCTTCTTGTAGTGAGGGGACTCAGAACTGAACACTGCATTTGAGGTGTAGCCTCACCAGCGCTGAGTGCAGGGGTATAATCACTTCCCTAGTCCTGCTGGCCACCCTTTTTCTGATACACTATTTCTGGATGCCACTGGCCTTTTCTTGGCCACCTGGGCACACTGCTGGCTCATATTCACCTGGCTATCGACCGATATCCCAGGTCCTTTTCCACTGGACAGCTTTCCAGCCACTCTTCCCTAACCTTGTAGTGTTGCCTGGGGTTGTTGTGATCCAAGTGAGGGAAAGGGATAAGAGACAACTGGGGCAACATATATTATTTTGTTACTTATTTTCCCACATGCTTGTGTCTGACAAGTAATTCTCTTCTATCATGTAGGTCACTGCTGGATTTAGCCCTGTGGCTTTGAACAATTAATTGTTTTCAATGATAGAACTACTTCATTTTTGAAACTGTTTTGAACAGTAGGTTAGTTCTAGATTAAAGAATTCTAACCACAGCTCAGCAGTAGGTGTTTGCTCTATATTAAGTTGACCTATCACTGAGCTGGTATTATTTTTTAAACTTTGTAATATACGTAACAATTTATAATGCTACATTGTAAATCGTCTGAATAACCATCAGCTTGGAACACTAGAGCCAGCACCTCCGAATTTTATCTCTTCTCCAAAAAGCCTTGTTCAATCTTTTAAATGAACAACTACGGGTAGAAAGGAAGGAATGTAAGCACAAAAGACTGTGAAAAGATAGCTGCTTAACTCTGAGCATCAGCTCTCAGGTTGTATGAAATGCTATGCCTCGGTTTCCCCATCTCTGCATAACAATGGTACCTAATTAATTGATTGCTATAAAGACCACACCGTTCTTTGTAAGATGCTTTTCAGCAGACTACTTGAGGCAGACATTTCAAATGATTTTTCAGAAAATCTCTTAAAACAACCCTTAAATTAAAAGAAATTTGTACTCAGGTGCTCTGTTAAATCAAGAAGTGATTCATCCTGTGCCTCAGTTCTCTCTGCAGCTAATTGCTGAACCAAAAGCATCTGAAGTCACTTTTGTGAACAGCAGCAGTGCCTGGGAACTGGGAGTATTTGTTGTGCTCTGCTGTCAGGGGAGAGGGAAGGGTTTCAGACTGCTCCTTGCCATGCCACTTCTCACTCACAGCGAGAACCCCAGGCTGCTTCTGCTCTGCTGGAAACAGGGGCACTACACTGATATCTGCTTTCTAAAAGGAAAAGCAAGGGAGAGAAGAAGAGGTGGATGCAGAAGGTATGAAGGAAAGGCATATTTTCAGAGGAGAGAAAACCACCACTCAGAAGTGGCAAAGTGACTTTAGAGGAAAGGATAATACTGGAGATATGTAAACTCAACAGGCTGCTCAAATGTCATATTTACATTTGGCTGATCATATTAAGGGTCAAGAATGAACAGTATGGGTTACAGACGTGAGCAATTGGCCAGCTGCACTAAATATGGCCTTTATCTTCCTGCAGTGCTTAGATGGGGACAGACCAAAATCAAGGCACCAGAGGTCACTTTCCATACAGAGCAGGGAAACTTGTCCTCCCACATATTATTATTATTATGAGGCCTGAAACGTGGCAGATGGAGGACTGAGCAGTCAAGAAGATACAGTGTACATTACCGAAATAAACTGAAAGCACAGTTAAAGGTTAGCAAGTCTTTTTTCCCCCAGCTGCCATTGATACAGATGATGCCCGTTCTTGTAGTGGCAAAGGGAAAGAAAAGGTGTGTTAATGTCACTTTCCCTTCTCTGAATTTTCAGACTTCATGACTAACAGGCTACAATATTTCACTAAGAAAAAAGGCCTGTTTTTTACTTAAAAGCACAAAAAGTATACAGAGAAAGTAATTTTCAAGGTCAGAGGGTTGTTTTGACATTTAAGAAATACTAAAACAGATTTTGGCTTTTGAATTTGTAAACCAGAACTACTTCCTGACCTGAGAGCCAATCTGCCAAATTTCTAGCTGACCACAGGTTTTTCAGGGTAAGCTAGAATTATCAGATATATTGTGCTGGCTAGATGCACAGCTCTGTGATTTTAAAAGGAAATGTTGATCAACCTTGGAAAAATACAGGTTTTGAGACCCTTCATACAAGTAACATGCACCCCTTCTCACAGTAACTGAAGAGGCAGTCTTCTCTTTAATAACCATTTTGGTGCAGGATTTTGCTTACTACTGAAGAACTCAATAGCTTAAGATTAATATACTAATGAAAAAAAAATGAGGGAAATAGAAAAATTTCAGCACACAGAATCCAAATAACTCCTTTTATTTTATACCAAGACTTTGATCCTCCCACCAATCCTGTTGTAATACAAACCAATTTCATTTAAGGCTACATGTGACAATCCAGACTTTTCTGAGATTGCAAAACTCTGCTAAATCCCTGAGCAAACTGTAAATGGGCTGAGGGAAATATTCACAAATAGCACGTACATGCAGAAGGGCCACACATACGTAGGTAGCACAACCTTGTTGTGCAGGCTAAAGAAAAAATGGTGTATATAAAGTGTCAAGGGGTCATACTGTTGATAAAGATGTGCAAGAGATTGCACTGCTTCCCCTTGCAGCCTGGTTCTTCCACAACCTGTCCTGCCTATCTCCATGGCTCCATTTGTGCAAAGTTGGTTATAAAATAGTTATGTTGTTTAAAATGGAGAGGCAGCACTTGCCCCACCCGTCAAAACAGCCAAACCAATTGCTCTGTCATTAATGGAAGAAAATGAGAATTGTCATTGTTTTCTCTCCATACTTCTTTTTTTCAGCGACAAAGCGTGAAAAATTTCAGCCAAAACCAGTGACAGCTCAAGATGCAGCCCTGCAAAGGCAGCTATGCTGAAGAACAAAAGCCTACTGGAATGAAGTAGGAGCAAAGAGGATGCTGCAAAGTTTCTTTTGCTGCTTCAATGCCTCCCATATGTACCTGTGCTATTTCAATGATGCTAATTCTTTTATGAACAATAATGGGAAATACTTTCTAAGACCGATTACTAGGGTTTAGTTTCTCTTACTTCTGTCAGATCTGAAAGTTCATTGTATTTGTTTGTTGAGGTTTTCTTCTAAGTTCTGTTCATAATATTTAGCAGGAAAGCAAAGAGTTTGCCAGCCTGAAACTCTGTTACAGTCAGACTGTCCTGGGCATTACAGGATGGGACTCTTTCTCCAGGGAAGGATTTATCTCCAACAAACTACCCAACTTGCTGACTTCTACCTTTTATGAATTTGTCTCCTCTTTTCTCTCTCTTTCCAGTCATCTCAACATATCATCCTCTAGTAAACAAATATTTAAACATCACACAACCTAAAAAATGTCTCAAGAAAGCAAGAACTGATGACCTCTGAAAATAAGATCCATGCACCTGGCACTTCCTGGTGCATAGAATCATGGAAACATTGGGGTTGGAAGAGACCTTTAAGATCATCAAGTCCAACCACTAACCCAACACTGCCAGATCATCACTAAATCATGTCCCTCAGCACCACATCTACATGTCCTTTAAATATCTCCAGGGATGGGGACTCCACCACTGCCCTGGGCAGCCTGGTCCAGGGCTTTACAATGCCTTTGAAGAAGGAATTTTCCATAACATTCAACATGAACCTCCCCGGTGCAGCTTGAGGCCATTTCCTCTTCTATCAATAGCTCGTTACCTGGGAGAGCGAACTGACACCCACCTTGTTACAACCTCCTTTCCGGAAGCTGGAGAAAGTGAGAAATTTCTCCCCCAAGCCTCCTTTTCTCCAGACTGAACAACAATCCCTTAGCCACTCATCCTAAGACTTTTTCTCTAGACCCTTTACCATCTTTGCTTCCCTTTTGTGGACAAGCTCCATCCCCTCAATGACCTTCTTGTAGTGAGGGGCCCAAAATCGGACATAGCAGTCAAGGTGAGGCCTCACCAGTGCTCATTACAGAGGTACAACCGCTTCCCTTGCTGGCAACACTAGTTCTGATACATGCCAGGATGCCACTGGCCTTCTTGACCACCTGGACACACTGCTGGCTCATGCTCACCTAGCTGCTGACCAGCACCCCCAGGTCCTTTTCCACCAGGCAGTTTTCCAGCCACTCTTCCCCAAGCATGTAGTGTTGCCTGGGGTTGTTTTGACCCAAGTGCAGCACCCAGCACTTGGTCTTGTTGAGCCTCCTATCACTAGCCTCAGCCCATTAATTCAGCTTGTACAGCTCCCTCTGAAGAGTCTCCCTACCTTCAGGCAGATCAACACTCCTGGCCAGGTTGGTGTTATCTTCAAACTTTCTGAGGGTTCTCTTGATCCTCCTCATCCAGAGCACTGATAAAGATATTAAACACNCGGAAGCTGGAGAAAGTGAGAAATTTCTCCCCCGAGCCTCCTTTTCTCCAGACTGAACAACAATCCCTTAGCCACTCATCCTAAGACTTTTTCTCTAGACCCTTTACCATCTTCGCTTCCCTTTTGTGGACAAGCTCCATCACCTCAATGACCTTCTTGTAGTGAGGGGCCCAAAATCGGACATAGCAGTCAAGGTGAGGCCTCACCAGTGCTCATTACAGAGGTACAACCGCTTCCCTTGCTGGCAACACTAGTTCTGATACATGCCAGGATGCCACTGGCCTTCTTGACCACCTGGACACACTGCTGGCTCATGCTCACCTAGCTGCTGACCAGCACCCCCAGGTCCTTTTCCACCAGGCAGTTTTCCAGCCACTCTTCC
This sequence comes from Chloroceryle aenea, assembly GCA_013399075.1. NCBI lineage: Eukaryota > Metazoa > Chordata > Aves > Coraciiformes > Cerylidae > Chloroceryle > Chloroceryle aenea. The sequence goes on from VWZY01012664.1 coordinate 142,629, forward strand.
CCAAGCATGTAGTGTTGCCTGGGGTTGTTTTGACCCAAGTGCAGCACCCAGCACTTGGTCTTGTTGAGCCTCCTATCACTAGCCTCAGCCCATTAATTCAGCTTGTACAGCTCCCTCTGAAGAGCCTCCCTACCTTCAGGCAGATCAACACTCCTGGCCAGCTTGGTGTTATCTTCCAGCTTTCTGAGGGTTCTCTTGATCCTCCTCATCCAGAGCACTGATAAAGATATTAAACACTACTACAAATGTGCCTGCAAAACCAGCAAGCTGAAGTCTGTCTCATGATTACCATTTCTCAAGGAGCTCAGATCAGCTGTGCTTAGAGAATTGATATTTATGTCCTGCTGAAATACCAGGACTGAATTCTTAACCTGGGGTTGCTACTGAAAATCTCCAGCAGCATGCACAAGGCAGAGCTGAGTCTTGCTCGCCCTCCCAGAATTGTTGGTTCTGCTCAGCTAAAAAGAGTGAAAACCACAGAAGTCTGTTTAATCAGGGAAGCAAGACAATAGCACTCTGAACGGTGATAAGGAGTGGGCTTGTTAGGTTAGAAAAGCACCTCTACAAAACCTCTGATAATAACCAAATTTCAGGAGAAGGGGTACTCTGATGATCTGGGTCATGATTGCCACTAATAGAGAGATGAAGAAACTGAGGTGCAATGACAGGAGATCAAATCATTTCCTCAGCATTAAAAAGGAACTTTTACAGCTAGGGTTAAAGTGAAAATTCACGTCTCTGTCCCACTAGCAAACCACAAACTCATATTGTTTTTACTACAAACAGATTTCCCTTCAACATACTGTACTTTTCTTCTTGCTGACTGTTCAGTATGATCATCCAAAAATACTCATATTTGTGTTGTTTTTCACACACACCACCCTGAAACAAAATTCAGTATGAAAGAAGAGCAGTTTCCTCCAATACAGCTCAACATCCAAACTAAGCAGCAGTAAAATCATATTTATTCACTGACTGAGGTTTCAGACAGTAAAATGATTGTTGCCAAGTTACAGATTGGACCGTGCCTTGAAGAAGACCCCAGAACAAGTCTCCAGTAAAAGCTCTCTCACCTTGACAGCCCTCAGGAGCACTGGGGGAGGTGGAGGAGTATGTGCACGCTTGTAACTGGGGTGATACTTAAATATAGCCAAGTTTCACAATCTCAGTAGGCAGAATTTGGCAGGCTTTGCCTTTGGGAATGAAGTGGGAGACAGTAAGAAGGGAGCTGGGTACTTGAGCCCAGAGCATACGTGAAAGTGCAGCTCTTCACCTGCAAGCTGGTTGTGTCTGAAATGGAGTGAGAAAGAGAGAGGAGCCAGGAGCTCCCTGATGCTGCGTGAGCGTGCCTGAGAGCACAGTCATGCTGCACAAGCTGAGTGATCTGAAGGCACGGGTGCTAAACGTGGTCATCTCTTTTCTGTGTAAACTCTGGCAAGCCCTGTACCTGTCTCCATGTCTTTTTTTTCCTGTTTGAGCATGTGATATTCCAATGAAATATAAATATTAATATTTGATTCACTAACAGCTACAAAGCTTAGTTCCTTACCATCTAGTACAGATCTTTGAAAAAATAAATAAATATGAATTCTTTTATTTTTATAGCATTACAGTAATGACTGTACAGGCAAAGTTGATGAATTAAATAATCTCTGTCTATATTTGCTTATACCTCTCTGAAACTGTTACCTTTTCAGCAGATATTTCTCATGCCTTGTCTCAATCCAGAAATGACAAGTTTTGGTAAAGCTTTGCAAAAATCCATTTAGCTGTTTTTGAGTCATCCAAGTATGTAAAAAACAGTTTCCAGCTGTTAGGTTTTCCATAAGCCTTTTTTTCTTAAACATGCTTGTATAATTATAACACAGCTTTGTTTTAAAACATCAAACTTGACACGTGCATAGTCCTGAAAGAGAAGTAGCACCACTGCCATGTTTGAAACCATTTGGTTTTGAAATAACAAGGTTATTACCACATTAAAGTATCTTTTTTTTTTTCCTTAAAGATTCCCCCAGATATGAGCTACAGCTTTCTAACTGCAGTCACTCAATTGTGTAAAAGATCAGTAAAAACAGAGAAAAGGAGAAAAAAAATCAAAACAAAACAACGCTATTCTTGCAATCTGTGACTGAACTGTAACAGGGAGGACAGGGGGACACTGTTTACACTGGGAGCAGGCTCAGACCTGCCTACAGTGCACTCTACATACTCTTGAATACAGCTACAGCTCTGGCCTGGTGTTTTCACAAGACCCATCTTGGCTTCATACACTCCAGAGAGACAGGCAATGGCTGGAGCCACACACTGCTCATGCCTGTCTGCTGGCACGTCGCTCGAGGCCGCTCCCTCCAAGCCCAGGCTCGGTACCTTAACAGTCAGCAGGTGAATAGCTGGCAATAAAACCAGAAAACGTGTAGGCGGCATGGTTTGCTTTCAAGATCATGCTTCAACTACTAGGACAGACCTAAGATTAGGTACTCTCTAAAAAACTTGGAACTGGCACTTAGGTTGGGACAGGGACAACCGTATCCTTCCCCACAACACATGGCACTCCGCTGTGATGGCTGCAGCTTTCCATAAAGATCGTGAATGAAATCTGGCATTGCATACTTCGACAGTTTTAATTATTGTATCTTTGCATTTCGGTACAGAACAGCATCAAATCAGACTGGAGATGATTCCTCACTCATATTCTGCCTAGACAGAAATGCGCTGACATGGTACCAAGCACATAAGAATCAGCCATTTACTCAATTTAAATACTTCATTTAATCTGGAGTATTTCAGGTGCTGATGAATTATTAGTGGAGTAAGAGTTGGTTTTGCGATTATTTATGGTCTTTGAAACAGGAGCTGTAGTCTGATTATTGGATTACATTGGTTTCACTCTTAGAAATACTTTCATACATGACAAAGTAAAGGCATATGTGGCTTTTATGCCTTGCAACAACTCTTTTGCCAGGCTGGAGGAACTCTAGATAAAGATACATCACTTCTGCAAAAGGAAAGTCACTGCATGTGTAGATTTCTGTATGGGGCTCAACCTGTGCTAATTTGTACAGACAAGAAGAGACTCCATATCAGCTGTTTCTCAGCTGAAGTAATATAAGCAGCACCTCCTGTTCTTGTCTTCCCTGGGACATACCCTCCTACCATGCAGGTGTGAGTCCACAGAAACTATCAATGTCAGCAACACAACAGCAAATCTGAGAAGACAGTCTTACTCATCTGAAAGCAAAGGATACAACTCTGATGGGCTTTCACACAAATGCATGTGTGCATGTGCATGCACTCTTCCTTGCCTTACACTATCTGTGCTTTTATCAGTACACCTATAATTCAGTTGTATGCCCGTTATTTTGAGCTGTTTTCCAAGCATGTTTCAAACCACATCAAACATATAGGTGGTGTTCAACAAAGAAAAAGTCCCTGGAACACAATTACAGGGAAAAAAACTCAGCAATTCCTACCCACAATGCTGTCATTTCTCTATACTAGCTGTCTTAGTAAGCCCTCAGCTCGGCATCATAAAGTAAGAAAACCTGTTGTGAGAGGCAGAGGTAAGGTTGCTGAGGGAACCTTAACTCTAAATTTCCTGAGTTTCTGGAGATTGAAATCTCTGTCTTCACATCCCATTAGCATACTTTTTGTGCATATGGAACATGGTCTAGGAATCATAGAATCATAGAATAGAATCATAGAATAGGCTGGGTTGGAAGGGGCCTCAGAGATCATCGAGTCCAACCCTTGATCAATTACCNAGGCAGAGGTAAGGTTGCTGAGGGAACCTTAACTCTAAATTTCCTGAGTTTCTGGAGATTGAAATCTCTGTCTTCACATCCCATTAGCATACTTTTTGTGCATATGGAACATGGTCTAGGAAAGTGCATTGTTTCTAAAGGAAAAGGTATAGCTTCAGGTAAACAGGTGTCTGCATATGTTTTGGCTACTCTGAGCTACCTAATTCAGTTCTAATCAATGCCACTGGACTTTGAAACCCACCAATATAATAAATAAGTTGGAAAAAGCAAAAGGAAAAATCTAAACAAGCTCCAAGTTATGCTGTATGCTCTACTACTCTGAGCATCAGTGTCGAGACAAAAGAATAGTAAGAGTTTGCCATTTCCTAGTTGTTAATAATCAAGAGAAGATCTGCCAGACACACTCTTCAAGGGCTCTGTCTGTCTGGACCAGGTAGATGCTGCAATACACAAAGGACTTCATAGACAGAGAAAGAAAGAGTGTTCATGGACAATGATGCAGTGCTCTTAATTAAGATTTTCATTACTGATACATACATTAAGGTTTTGCTAATGCAAGTGCCCAAGCACTCTCATGTGCAGGTAAATGTCTCTGATTCTATCTCTAGAAATCCTTTTGCAAATCTTTGTGAATGTTCACCAGCCAAGGCTCAAAATCAGCTCACCTGCCCTTTGCTATAATGACAATGAAAAATAAGCCCAAGTATTTTATTTGTCTATGGGATGAGAACTTAACACTTTGCAGGCGTCAGAATGAAGAGGCTTTTGCAAGGCTGTGCTACAGCATATTGAAACTGATTCTGATCTCACTTACACGTGTTTGATGTTGATGTAAGCGTCAATAGCAGGAGTGCAGCAAATGTAGAAGGAAAAAATAATGAAAGAGACACAGCGGTAAATGGAAAATGGGATAAAACACAACATGGGTTTGCCAAAGGTAGATTGTAGTAGACTAACCTGATAACTTTCTTTGATAAGATAACTGATTATCCAGACAAAGGAAATGCAGTAAATGTAATCTATCAGTACAGCATTTGATACAGTATCACAAGGGAAATTATGAGTTAAGATGAAGATTTGCAAAAGGACTGTAAAGTGAGCAAATTCTTACCTGAAGGGGAGATGAGGCAGTGGTGAAAAAAAGAATTATTGGGCAGGGTGACGGCTGTATTTCCACATTTTTTTAGTTAAACTAAATAGCATTTTCTAATTGATAAGATTTGGGGGGAGTGGGTGACATTTGTTCATGAGGCCCCTCAAAGGGATGGGATATAGAGTAGGAAAAAGTGGGAACATGCCTAACAGCCATAAAAGGACCAATTAACTTCAATAAATTGCTCATTAACAACATTTAGGCCTCATTCACCTGTCATGTTTCTGTGTTATTTCTAGGGTTCTGTCCTTTGGGAAGTTCAAAGATGCTACAACTCTCTCAGAGGTTTACTTGTGCAGTCAAATTAAATATCTAGTTTTGTGCTTTTAAAATATTCTTATTTCCAGAACAGGATGGCAATTCATCTACAAATCTGCTTGTTGAATGCCTTAGATGTCATCTGAATGCTGAACTCTGCCTCTCAGCAAAATGCTGCTGGAATGACTTATGGAGGAGAAATATTTGGTGAACAGAGGACTTAAAGCATTGCTTATCCCTCAACAGTTACATGCTTTTCTTCATTTACTTAGGCTATAACATTTTGTGAATAACTTCAATAGGACAAACTGGGCTGACCACTAGGCAAGGCAATGATGTTGCACTGGCAGGCTGTATGTACCAGGATGACACACATCGAAACACAGCCATGCCAGAATGGAAGGTGAAGACAGTGCCACAGAAGTCACAGTAGAAGGTGAGATTAATTTGCAGGCTCCCAAAGAAATGATCAGCCAACATACTTTCAACAAGTTAAGACGAAAACCAGGATTTTTGACAACTTTCCCTGAGGCATGCCTCTGTCTACAGGTAATTCTCTGACTAAACCTGTTACCTTTCCATTAAAGTTCACTGAAAGAAAAGCTGCATTTTTGTTTTAGTCTTCTGTGGCAGAATTAAATTATTTAGTGCCATAACTAGACCACGCTAAGCATGCGCAGACTTTGACTCAAGAAATTTGCACTAAAAAAACAAAACTTCAAGGATTTGTTAAGTGCAAATATTGAAAAACAGTTCCTGAAACACATCTTTCTTTGGGGTTCGTTATATGCTGATCACACAGAGTAGGTTTCCTTTGCAACCTTCAGTGCAGATTGCAGAGCATTCAGAATGTAACACATTAATTTTTGTCTTTTATGTAAAAGTGGATTTACTGCAAAAAGTGAAATTCAATTAATCCCTTTTACAGAAATCCAGGATAAGTGAACACAGATGAGTATAAAATTTAAATACACATCCAGATCCAAATGTTGCAACTGATCCTTGCTTTGGTGATTGGGTGAAGCATGAATACCTTTAAATTGTATGGTATTTGAAGTCGGGATTCCAATTTTGTGTCTGAAAAATCAAGCTGATTAACGTATGCTTAAGAAGCTAAAACATTAGAAAACAGCACTTAGAAAAGTGATACAGCTATTCTATTAAAGTTAAAACTCAGTATGATGGAATGGGAGAGAGAGAGACATCTATACAAATCCAAAAGCATTTGCTTTTGGAGGTGTGCAAAAATCTAATATTATGAGCATGCAAACATATGAAAATAAAATATTACCTGGGGGTCTGAATTTGTGAACCACATTCAGCATGATAGTACCCAAAATGATGGAAAGAAGCAGGAGAGAACAAGAACTTTGAAGGAAGAAAAAACTTCACAGGGAAAATGCACCATGATTATTTTATGTCTGAGCTCCTATTTCCACCAAGAGGTAAAAGAACCTTGATGAAGCATGGTCTGAAGACTTGTCACATATGTTCTGACCTGTATACCTGCATAACGGCACACTGCTAAACTACAAGGCAGATGGCTTGCCTTTTTTTTTTTTTNNAGTGGGAGAGGTAGAGAGAAAAAGGAGACAGAGGAGGTACTCTTAGAAACTCATTTTCAGTCATAGTGTCCTACACGTAGGATATTCAGCATGAATATGGGAGACATGGTCTGGCATTTAGATCTCCCTGATTATTGGTATTTCAGTGCCAATTTCAATAGCAGAATATATAATCCTTTGATCAAAAGGTGACTTTTAGGAAATCACCTCTTTGTGGATATCCAATGTTATAGTAACCACTCCTCCAGCGCCACTAGCTCTAAGTACCATTTTTACCTCATCTCTCGTGTTTACATTTTATGGAGACAAGTATAAAACACAATGTTAAAGCAGGGTGCATCAAAGAGGATTTCTGCATAAGGAAAAGGACTGATAGTACATTTCAGAAAAGAGAGACAGACACTGCTGATATAACTGTAGAATAGCAACATGCTTGCCGAAGTCAGAAGATAATTTACCATAACTGCAAAGGGAATATTCTGAAAAACTCGACTACACTCTGTAGTTGTGCCATTTTGTGCAGTAATTTCAGACCTAACAAACTGGACTGTCTTAATATTTTGATCATTGGTGTTCAAGCTGCTGTAGGAAATGCTGTTACTGATTCAGCAAGGTGGTCTTTTCCATCCATATATATTAAATTATGCCAGTGTGGGGTAAAAACACATTGAACAACTGCATTTTCTTTCTGTCCTTGGTTTTTTTTCCCTAGCTAAATCTAAAATACTATGCTCCTAGAACTGTCTAGTTTAAAGTCCTTTTTTTTTCTGATGTAATCTGTTATTTCAAAAAATCTAACACTCAATACATTGTATTATGCTAATTAGATGAAAAATAACTCAGAACAAAAAGATCTCTAGCAAGAATAATGGCAGAAAGGTGTGACATTTTCAGCTGTCAAGCTGGCCAATCTTAAATTCAATCTCATCCAACTGCAGTGGATATCTTGTAGGTATTGCAATTAGAAAGCAGGCTGCATACATGCCTCTGTTGTAATCCACCTATCAACTTCACAGCTACAGGCAGACATTATTATTTGTTAAACAATTTCAATGTTAACACTTAAACCAATGCTTGAATGAAGACCTAGTACCAAATTTTGCCCTTTTTTTAACCCATCTACTTCTCTGGTTTTCTGGATATTTGGTGTATTTTTACTGAAGATGTTTTAGTATAAAACTATGAACTTTGTCAGATTTGTTTTAAATAAGGCTTTTTAACTTAAATCTATTGCTTAAGTCCATTTGAAGGCTATGTCTTCAGATAAAGAATGAAGCTTAAAGTTGTGGCACCTGTTCAAGAACATTCATCCCGAGGTGCATTCTCAGTTATACAGTTTGATTTCTATAAACACATCAGAGCAGAATTTCTGCTCCAGTGCTATTTTGAGCCTGTTTCACCGTTTTTTCTCATTTGCAAATGCCAAATAAGGGGCCTCTGCCCATGTTGTTCTCTTTCTTGGAACATTCCCTTCCTTCAGGAGACGCATAAAAGCTGGGGTAATAATATCCCTTTCCTGTCTCAGACTGCTGTGTAGGTGACCATTCCCTTCCAACAACTCCTTATTTTCATAAGCAGATAAACTAACTGATTCTTCTAGGTAATTTGCATATCTATTTATTACATTAATTATTATAATTCTTAATAAATGCTAACTCTTGAAAGCTGTTGTAAACATAAGGCTTATTACATCTAGACTTTTTTTGGCATTTCGAAAATGTTCTTTTTTGATTCATGAATAAGCTTGACCTGGGGGTTATTACCCTCCTCTGAAGTAATAGAGAGCTTCTTAAGAAACCTGAGAAGAGAAAAGATGCCTCCTCCCTGTTCCTGATGTAGCAATCACTGTAGTTGTTCCTCATCTGCAAAACAATACTAAGCACACTAACCAAATAAAGGGATTCAGATGGTGCTAATTAGTCGCTATTTCATGATGATAGTTCAGAGTGCTAACAGATGACAGTTTGGTGGTGAACAAGTACCAACAGAAGGGACACATATATAGATATCAAAGACTATTCGAGCATCATCACGTCTGATAAAGTGAATAAGTATTCTCAGAAACCGGCAGCTGGCAGGCTGGAATACTGCTGGGTGTCTTTTGACATACAAATCACTGACCATATGATGGATGGTTCTCATAACTATGATGAGATCAGTAAGATACCACTCAGATTCCCTTAGGTCATCATTACTTGACCAAATAGGTCTTCATGAAGCCGAGGAATAAATGGCACTTTTTTACTTCTCTTGTGTTTTTTTTTTTGTTTTGTTTTGTTTTTTTAAACCCCTAAACAACAAAACCAAACAAAAGCTAAACAACAGCAACTACGACAACAACAACAACAAAACCAAAACAAAAAAAAAACAAAAAACAAAACAAAACAAAAAGGGAAAAAAAAGTCTAGGGTGTCAAGGAACAAGGATTAGAATCAGTGTTGAATCAAATAGGAATGTTGCTGGAGTTCAGCACAACCCAGTTACATCAGAAATCTATTTCAAGGAAAGGGACAGATGTTCATGGAATTAGGTTAACATGTGCTGCAACTTCTTTGTATCTGATCACTTTGGTGCGTTTTGGATTTGCACTTACCAAAGCTAACAGTGGATAACTTCAATATTGTATGGCTTCCATCTGATATCCTACTCTAGCTACATATCTTATAAAGCACCTCGGGTTTGTTGATACTGTTATACCCTGTTGACAATGTGATAGAAAGGCTCAAGACTGGCTGGAAGACTCTTCTTCCATGAAAAGGTCGACTTCTGACAAAGAATCCATCCATTTCTCTCAAACTCCTGAGGACATGCAAGTAGAGCAGAGATTAATTGTATTTCTCTCAAGTGAGAGCATCTTCTGGGGAGAGATCTGTGAAATCCTTCCACCTCCAAAACTTTAATGCCATATAGTCAGACAGACATGTGTGCAACCTGGGGAAGGAGCAGGAAGAAGACTCTGAAACACTGTCACATTGTGGGTAGGGATATGAGAAGTGAGCCCAATGCTGGGTATGCTGAGGCAGAGGTCAGAGCAAATCAAGTTATTATCTCTAGTTAAGAAACACGCTTGACAGGTACCCTTAACAGCTTCTAATGTAATAATGTCCCAGTTCTACTTTTTCTGTTTCCCCAAAGAATTCAGAGTATCAGTGGCCTGAAGGACTATCATCCAGAGAGAAAAGAGAACCAGTAAAACAATACTCATGCACATGCTTGAAATAAAGTGAGGCTCCTATGGAGCTTGCCAAGTTGGGAATGGAGGAGAACAAAAACGCCCTTGGCTGTGGAATAAGCCTCACTCAAAGAAACAACAAAGTATGTGACTACTTCTACAGGTCAAGTAACAAAGGCAGACAGATGGTAAACAACTTACCACAGTCAAGCAGTAAAGTACTGTCAGAGAGAGATTTCAGCATTGGGTTTCCACGTGCCTACCTACCATGAAGCCACCTTGCTGCTTCCACCTAAACTGCCCTGCGCTGCAGAGGTAGAACTATGATAAACCGGTGCCTTTGTGCAAACACTGAAGGCACACGGTCCCTGCCACAGTCACAAGTGATTTTGTCGCTGCTGCGGGAAGTGTTAACATAAGCGGTGTGCGTTTCAGATCCCTGAGTATCATTAACACTTTTTATCGATATTATGAAGTTCTGCAACAAAAATAATAGGATTTGTCAAGGGCTGTTATGAACCGCCCCTGCTGGATAAATACATAATGCATGATGGCAAAGGTCTGATGGGACTTTAATCAATTGCCTGTCCGAGTCAAATAAATGTCACATTAGACGTAAGCCATGTTGCATTCTGTGGGGGCCTCTGCTCCCCTTGTCTCACGGGCCTGACACTGCCACAGGGAGCTATGTACGCGCACAGACTCCTACTTATTTGTAGCAAATATATCAGAGCAAAACTGGAACAGCATGTTGTAAATTACAGATTTGGGACACCTTATAATGAAAGGCAAAGGGGAAAGGAAAGAAATATGGGGACACCATAGGCATGATAGGTCAGCTCAAATACATTTCTTTGGTAGCCGACACTGTCATACCTCCTTTCACAGTCATTGCAGCATATCTCACGTTTCTGCCCACGGGGCAGGGGAGAAGGAGGTATGCTGTTGTCTTCTACACCACAAAAGTAGTAAGTCAGCTTCAAATGTTGAAGTCACATATTTCAGATCTAGTATCAGAAAAAGAGAGCTCTTTGATTGTTTCAGCATGCACCTGAAAAAATTATGAATGTCCATTTGCACTTTAGCATCCCTTTGAAGAAATTCCAACAACCAAAACACAACAACTTTAACATAAATTTGCAGGCTTAATTCCTCTCCCAAATATGAAAGAGCTGTTTTTCTTTTTCTTTTTCTTTTTTTTTTTTTAATTCCAGGCAACACTTTAACAGCCATCTACTTTCCTCTCTGAACGGGTAGGAGACATGAATTTAAATTGCAAAATGGAGATCTGAAGTAACACAAAGTCTAGGCATATTTGGAGTTCTAAACCTAAATTCAAAAGCCCTCATTATTTTCACTAAATAAGTCGTTTGGACATCCCAAACGAGTGGCTTAAAATGCTGGTGGACATTTGGAAAAGTTCCATCTGTCTTTACTTAACTATAGTAAATATTATGAAGAGGTAGTGTGATATTTCCCTTTGTATCACAACAAGAAGCGTCACTGTTTTTAGAACACTAGATTTCACTGCCAATATGTATGAAGGAATCCCAGCAAAATGCAAACTTTTTTGTTCCGAGTATGCAAAATCATCAGGTCTCAGAACCTGGCAAAATGATAACACAAACTCTCCCAAAGGTTCCATCCCCTATCCCCCAAAACAGGAAAAAACAAAGCTTAAAACCATGAAAATTTTAATTCTTCCTGTTCTAGCTCTTACAAATACAATTACATGGATTAATATATTTTCTTCAATTAAAAATGTCACCAAATTTACAACCTATATAGAATCATAGAAGATTTTAGGCTGGAAGGCACCTCTATAGGTCATCTGGTTCAACCTCTCTACACAAGTAAGAACATCTATACCTAGGGCAGGTTGCTCACAGCACCATCAAGCCTGACCTTGAATGACGCCAAGGATGGGACCTCCACTACCTCTCTAGGCAGCTCATTCCAGTGGTCTATCACCCTCAGATTAAAGAACTTTTTTCTAATATCCAGTCCAAACCTATCCTTTCCTAGCTTAAAACCATTGCTCCTCATCCTATCATTACAAACCCTTTTGAAAAGACCTTCCCCTGCCTTCATGTAGCCCCATTCAGGTACTGGAAGGCTCCCCCTGGAGCCTTCTCTTCTCCAGGCTGAACAGACCCAACTCTCTCAGCTGGTCTTTATACAAGAGATGCTCCATTCCCCTGATCATCTTGGTGGCCTCCTCTGGACACGCTCCAAGATGTCTACATCCCTATTGTGCTGGTGGTTCCAGAACTGGACACAGTACTCCAGGTGGGATCTCACCAGGGCAGAGTAGAGGGGCAGAATCACCTCTCTTGATCTGATGGCCACAGTTCTTTTGATGCAGCCCAGGATGTGATTTCCTTTCTGGGCTGCAATTGCACACTGGTGGCTCATATCCAGTTTTTCATCCACCAGCACCCCAAGTCCCTCCTCACAGGCCTGCTCTCCAGCATATCCTCTCCCGGCCCATACTGATAATGCTGGTTACGCCAGCCCAGGTGCAGCACCCTGCACTTGGCCTTGTTGAACCTCCTAAGGTTCATCCAGGTTCACCTCTCCAGCCTATCCAGGTCCCTCTGGCTATCAGCAGCCAAACTCAAATGAATGAGACCAGTTGAGACAAGAACCCCATGTAACATCCTCCAGAGAAAACCAGCAACAGATTTTTAATCCTGAGACTTTTAGATGTCAGAGAGAATAAGACATTTTTAATCTGCCCAGGCAAGAAAAGCAGGTCAGTAGGAGGTAGAAAAATACACAGGACTGAGTAAGGAAGGGTCCCATGCCACAGGGTCAGATTTCAGCAAGGACAGGCTGAAACACTACTTGACTGTTTTATGGTTGCACACCATGGAGTACTACCCGTTTGATTCTGAATCAGAGTGCAACAGGATAATGCCCACCACAACACGTATATCCCCACACATAATGGCAGTCATCCATAAACTGTCATCCACAAATGCAGGCATAAATTCCAGATCAATCCATCAATCACACAATGTCACTGAACTCAAGGCCAAGCTGACACTGCATTAAAACCCTGGACTGCTGCATCAGAATAAAAACACAAGTGGTGAATGCTGTGGTCATGAGGAACAATGAAGTTCACAGGTGTTTGAGGCTGACTTGGATGGAACTTAAACAGAATGCACAATTCATAGCAATGAAAAGTATAAAATGTTTGGTATAAATACTTACATAAGACAGGAAAGGTTTCTTCAGGGGAAGGCCACAAGCTGATTGTGAGTGATCTAAGAAGAAAAAGGAGAAGGAAAAAAGGAAATTAAGTGGCAATAAACACACTAAATTATACCAATCTAAAACAGGGATCGAGGAGACTCACAGATGGCAGCAGTTCCCACAGGAGAGAGGAAAAAAACGGTGTTTTAAATTCACAAACTGCATAAATCTTGGAAGTTTTGAAATTACCTGACCCCAAAACTATGTAGCTGAGAAAATGCAATGGCTGAGAAGCCTTTCAGTCCTGGGATAATTCCAAGCCAGCAGAGACTAAGTATCCTCTGGTGGCTGTTCAACAGCCTCCGTGAAATAGGCTTGTGGCTCCTATGGACAAATGCTCTTATCACAAAAACACTGCCAGATTTGAACAGCATCCTTCTTAGCACTCATGCCAGATGATACAGGCCTCTGAAACTCACTTTCTTGATCCTGACTTTCACAGAAGAGGGGTTAGGCATACTATTAGGGTTGAGGCTGCTTACATTACAGTGGTAGCTGCACAGAAAAATGGTGGGTTTTTAGTTCCTTCTGTCTATACAGAACTTTTGGACTTGACAGATTTGTTACCCTGAGACCCCCTAAGAAAGTGCATGAAAGTGGAACGGCCAAAGGATTGCAAACTTCTGGTAGACTACAAGTCTAGTTTCCAAAATCTACTACGGTGTATCTAAACTTTATTGCCAACACATTTTCCAAAACATATTAACTTGCAATGAAGTAATACGACAAAATGCATCAAAGCCTGATGCTCTGAACTGTAACAAGATACACTCTCATTGGACAGAGAAAACAAAGCCAGATGCCCCCAAAATGTTCAAAGCTACAGATCAGTTCCATCCCAGCTTCCCTTCTCCAAGCTAAAAGTAATTCAGGTAGTCAGGCCACACAGCGCACTTCAGAAGACTGTCAGAAGACTAGGAGGCTGGTGAACAAAGATCATGTGGTCTTTGTGGTTCATGTGGTGTACTTCAGTAATGAAGTCACACCAAGGCATGGCCCTGACCTACTGTTTCCTATCCAGTTACAGGGAGATTAACTCTATCATTCCTCAAAGCAATCAAAAATATTCAGAGAAATACAAACCTAAATTGAGATAGTGAAGGAAAAGTGAGGAGCTGTCACAGGACAGAAAGAGGGAAAGCAGACAGAAAATTTGTTCAGAGTTGGTGGGAATTACAGACCTGGTAGAGGAGAATGTGAACAGAGATGTGTACATATCTAGTGGTTGGTCATCCATAAGGGAGGTGGAAGAAACATAGCAAAGAGCACAGAGAGTCATAAAAAATACAGGGCAGCAACCAAGATGTTCATAGCATCCTTTGGATACTTTGGGGTGGCCACCCAGAAAGGCCCTGTTTAACTTCAAATTTCTCTTTAAGAATCTGACTGCTCCCACACAGAAGAGATTTGTGTAAGACAGATGACAGGATGGATTCTGCCCAGACTGAGAAGCTCAAGTGCCATAGGGATGAAAGGCAGGGCAAGAGCAGGCTGGTGGAGAGCAGGTCACTCTTTATCTCACTTTCAAGAATCCATTACTCTGATAAACTTCAATAGAAAAGTTCTCATGGTTAAAAAAAAAAAATAAATCCTTTGCTCAGCATGTATCCCTTATCTTCCTTTTACATTGCTCCTGAAGATTTAACCAAGAAGCCCATCGATATATCTACGACAGACTATATGTGGAGGTCTGTTAGTGGCTGGTAGTTCGAAGTATTCCTTTCAGGGGTTGGGGCAGATGGGACAGTGAGCTGCACATCATGGAAGAACCTGAGACAAGAAGTTTCAGCCAAAGAATGTGCCTTGGAGCCCTGGAGTTAAGAAAAAATAATGAAGAAAAGTAAGAAAAAGAAAGACAAGAGACAGCCAGCATAGGAAAAAAAAACACAGAATGGAAAATTTTAGGCTGAGTGGTTAGAGTTTGGCTCTGTTGTAACCAACATAAACCAAGTTGTCTTAAGGAAAAGCGGCAAGCAACTTTGATGGCATAGATGCCAAAGAATTTTACAAATTATGGTCTGACACTCTGGAGGTGCCGAGTAATGACCTATACCAACATTACTGTTGAATTTGTTATAAGAAGTAAACAAGATTGTCATGTCTAATTAAAACTGTAGGGTAATTTTAGACAGGCGCAATATACTAGAAGTTGCAAACTAGAATCTGGCAAATCCCCAGAACCGAAACATACTTTTTAAAAATGATCGCAACTGGTCTGGATGCTTGATTACCAGTTTTGTTCAAAAGAAAATACATGAAAACAAAACTTTCCATGTAAATTACTGGAAAAACAAGATGTGTCCCAGGAAAGTATGATTTGTTCCAGGTTAGATAGCTGCAGAACGTGTATGTGGGAGAGAAGTGGGCCAAATCCTGTTCTCACTGCCCTGTGCTATCGTGCTGACTTAACTGAAACCATGAGCAGAACCTGAGCCATTCAAATGCTGGGGTGAAACTTTTTATCATGTGGTGCTGTTTGTCACTAGAGACATACTTAACCTAATTACATTAGATTAACACAGTAGATTTCTTCAAATATACTATTATATAATAACATAAAAAACCGAAGTCTAAGAAAGCTCATGATTTTTCTTTCCCCAGGTCTCCATGTTCTAAGCAGAACATTTACACATCTCTATTTATGTTGTTTGTTTTCAAACCAGTATGGCTCTACTCGGTGAGGTGGACAAAGGGAATCCACTGATGTTTTTCACATTGAATTCCTAGTGTTAATTCATCATTATTACTTGGAAGCAGTTTTGTCCACTGGATGAAACAGCCAAGGGATAATCTTAAAGCTGCCCTTGTTTCATTGTGTCCTGATTCTGAACACTTTTTCCTTCTTTGCTACCTGAATGAATTCCATGTAAATTACAAGGAGAAAGAGACAAGCAAGGCCTAAGTGTTAAGGATATTTAGGAATCTATCCCTCCTTGAGTTTAGTGAGAATAAGGTTCCTAAACACTGAAGAATGTCATATGACTTGCATTATATAACAGGTAATTGACTTGCGAGGTTAACTACAATTTTCAGAAGTGATTTAGGCATTCACATCAAAATCCATCGGAAGTAAGTAAAATTTTGGCTGTAAACCACCTGGGGACATAAGAATATTTTACCTTTGTTAACTTAAGCACTTATTTCTTCCAATGAAATTAACACTTTAGGTGCCAAAGTCATTTTTGCAAATGGCGTTCAGTTGCTTCTTACTATTTATTCATATAAATGGCTTGAGTTAACCTGCTTCAAGTGCCTTTTGCTTAGCAGTAAATTGGGACAGTGATTCTGCTCTATTTTTGCAAAGTGTTTTAGGATCTCTCTGATGTAATGCACTACCAAGGTGAGAAGTGTTATTTGTTCAGCCCCCTAGACTGGCAAGAAGAAGGCAAATTAGGAATTGCTTTAAGGAGGGAGCACAGGCAACAGATTCAGATAACCTTGAAGTGACTGCTCTTGCCTCAAAACATTTTCAACCTTTACCAGTATGGAACCAGTGAAGGGTGTAGCTTTATCATATGTAACCTACTCAGCAAATTGGATCTAAGATACAGAGTCTTGTCACCCCTCTTCTCCTGGATGCACTACACCTGCTCAGTATCTAAACTAAAATTTAATCCCAGTGAAAGATAAAGGAAATTATTTATTAGAGAATTCCTCTCTTCAGAGGGGGCCAAATGGAGCCAGTGCCATGCTGGGGAAATAGAGTGAAAAGAGATTCATCTGAAATTTGGTGGAGCCCTGTAAATGATCTGAGGGGGCAGAGAGGCTGCACTGTGTCTCTGACACAGCACAGAGAGATTACAGAAAAATTAAATTGAGGATTTTAGTGGATATAATTGTTGTTTTTATATATTAATGAACAACAATAATACGTGATTCTAAACCGAATACCAGGTTTGACATTTAATCTGAGAGCTCATGCTATCCATAAATGTTCATAAACGTCACAAGACCCCTACCCTTTGATTGAATTACAATCTAGCATGCAATTTAGGAAACATGGATTAATCTACATAGATTTATATTTCTGCAGGTTACATTGTTATTTGTTGATTTATACCCTTTCCCCCTAAGTGTCCTTTCCATTGAGAATCCAGGAAAATACATGCAAATCTTTTAATAGGAGAGTAGCTCAAAATCCAGTGACGAGCAACAGATGGAAACTTGGTTCAGTGAAACTTATACTAATTATCATTTGCTTTTTGAAGTCACCTCTGCTAATGGCCAGCAAAATCTTAGTCCCTGTGATATCTCCTATTACCTTCACATTAACTATTACTACAGCCAGCAATCACCTAACATGTTTCTTGGCAATGCTGTGCAATTAAACCACCTTTCAATCAGCTTGCTGAGGAGTCCAGAGATGGAAACTGCTTTAATATTAGCAGTTAATTACAAGAACGCAGAGGAAGGCAGTCAAATGTTATGTTAGCATACCAGAAATATGACAACGCCTTAGCCACAGATGTCACATGCAAGGTAAGGAGTCACATCAGGAAAAGTGACATGGCAATGTAGAGAGGTAAATGATCTTCAAGTTCTCCTGTTCCCTTTTTTTTTTTTTCCTGTAGGCATGCCATTTCAGGTGATCACCTCCTTTAGCAGGCAAAATATCTGAATTTCAGTGCCACCTTGTATTAACAGGCTTCACTGCACAGTGGTGTCTGCTTGGGGACTGATAATGACACCTACTCAGTGTGTCACGGCACAGAAACAGTCCAAAAGGTCACTCAGACAAAAGCACTTCTGCAGATCTTGACCTCTGCTGAGGCCCAGTCCTGCTCCCTTTGAAATGAACCAAGTCTTCTCAAAGGATTAATGGCGCAGGTTCCTTTCCTTCCTCTGCATTTTTACTTCAGTGTGCCTACCAGAAGAGAGACAGCTCCATAGCCCAGCCCTTGTCCTCATGGATTCATTCATTCATACAAGACTGAAGAGAGGGGCTGGCTGCATTATCTAGTAATAAAGGAAATGAACATCACTCAGTTGAGTTAGTAGTAGGCAAGTGAAGAACTGAGGAGAACTAAGTCTATGAGACTGGAGAATCAAAATAAAATGTTCACAGAACCACAAAATGGTAGGGGGTGAAAGGGAACTCTGAAGATCAAGTCTAAAACCCCTGCAAGAGCAGGATCACCCTGGGCAGGCCACTCAGGAACAGATCCAGGTGCATCTTGAAAGTCTCTGCAGGAAAGACCACAACCTCCCTAGGCAGCCTGTTCCAGTGCTCTGCCACCCTCAAAGTAAAGAAGTTTCTCCTGTTTAGATGGAACTTCCTGTGTTCCAGTTTGTGCCCACTCCCTCTCATCCTATCACAGGGCACCACTGAAAAGANGATCTTCAAGTTCTCCTGTTCCCTTTTTTTTTTTTTCCTGTAGGCATGCCATTTCAGGTGATCACCTCCTTTAGCAGGCAAAATATCTGAATTTCAGTGCCACCTTGTATTAACAGGCTTCACTGCACAGTGGTGTCTGCTTGGGGACTGATAATGACACCTACTCAGTGTGTCACGGCACAGAAACAGTCCAAAAGGTCACTCAGACAAAAACACTTCTGCAGATCTTGACCTCTGCTGAGGCCCAGTCCTGCTCCCTTTGAAATGAACCAAGTCTTCTCAAAGGATTAATGGCGCAGGCTCCTTTCCTTCCTCTGCATTTTTACTTCAGTGTGCCTACCAGAAGAGAGACAGCTCCATAGCCCAGCCCTTGTCCTCATGGATTCATTCATTCATACAAGACTGAAGAGAGGGGCTGGCTGCATTATCTAGTAATAAAGGAAATGAACATCACTCAGTTGAGTTAGTAGTAGGCAAGTGAAGAACTGAGGAGAACTAAGTCTATGAGACTGGAGAATCAAAATAAAATGTTCACAGAACCACAAAATGGTAGGGGGTGAAAGGGAACTCTGAAGATCAAGTCTAAAACCCCTGCAAGAGCAGGATCACCCTGGGCAGGCCACTCAGGAACAGATCCAGGTGCATCTTGAAAGTCTCTGCAGGAAAGACCACAACCTCCCTAGGCAGCCTGTTCCAGTGCTCTGCCACCCCCAAAGTAAAGAAGTTTCTCCTGTTTAGATGGAACTTCCTGTGTTCCAGTTTGTGCCCACTCCCTCTCATCCTATCACAGGGCACCACTGAAAAGAGACTGGCCCCATCCACCGACACCTACCCCTCAAATATTTATAAACATTAATAAAATCCCCTCTTGGTCTTCTCTTCTCCATGCTAAACAGCCCCAGGTCTCTCAGCGTTTCCTCATCAGAGAGACAGATGCTCCAGCCCCCTCATCATCTTTGTAGCCCTCCAATGGACAATCTCTGGTAGTTCCCTGTCTCTCTTGAACTGGGGAGCCAAGAACTGCAAACAATACCCCAGATGTGGTCTCACTAGGGTAGAATAGATGGGGAGAAGAACCTCCCTCAACCTGCTGGTCACACTCTTTTTAATGCACCCCAGGAAATGCATCTTTGAAAAATGACAAGGAGTTTATGTACTTACGTCAGAATTAAGGTATGTCCGTATACTCTGGAATGCACTTACACGTGTATTTTGGTTATGTGTCATTAAAGAATTTGAAAAAAATCTGCTCAACTACAGGTGTGAATGCTCTTTTTAATGAACTAAACAGCCTAATTATGGTTCTGCAGAGAATGCAATGATGACTTGAGAATATTTTGAATCAAAATTTATTACTACTTCAATCACTCATTTTCCAAAGACTGTTTCGAAGCTACAGTCCACAGAAGATAACAGAAAAGGTAACTGTCTTTCTTCCCCTCTCACAAACTAGAAGACAGAAAATCCTGCAGTTTACCTTATCACATACTGTGAAGGATTTATGATATAGCTATAGGTTCTATTTTCTTTATAAGTAACTATTTTGTATCATTGTTAAATTTGGATCAGAAACTGTGGTAAAAGGAGACTTTATTTTGTGTGATTAAGAGGAGCTAAAATGTTAGTCCTGCATTCTTTGAATTAAGAAATACATGTTGGGAAAAGGACACTCTAAATGTGTGTTCCATGTGCACACACATGAAAATGCTTTTATAAACCAGAAACTTCATGGATGCTTAACTAGAAAATACAAAAGAGAGGTCTCGATGGAATAGATTTTTAAGCACACACTGCTTGCCAGGAAGGCTGGATAATATTATCTTTTGATAAAACAAAAGAAATTAATCCAATCAAAATTTGGACTTTCATGTATATGTAAGCTAATTCAAAAAGATGTCAAGTTGAGGAGCTGACTCATTCCACAGGTAACTCAGCCCAAAATAAGTCCTACCAGCTGTTCTCAGTAAAAACAATGAGACAGATGAAATAATAAAAGGAATCTCTTACATCTGCAAACTGATCTCTAATTAACATCCATCGGAGGTCTCCAGCTCCCTATGAAGAACTTCAGTCAAGAAAAGTCTCTATACAAAGCACCTCTGAGGAAAACATCTTTAACAGAAAAGCAGGGGAGGTCTCTGGAAGCAACAGCACATTACAGCTTCACCAGCAGTTGCTTTAAGGGGCTCAGGGAGAGAGCAAAACTAGAAACAAGTATGGAGGGGGAAGGTTAAATATATTATTATTTTCTAATATAAAAGTAGCATTTTGAATTTGCAGTTTAACATAAAGATGGCCTGAAATGATCCTGCTTTTAGCTTTCAGCAACTGTAACCACTAAGTACTTGAGGAATTTGTAAAAATGAGTTAAGGAAAGAAGTTTCATTGGGAGATACTTGGCCACCACAGCCTCACCCAGCTCAGCCTACTGGCAGAAGGAAGCTCCTTACCATCACACTACCAGTGCCACGGCACTTGCCTGTCCCTGCTGTCCACCACTGCCATGGAGGGGTGCATGGATGAGGATGTCAGTGTTTCTTGGGCTGGGGAACTAATTCTGGGAAGGAGAATACCTGGGAAGCGGTGGCTGCTGCCAAAATAACTCACTTCTGACTGCCCGAAGGGGCTGTGCTGTAGGTCAGGTTCACTGTTCTGGTGGCAGCAGCTGCCTGTTCCTGTCTGTCGTCTTTCCAACAACCGTGATGCCCTTCCTTTGTTGTGTGGCTGTGTGAGCTCCCATCAAGAGACAGTGAAGGAGCAAAGGTGGCCCTGGAAAAGATGGTGGTTGTGATGTGACTGGATTGTTCTTGTCCAGATTACATTTTACAGCCTATTCCCTGTTCACTCATGGAAAAGAGGGAAAAAAAATCAATTGTTGACTAGCTGAGTTGTCTTTGCTGTCCATAAACAGTTTGGGCATTTCTATTTTTTTAAATATTTTGTGTTGGCTTCTCTTGACACTTGGAACTTCGCTTTGAAACCTTTAATAGAAGAACACAGAAAAAATATCTACCTAAATATATAAGAATTATATATCTAAATCTGTTTGTCTCTCAGGATCACACGCTAAAAAAGAGGTCTTGGCTCTTTTCATGCTTGTGGATGAATTTTGTTTTGAGGCAGTGTGGTTGATCTGGCAGCTCACAACCTAAATCTGTTTCCTCACACCATAGCCATATCAAGTCATGCTCTCCTTAATGCAAGCAGGATAAGCAGAGAAGTGTATCTTCTGCTTCCTTGCTTGGAGCCCATGCTCCCTGTACCTTCTCAAGTACCTGTCCTGAATTCAGCAGTGCCAAAACTGGACTACATAGCATGAGAAAGTACAATCAAATAATACTGAACTACTTAAGCAGACTAAACTTAAAGTAACCAAAATGTTAAGCTGAGAAGGTACAGTACTAGGAACTAAATGCATTTGTATTAATAAAAGTAATAGTGAAGTTTGTCTACTGTTAATGAGATAAATGCTATAAAATCTAGTGGTACATACAAATAGGTTACTGATGTGAGGAAGTGACCCTGCAACATTACTTTAAGTTTGTTGGTTGGGAGCTTTCTATTGTTAATTATTATTTTCTTTCTGGGTATTAATGTTCTGATAAATCTAGTGGTGTTGTGATCACTTTTATAATGGTATCCTTGGTTCATATGTGTTCCCAAGAGCCATGGCACTCCAATGTACTTTATATAATTTATTTCCAAAGTGAGACGTGCTGACTCTCCATAATATTTCTTTCATTTTAACATCTGACTAACATTCAATTTGGGACACAAGTACTCCAATATATCATTTTTCCCCAAAGGCAATGCAGATCAGAACTAAAGGGCACAGGCTCAGTTTGTGAGTACCACGACACTTGAAGAACAGGGTGGGCTGCAGTGGGGGCCACTGCTAAGCCTGAGCTGCAAGGGGACTGGAGGATTGTGTGGCGATGTGGGTGTCTGCACCATCCATGGGTGCTGTGGGGCAAAGGGTGTTAGCAGAGCTCTGGCAAGTCCCAGGCTGGGGTTACACTAGACTTCAGAAAATTGGACTTGCTCTCTCTGGTGAGAGCTGCATGGTTTAGAACTTGAGTATGAGGGTCTCTGTTAAATTAGGAGCAAAGTGGTAGCAAAACCATTAGGGAAAAGTTAAGTATGTCAAATTTATAGTCACAATCATTTAAAGAAAATGTCAGAATGTTTTCCTGACTGCCTATCCGGCAAAGAAATCACAATGTAACTATATGAAGACTTACAGGAAACACTAACCGGACAGATACCTCACACAAGAGCAGCAAATCCTTGAAAGTTAAAGTACCATATGGTTTGTGCTCCGTTTTTTACAATTTGTACCGCTTCAAACATGAACTGTGCTCTTGTGACAGTATGTAACACTTGGAAGGAGACTAAAAGCATTACAGAAGTATTTCACTTGCCTTTAAACCCCTGCAGATCCACTGAAGTCACCAGGGTTATGCAGCTGCACCACTGTATGCAGTATAAAGCCCTCAGCATCCACAAAGACAGGTTAAATGTGTGCTTTTTCTGAGTTTTCCAGAAAGAGAACCAACTTGTTTGTTTCTTTGTTCTCTAAATCGCCATAATCAATACTTCTGAATTTATTTTTCACCTGTTTCATCTCACTCCATGCCTATTAAAATAAATCAAAACTACCTCATAAAGATCCACTAAGAAGGCTTCTGGGAAAATACTCTCCATTTTATACTTGGTATGAGAATAGTATACTCTATAGCATGCTTTTAGATTTGTGATGTGCCCTTAAACCTGAGCTTGGGGGACTAAGGTTCTCATTGCTCTTTTAGGTGGGGATGAGTGGCTGAAAAAGTCAGAATGCAGTCTCTTGTCACTGAACCTGATCCTTTCTATCACCAAATGTAATGCTGTTTTATAGGATCGTGTCCTTAATTCTAAGTTTTACATATTATAGCCAAACCACCTCCCTGCTCCATTCCTTATTTAATTTGTTTAACTTTGATATGCCTCCCTCCATGACCCTCAACACCAACGTGATGCTGCAGGAAGTGAGTTTGAGTGACAGCAGGGTAGCTTAGATGGCCATTTTTCACCAGCTCTTCAATCTTAACTGGAGCATCCATTGGATAGATGATACAGATAGAGAACAGCACAGGGCTGTTGACAGAATCAAATTACTGCAAAATTAATTGAAGACAAAAGTTATAAGCCCAAGTCAGACATAACATAAAAACCCCACACACTGTAAGTCCCTAGCACCCTTTCTAGTAGGACTCATCCCCTGAAGTGACACTCAATTCCAGTCCTGAACTCCCTCTCCTGAGCAACAAAACTATCTCGAGCTGTCTCAGCCTGACAATTTCATTTGTTGACCCAGCCAACAAGCAGAAATAACACCAAAGTTCCCGGTTTTCCCCAGAACAGTACAGTTTATCCATATCAATACAGCTCATACAGAGAAAAAAATAAGATACCTTGAAGCTGTGGTGTTCAATATACATAGTCTGAAGAATTTTATTTCCAAAAAATGTAAACAAACCACCAATGAACTGAACAATATCTTTTGTTTTATCAGGGAAATTGTCCTTATTCCCTTTTTATTGAAGGAAAAAGGGAAGAAGAGAAAGCTAAACCAATCCTGAATCTGATCAATACTAAAGCAGAACTGTGAAATGAACTCGCATTTTTTGGTGCCCTGTTTAGAGCCTGAACCACTTCAAATGAGAACAAAAATCCTTAAAGAAACCTGAAAATCCACCTGCATGCACATTCCAGTCAAGAAAAGCTGATCCCTTTGATTGCTGAAGCCAAACCAAACAGCAGACACAGAGATTTTACAAAGTCTCTTAGTGGTGAGCCATAGTTTATGCTATTTATCTGCTCTTCTGCAAAGCGTTAAGTGTCCATTTCACAAAGACAAAACCAAAAGCAAACAATTCCAAGGATTTATCCAAACCAAGTTTACATAGTTTGCGGCATCCATTCACTTCAGAGAAGTAAACCCTTCTTTATGGGTTGGATTTAAATATAATCATTATACCATTTTCCCAGATCATCTAAAAATGTAAGTTACAGAGATCAAAAGAGAAGTTCATAGGTGAGTTGGTTTAAGAAGCAGCACAATAAATGGGCATTATAATCTAAGAACATGTCACTTCTATAGATGGACCCTGTGTTGTAAGCGATTGCAGTTACATTCTATGCTAGTTTGGGAGACAAGTGGGTGGGGGAGGATAGACTCAGATCGAAGGGATACTGTATAGCATGAAAGCAATGTTAGCTTTATTTTGCAACCCATTATTTTCACAAGAACATGAATCAAAGAGATAAACTATGCCAATTTCTTCATAGCTGACTTGTTACAGGATATTGTTTGAGTCTTCACTAATGACTCCTTGAGGTTGGTTATTACTGTGATTAGGAGTTGGGAGGATAGAGGTCTGAGACCTTTCAAAGGAAACATTTTGTTCTGAACCGTTAGAGAAAATAAAGTCAGCATTACAGTAACTTTAACAACCCAACCAGGATAATGGTCTGTGCATGCAGACAGTGCTTTTGTTATTTTAAATGAGGGAGATAAACTCCACATAAGATGGGAAGCTGAGATAACCAGCTATTCAGTCTTGGGGATCAGAAAGCTGTCAGCTTGAGAAATACGAGTATCTGTGGAAACGCTCTGGAAAAGGAAGGATGGTGAAGTTAGCAGGTGGCAAAAAAAAAAAAAGGCGCTTTTGGTTTGCAGCACAGATAAATAAATTAAGGAATCTGAGATGCTTTGATACCCTTGGTAGCCTACTGAGATAGATTTTCCTCTTCTTTCTATGCAAAAGCAGGCTTTGTGCAATGCTATTCGGCTCTGACAGTTACCCCCAAAATACCAGTGGCCATGCCCATCACTGAGGTTGGCATGAAAAGCTCTCCTGGCTTCATTAAGAATGAAGCAAAGAGGTAGCTCTACACCATATCAATTTGTAGCAATGGCAGATAAAAAGCATTCCTTGAAGACAAAGGGAAGTTTTGAGCGATTTGGTGTCCCTCCTGTGCCAACTGTCTGCCGTAGTCACAAAAATCTTAGTTTCTTCACGCCCACTTCCTCAGAAGGTATGTTGTAAGGGGATGTATTTTAAAATTAAGAATCCTTTTATTTCATTATCAACTCTATCCATTATCAGCTCCAGCTTTTATCACCACCATTTAGCACTTGCCAGTATGGCAGGATCAGAGCAACAGTGTTTGCCCAGACCCCTTTGGTACCTCCAATAGTGCAAGGTATCTGGAAAAGGTATCACCACACCGTGGTGAACCTTCACTGAAGGATTTTGAGTTAACCACGTCTTTGAGAACATCCAGAGGATGTCCTTGTTCAAAGTACTCAACAATTTCTACTTCGGTGCAGGTGAAATGGTTAAAAATACTGAGGAGAGAAATGTCTTTTGTATCCAGAACTTCTTCATGCACATGGATAATAACAGACCCGCCTACACACTTTAAGAGCTAAGCTTACGTCTACAACCTAAAGAGGCCTTGAAGAAAATTTATGGACTAGACTAATGAGCAGACTCTATTTACTAAGAGAGCTATAAAGAAAATGCATGTTTCCTCAAAATATGTTTTCCTGGGAAGAGGTCAGTGGCAAGATATACCACGTAACCTGATAGATGACCATGGATTTCTAGCTTCAAAAAAGGAAAAATCACACAGGCAAACAACCTCCCTCCTCTGTACCATACAAAAGCGATCACTGGAAAGGATTTAATGGAATCAGCTTGTCAAAATGATGAAGCTGAAAAAGCTTTTACAGAGTATGTCCATGACAAAAACTTTAGCATAACGTATATAGTGCAGAGTGTTTTTTGTCATGGCAAAAAGGAAGGAATATCATTAATTTAGACACTAAGTGTAAGGTTCTGCTGAAAATCTCCATGGGATAAATCGCAGAAATACAGCCTTGACCAGACAAATGGAGCCAGGCAAGTCCCAGTTCTTGTTAGAAGTTATCGAAAGTGCCATTGAGTTTTTAAAGTCTGTCATCTCTGGTAGATGATAAGAAAAGGGTTGGGCTGTTTTCTTCAGATCTACAAGCATCCGGCTACAGTCTTGCTGAGGCATATACATGATTGGAATCGAAAATGAGCTCTTTTAAAAGTGCTTCTTAAAGGGACCCTATTCATACACAGTACTTTCTCCCCACATCTTTTATGGGAAAAAAGCTCATTACGGTCACACAGACAAATGCTGTATAATCTTTCACCCTGTCCACTAGCAACGTGTTCAATCCAATTTACAGCACTTCCTGCTATTCTAGTTCTGGACTCCCCACACAGCTCTCCTAAATGCATACCCATCCTGACCCACTGCTCCCCACCCGCTGCTCTTTCAATTTCAGGCTTCCCTGGAGCACTGACTGCCATTCATGCCTAATAGCAAGGTGGAGCAACTTGATTATACAACTCTGAAAAGTGAAATTTCTGTGCCTTTTGTACTGAAATGCCATAATTAAGACACATATTATTGCATGTTGGAATGTTCTGAGATAGGGATGAGAGTGGCCTTTGCTTCAGGAAATGACATTTTGTACCTGTGACAGTTTATATTAATCTAAAAAACAAAAGCTTCCGATTGAAGCTCCTTTAAGCCCCTTCCCAGCTTGTTGACAGATCTACCCCTGCTCTTTACATCCACTTCCACATCAGCACTAAGGGAAGCAGAGGCTGCCAATTAGTAATTTCCAAGAAATCATTTACTTGCCTAATTCATGTCCTTGTCCATTTTTGGAAGGTCCACCAGCAGACTGCATTTTTATTTCAATGCAGCCTATTTTTTTATCTGCCTTGGTCGATGCTGTTCACTATGCATATACAGTCTGCTTCCAGTACTTGACATTTGAAGCAGGGGTGCATAGGTGGGATCAAGCAATGCAACAGACCACATCAGAGAACAGACACACAGCATTGTTTTTACTTCCTGACTGGATTAATGTTAAATCCTTGAGCTCCCAAACCACATACTCAAGCCTGTGCTTAACTTCAAACTTGTGAATGCAATGGGACTCAAGCACGCAATTAAAATTTAACCTTTACTTCAGGTTCCGTTTAACAGAAATGGATTTACGCATGTGCTTAAATGGCTTGCTTTGTTGAGACAATTTATTGAGCTGAAGTAAGAATTGGGAAGATGAGATGAAGACATCATTGCGATTTGGATTCATTCAGGATTAGAGAGGAGAGAAATGTTTCGATGGAATTTTAAAAGACAGTGACTTCTTTTGAAAGACAAAAAGCATTTTTGAGGTAATAACAGGTTTACTGATACTCTATAGCTTCCTGGTTAGGGATGCAGTTTGATTTTCTCCTACAGATTTTACTTAAGCTAGTCATATATTGTCCATCATCACTTGCAAAAGGTCAGGCCAACTCCTGGGCTGATTCCTCAGACTGCACAAGGGAGCTGACAAACACATCCAAAGTCATCTCTTGCAGCACCTCCTGCTCGCAGGGTAAACAGGTAGGTGAGCGGGTAGTTCACTACCTGAGAGCATACAAGCACGTGGTTTTAAAGTGGGCCGTTTGCTTTCACTAGAGCAAAGCCTGCCTGCTGAATGTTTGCGCAAAGCAAACACATGAAGGGCGTGACTGCAGCCGGAGCAAACTCATTTGTAAAAGTAAGCGAATACTCATGGACTTTTTGTGTGTATGCACGTAAATGTCCACGGAGTTTTCTTTTATTAGGTAAAATGGCCTTCCTGGCTGACACGGAGAAACAGTGCACTGGTGCTCATCCCAAGGAAATAGTCACGTCTGCCAGCCTTCCTCATCTGTCAATGTGCCTGTGCACAGGGTAGGAGCAGGGGTGTATCAGGAGGACTGTGCAGGACTGACAATGGAGTTTGCATCAAAGGTAGTATTCCTCTGGAGCTCTGAAATGCAGACATTTTACAAGCCTTTCTCCCTGAAGGAATTAGGATTAGACTTCAAAGCTGCAGAACAAAACAGTCATACAGACACACAATTATTGTACTAAGTCCACGGACAATGATACCAAGGGGTTTAACATCCACGAGAGCTTTTCAGACTATTGTAGTATCCTCTCTGTTCTCAGAGTCCTCTTCCTGGAGAAAGCCTCTGACCCCTCTGGCAGTGGCCACTGTATTAGCTGGCATGACAGTGCCATGTGTCCCCTGCCTCACCGGTGGTATCATATTCCCACTAGAAAGATTCAGTATGTATCTTTCATGTTTCTTAATAAAGGAAAGGATTACATGGTACTAAGAGTATCAGGCACAACCTCACCAGTTCTTCTTTCACCTCAGTTCTCTTCTCCCAAGCTACACATTACATCAACTCTAAATTAATTTATGTTAGGTAAACAGCACAGAAATATGACCAACAGAATCAACTCCTCTTCAACTTGCTACACTTTTTTTTTTCTTTCACATTCTTTACAGAAGTGGAAAAAAATAATATATGTACATAACAGCAAATGTTCTCACTATTTTTCTCTTTTCTTTTTTTTTAAACTGTTTTTATCTTATATAAACAGTGGCGATGGAATTATAAACACTATTATTCCACCTCCATGTTAATACTCTTATTATCTTGCATAAACAGAAGTGAACGAATATGTACATGACACCAATCAATCCTTATAAAAAAAAAGGAGAGAGAAGTTTTTATCTTTTATAAACAGCGGAGGAAGAACTTAATGAATTCAAAACGTAGTTTTCCTGTTTATATTATTACGATCTGAAAGTAGAAACCAAATGGATGTATATTCAACATCACACAAGCAGTTATAAAAGACTTACTTTTTGCTGACTTCAAGAGTAAATGCAGCATTAGTGAAAACTGCTGGTTTTGGGGATCTGAAAACTGGTGGTCTGAGTTTAACTACAGAGCAGGGGCTGCACTCTCTTCTCCTGTGATACTTCTGCCAAAGTTCTTCTGTCCCTTCCTTGAAAGGCCACCCAAAATAAAACAGTATAGCTCAATCTCTGTGGTGAACTGTTAGTACTTGGTCTTTCTGATGAGATTGCCAGATATAGGGGGCTAATTAATACAGATGGATTTTGTGTAATGTGGACACCTGCCACTAGAAACTGGGCTCAGACCCCTAAGTCATTTCACAGAGGCCACCCAACAGCTGTTCGACGGTAATGACTTTGGGGCATGAGTGACCGAGGTCAGATATAAACGTGTAACTTCAAGCTGATAGGCTCCATATGTCAGTACTAATCCCCATAACCACCCACGCCTTCTGCTTTCTTATTTTTGTGCGTGTTTGTTTCTGGCTGATCTTCTAAAGCCCATCTCCAAGCCTAAAAGATTTTCCCTCTACCTCACATGTCAGCCTTAACCAGGAAGAAGTGCAGTTTCAATCCTTTTTCCCCTGTACCATACTTTCCTATGGTGGAACGTCTCTTCCTTTCATGTAGAGTCTACCTCTTTCTCATCCTGAATTAAGTCAGACATGGGAACTGGGTTTCCCACAAAAGACAAGTAGAGGAGATGGTTGGTTTTTTTTTCAGGGCCTGTTTCTTTCCAAAAAAAGCGCTGCTGCATGGGTTGATGATGCTCTTGTCTGCTGCTATCCTTTGAAAAAGCAACATGCATTACATTTCAACTAGTCTGGGTATAAATTCATGCCGGACTCTCCTACATAGCTGGGAGCAACTGCCAGCCCAGGTGACCAGCCTTGCATTTCTTTTAAAAGCACTGATTCTGAGGTCCCAGCCTGAACACAGCTGCCCCAAGTTTTAACTCATATCTTGATTCCCTATTCCCCACAATGTTGGGGTCACTTGAAAAATTGGGACTCAATTCCACTGTACAGATTTTAACAGAACACATTGTCTGAACCTCCTGGTAATGGACAAAAATCTCTTCTGTGAATTATTCCATGTGCTAATATGCTAAGGAGATCATGAAGTAAAATTTCTGTAAGAAAATTCAGGGGAATGAGGGACAATCAGGGAATGCAGAGTCCCTCTGTTTAGGGACTAGAAGAAACAGTTTTGCTTGGCAGTCTTCTACTTTGTTGCATCTCAGAATGTGAAAGAAGTTCCTTAAAATAATAATTGCTCACATCATTGGGATGCACTGATCATGAATATGGAAACAGTGTTGCCTCCCCACATTTCTCTCCTTTCTCCTCCTTGTATTCAATTTATATTCTATATTTGTACATACTCTGAGCCCCAGTTAGTGACCCTTCTGCTTGTTATCAGAGAAAAGCCCCGAGATGCAAAGTCCTGGCCAGAAGGATTTATGGCTGAATCTTCCCTCTTCGCATGGATGTTTAAGTCTAAATTTTGTAGCATAAGGCCTTTCTATCTAAGAAGGCTTCTTAAAGCACCAAATTAAACACAAAAGGGAGAAGTAAGGCCTTTCAGAGGAGGGTAGCCAAAAATAGAAAGAAAAAAACATATTTCACCATTTGTTTTGAAAACACCAAAAATGATTAAAACATACTATAAATCAAACTAAACTAAAAAAAAAAATAAAAAATTACCATATGAACAAATTCCCTGCCAAGTTCCATTTTTAAATCAAAGCCATTTTAGGCTCATATGTTGAAAAAGAGAGCCTTAAACTAACAAACTTACGTAATGGATTTTAAAAAACTGCACAGACGTGCTTAGCTGAATTTGCCAAATCTGTTCGGACTACATGAGGATAGAGGAGGAGGAAAGGAAAGGACATACAAAGGTTTGGGATTCATCTGTGCAACTGCCCCCAAGTTGAGACTCCCTTTGAAGTTGGTTCCAACTTTCAAGAAGCCAAGAAAGATGACTCACTCCAATCTAGTTTCCCCCTCTGCCCCCTTTCAGTAGACCTCAAAATTTGAGGCAAACACAACTGGGCTTCCTTATCCATAGTAAAAATTAGGAACTTATATGTGGATAGCAAAGGAGAGGAAAGGGAAGGAGGTGGGTGAGTGAGAAGAGAGATACAAATATATCCACAATGACTCTTAAACAAGGAGCAACAAAGGTTAAGAAGCTTTTGGGGTTGGCAGAAAAATATACAGTGTTAAGTAGGACAGAGTGATGAATTGAGCAGTAAGCAAAATGCTCTTAAGTTGCATGAACAGAAAAATGTGAATGACAATGAAACACTTACATATCTAACCCAGCCTCTGGATAGTTCTTTTTCACCTAAGAAATGTCTTTAGCTAAGAGGCTATCCCTACATTCTAAGCAAGTATAAGAACATATAAATCATAAAAGAAGGGACTACTCAGCCAGCAGTGTCACAACTGAACAAGCAGAATTGGAGGTCTCAGCCTGTCTACTCACTTCTCCTCTTCCAAGCACTACATGGCTTCTTCTGCCCTGAAATTATCCTGATGCTCTAACTCCATGCAGTAATAGCTCCATGACTTCCTATAACCTTTCCTCCTTGAAGAACCAGGACGTGTAACCTGCCTTATACCTGTCCCTGTGAAATTCTCCAAGGGCCAAGTGGAACAGCCCCTGACCTAACTCAGATGCACCTGCTTGTCTCTTCATGCCAAATTTTGGGTGGCCAGGAATGCCTGCTCACCCTCTTGTGGATTGCCCAAGTAATCTTCCAAGTCTTTCCAAGAGACAATTGCGTTCCTTCACCTGACTTCTGCCAAGGTCAAATGAGAGGTCTCTTTCCTTCCCCTTCAACAGGTTCCCCAATCAAGTTTTGTTCCTTTCAGATTCTGGCTTTAGCACTAACAACAAAATTACTTCTGCACCTGGTGACTGCATGGCCTTGATTCCCTGGCACACCTTCACATTTGCTTCCCAGTGTTCAGACAAGAGTGTGTCCAGATCCAGGTTTAAGCAGCCCTTCAAAGCTCATAGCTGGTGGGGTGATTCAGAAGCAGCATCCTGATTTAAGTCTGTCCCTCTACTAATCTGATGAGAATGCTGTGAAGACCAAAGGGTAAAGAGTTATAATTGCCTAGTATCATTATTATAGGAGGGCAAAGGGGATTCTGTTGCTTTTTTTAAATTAAAAATGTGTGCAAGTTCAAGAATGCTTCTCTGTTAAATTTACACAGAAAACTAATCTCAGTTCATAATGATGAACAATGACTTAACAGGAAAGATAAATCACAGCCAGAAGGCAGGTCCCAGGACTGTGCAGCCAGTAAAAGAAATAAAATCCCTCATGATATAAGAAAAGTTACAATAGGGCCACAATAAACTATCCACATTTGGTGGCCTAGATCACTCCCTCTGTTAACTCTTCTACAACCCAGACAGATGCAGATGTTTCTTACAGTCACACTTCTGCAGTCATAAGGCCTCTCAGTTATCCATGCTCTACCCCATCATCTCTGGTGAAGCAGCACTGGTGTAACATAGGGAGAATTTGCCCATCTGGGACGAGGGAGTTGAGAAATCACCTCAGGAATGTCTCATTACAATCGGATTTGCAGACTGTTTATACAGGCACATGCAGCGCTATTCTTTAGACTCCTTGTTTAGATTAAGATCCCTGCATGTGAGGAGCTGAAGTTCCGGGTTCTAAGGAGCTGTCTCTCCCAGCATGACAAAACCACCGCCTTGTGCTG
This sequence comes from Chloroceryle aenea, assembly GCA_013399075.1. NCBI lineage: Eukaryota > Metazoa > Chordata > Aves > Coraciiformes > Cerylidae > Chloroceryle > Chloroceryle aenea. The sequence goes on from VWZY01012664.1 coordinate 175,660, forward strand.
CCAGGTGTGTGCAAAGGGCATGATGTTTACAGTCTCATTTCCCCAAAAGCAAAGGCTGGATCAAGAGTTTGTTGTACGGCCCCAACTGTAGGCAGCCATGAAGTCAGACTGAGGGACGTTCAGTCTGAGCTTAAATTCACTTTGCACTCATAGCTTTAATCTAGGAATTAATACACCATCATCATCCTCAAAGGGAGGAGTTCTGCCAGGACTTAAAAAAATTACTTGTGCATGAGACTGGCCACTGATCCTGACCGAATCTTAAAAGCAGATTGAGAATCCCTAGAGAAAGCATCAATGAGACGAAATGCCCACGCTAAATCAACCCCTTCTCAGGGTCTTCTCACAGCAGGAAACACAGGCTATGGGTAAGACATTATTTACTTAAGTCACCCATAACCTATAAACTTTGTATATCAGATCAAGCACTCACAGGATTTGTTCAATACAAAAAGAGGACTAGGACATTTAAGGACATTTAAGCTAGCCTGTGCAGCAATAATATCATCAGGACAAGAGACTGAAATATGCTTTCACTTAGCTTTCCAAATGAATAAAAATCTTGTTGTGTAGCTAGAGGAAGAAGTTGGTTCAAAAGGTCTTCGATTCTAGGAGGTTCTAAAGTTCTTGGCTTCTACCAGCTTCTGAGGAAGTTGTGGGTACTCAGCATCTTATAATGCTATGGAAGCTCTCACATAGATTTCTGATTTTAAATTTCAGTAAAATACAAAATGAAATTGACACTTGTGTTTAATAAATGAAATAATAATACTAAACTGAAAGTACAACTCCCCCAGCTTTCAGTTCACCTTTTATGTAAGTGTGGAAGTGTCCTTCTGGGTAGAGGAGCGGAGTTGTGCTAGGAAAATGAGTAATTTCCAGCTGGAGCAATGTACAAAGAAAAAATTGTAATTTGATCAAGGGAGTGATATCTCTTCCATTCTCAGATCAGTATTTGCTGCCAGATATGGGAAAGCTGTGACTCAAATCTGTAAATGCTTGTGAAAACATGATGGTTTGCAATAGAATGCGCAAGCACTTTACTTATAACCACCTCTTTAAACAGAAGTAGAGCAGAAAGCATGGTCTAGGGGCTAGTGAGGCTTTGCAAAATTATCATGAAATTCCACCAGCCCCACAGTGAATAGCTACTCCAGACCAGTTAGCCTGACACAGCTATCTGGTACCGCTGGCGTAATAGTTCAGTGACAAACAACAGTGGAAAGAGTGAAGATCTCTGAAGCCTTCCATCAACAACCCACCAAACACCGAACTCCCCATATCCCTGCACCTTAGAGAAAACAGAAATTTCACAAGACTTGTTTAGAACAAACTGCTAAGAAACAAGAGCACCTGAGGAGTAGCCTGATTTTTTCATGGGGACTCACAGTGAACCCCAGGGCAAATAAGTTCATGTGAACACTTCTAACCAGTTGGATGAGAACTTGGTTTTCCAGGGGGTTAAAAAAACCATGAAAAAGTATGGTAAGAGACTATTAAAATACATCACCACACTACAGTGACGCTGTGTTCTTTTAATGGGCCCATTCCTTAAGAAGATGTTTTGAGCAGTGGGCTGCAGCCTCCTATAGCTGAAACCCACAGAAAGTGGACATGTGCATTGCTCACTTTTTGGAAAATATTCTGTGGCATTTTATAGCTGAGATATTAATGCAAGCCATACCTGATCCCAAGAGCCTGTGCCAACATTTATTCCAGTTCTGATTTACAGTTCTTGTCAGCATAAGTACAACTGTCCTTTTGTGCCACAGGGAAGGGTGAACTGCTTTACAAAAAACATGCAAACCAGTCTGATCTTTTACCCAGAACGCTGCTGAGTAGCTAATCCTCTAACCATGCCGGTTTGGGAATGAACAACAAAGGCAACAGGCATTTTGTTCTAGGAAATGTTGCATATTTGGACCCCGAAATCTTCTTCAAATTTAAAAAATGCTGATGGAATCACTGAGCTCTTGATTACTAAATACATGCAATGAACTTTTGAAAAAAACCAACTCTGTTTAGACATATAAGGCATTTTGCTAGGCCTATGACACTAAGTGACAAAATACTCTGTTCAACACAGCCATTAAATAACTCGTAGCCCAGTCTTGAAAATACAAACAAAGGAGTTCTACTATTCTGAATGCTTAGCTGAACTGATCTTCCTAGTAAGTTAAATGGACAGAAAATATATGAAGACTTTGGAGCTATCTTCAGAAAAGCTGGTCCCATCAAAGTCAGCTCTGTCTTTCTTTCAAGAAGCCAGCATTAAGCATGGGATTTCATTCTCTGCTTTGATACTCATTCCATTGTATGACCTAGTCATTTTCTGCCTCAGTTTCCCCTTGGCACCAGGCAATAAATTCAGTTGTAAAATAAACTGTTGTTTTTTTAAATTACGACATGTTTTTGTCACAAGAAAATGCCCTGTATCCCTACGACACAGTTCAAAGAGGGGAGAAGACTCTGAGATTACATCAGCCCTAAGACAGTCAATATCTCAGCATGATACTGGAAACCTTCATAGAAAGGCTGTCTGGGCCTGTAGTGAGGTTTCTTACAACTTCTGGTCATATTTCTGATACTCAGGTATCCTTTAGAAAAAACAAACCACATCAATATAGAAAAGAAGGACTCTGAAAGGAATTTAAAGAAATCTTGCCTGCTGCAACTGCCCTGTTGACCATTGAAGCAAGAAGTTTAATTGTATCCAGACAAGCCTTTAAAAATACTTACCCATCGTGGATCTCATCAGAGCCTTTTGTCCTTTTAAAATCTAGTGGCCAGGTAGACAGACCACATTAGGTACAGAACCAGATCAGCATTTCTGCTCAGCAGATGTAGCACAGATGGAGGAAACACCTGACCTTAATGCTATAGCACAAGGAATTGGTATGACTTAGAATCAGGCCATGCTATCAAGCATTGGATGTCAAATGTTGCTGCCACCCCAGCTCTCTTTCCACCACTGCTACAATGCTGCCTGAAATGCTCACGAAGCAGATTTTCAAATGCTATGGCTCACAGTCCAAGGTTATAAAGCAAATCATAAGTGGTGACAGTTTTCTTAAAAATGTTTGGTAATAAACTGTCATGTTTCAGAAGATGTTTCAGAAGAAGCTCAGATGTTTGAAGAGTTGGGATAGAGCAGTTAGGCTGGGCAGGTAACTTTGTTTACCACACCAGTGCTAGCTATCCACACTCATGAATCACAATTGTTGGCATTTCTGCTCCCTTGAAGTAAATCTTTCCCCCTCAAGCCCCAGTGCCATAGCAGAAACTGTACAGCAAAAGAAACCTGGTCTTCCCTCCCAGGACCATCCTCAGATTTTGAGCTCGTTCTCCTGACCTCTTTAGGAACATGTACAGTCAACACCAAGCACTTCTCCATTTCTGCCACAATTATCTTTAAAGCACTGTTTATAACTTAAAGAGATGAACTTACAGGTGGGAAATGGTGGCACACTAAAACAAAGGCTGAGGTCTGAAATGTCATTTTGATTGCCATTTCCTAGTAAATCAACTTCATCATCCACTTCATCTGCTAAGAACAGTTGAAGTTCAATTATCTGAGTATCATGCAAAACCACTAATAAGTATTTGGCCAGTCAAAGGTTCAGATAACATAGGCATTTTTCATTGGAACAAACAGGCTTCTAAAGAACACAACCCAATGTGAGATAAATGGAAATCACTCTGTAACCTAAGCCAAAATACAAATTATTGAAGTGATGCTTGGACTCAGATCTGGTTATTCTGAAGTGCAAGCAGAGTCCTCAGTGTCATTTCTACTATCACTTTCTTGTTTTCTTCTTTTTGTACTAAATACCATATGATGGAACATATCATGAAACTGAGTATCATCTGGGTGCATACAACTAGGATGACTTGAGATTTTTCCAATAGAACATATGGCCATTGGAAGATGTCGATTTATCAAAAGTGAAACACTGAAAATACAACAATTTCAATGAAATGTGGTTTAGGAAAAAAATTGAATGATCTGCTACAATCAAGTCAATATTACATCTCAATATTGCACCTTCTAGAGGGTTTTTTATTCATATGGAATTGCACAATAGAAATTAAAAATAGAAGTAGAAGTCAGAACAAATGTAGTAAGTTTTCAATGGACTATCAATTAATTTTTTGGAGTAAACCCAGGGGCACTTATGCCAGAAAATGAAAAAAACCACACACACCAACCACTCCTCCCACCCCCAACCAACCCACAGTATCCTACATCTCTCTGAAAACCTGAACACTATTTCTCTCTGTTCACATCTAGTTCTGTGCACATCCTAAAATAAATACAAATCAGTTCAGCTTTCTTATGCAAATGAGCGCGGTATACATGCAGATAGGTCTGAACTTCCTAGAAGCCACCAAGATGCAATGTTTTGGGACCAACTGGGGAGAGGCAAGAAGAGGAAATAACAGGGAAGAAATAGCACGGCTAAGTGAGCTGTGTATACAGGATCTCCTGCCTAAATCCTACACACATATGCTTAAGCAGTATCAGTGGACTCTCCTGGAATCCTGTGGCTGCAATAATTCCTTCAGTGGCATCAGTACGGCTGTGGGCTGGATGAGCAAGGACCCTTGTGGAAAGGAATAAATGGGCTGAGGTGACATAGTCCCTCCGACGTTTTGCCCAGCACTGCAAAACTGGATCTGCAAAAAAAGCCTTGCCTGGACAACACAATCACAGGATGAGAAAGTCCCTCCTGACATTGATTTCAGCATGGCCCAGGCTGTCAGCGCTGCTGTGGATCAGGGTCTGAGGGTTCTGTGTTTCACAAAGCACCACTACTGAGTCCATGCCTATTTATGGAGAGTTAGCACAACAACCAAGGTATTTCCAAACACGGGAGGCATGGCGGATACCATACAGAACTACAACCTGAGGTTAAACTCCCCTAACTAACCCTCAAATCTGCTTCCCGATAATATGCTAAGACTTCAGCCCTGTGTTTGCCTAAGCAGTATGGCTCTTGAAGAAGAAACGTTATGTTTTGCTCTGATTCCATGGGGGGGAAGAACTATCATTCCCATAGCAATCAGGAAACGAAAGACATATGAGGACATAGTTCAGGCATGAGAAAACCTTCCCCTAATTGCTGATTACTAAAGTACCATAATGTGCTAGAGAAGAAAGGATTCCTGAGAACATCAGGACAGGACATTAGCAGATTAATATTAATCTCTAGAGTTCCAGATTCATTTCCTGTCCATGCTAATGTCCTCTTGATTACTGCAGAAAACAATCACACAAAAAAGTTCAATTACTAACAGGAGAAGAGACTTAAAATATTAACATTTTTGGAGCTTTCAATCAAATATGTATAATTAAATGAAAAGCTAGCCTAATGCAATGTTAAAGTTAGGGTTTTTATTGTGCAAAGGTCATGGAGTTTAGCATCAAAGTTCACCAGCACATGTAATCATACTGGGCCAAATTCTGCTCTCAGTTACATTGGCATAAGTGCAGAACACCTTTATTTCATTGAGATTTTAGCGTCACGCTATATTGTTGTGTAGGTACACTAGAACTTCACAATGTATGCAGTACACAAGCCATACAATACAAACCAATACATGTGTACTAAAAAGCACATTGTAGGCTTGAGACAAAGCGTGCTAAAATTTAATTACATTTTCTATGTAGAAGTTCAATGCAAAAAAAAAGGAAGAAAAAAGCACTGCCTTTTCAATTGCATGAGACTTTATCATTTGTCAAATTACTTCACATTGCCCATGACAGTGTGATGAAAAATTGTATCTCATGTCTGCAAGACAGCAGAAGTATATTAATTGTACTGTTGCGCAAGGAATACCTGAATCTTCACACTGATTTAGCATCATTGCACAACTAAGGACCTATATTCAAAAGATGGCCTCATTTTGTCTATCTAATCTTGCACTATAGTCTGACAATAGTCAGACTTGCATATGCTCTCTGTCAACTATCCATCACAAACACACGGCACTGAGCTATTGTTTTCATACAGAGAACAACGTACTGAACCCCAAAAGTTTTTGCATCATCAATAGTCCTGTTTATAAGGCAAGTGTAGCAAACAAGTGTGCTTGCCTAACACAAAATTGCATGTGAACAAACCTTGCTGAAAGCCCCTCTGAAAATTCAGTATAAAATGTCCTCATTCTCTTTTAAAAGACAACATAAATTAAAACAGGAGAAAACAGAATAATAATGTACTTTATTGGAATAAGTAGGTCATCAAAAAATAAATGCGCCTACGTTTATTGGAACGTCTAGTCCTCATAAATGGCTTAATGGATTTTTTTCAAACTTACTGAAGCATTATTCACCTCTGAGCTTAGAACAAGCTTGAGAAATTTCAGCCAAAAAGGTAATTGTTTCAGAAAGTTATAAACCACCAAAGACTGGGGGCTTGCAATGAAAGTGCTGTCTCAACCATAACTACAATAAATACAGCTAATGAATAAATGCAGTCTGGCAAGAACAAATAAAATTTGAAATGTCTGATGTGGCCTGCACAAAATACAGAAAGGTAATTGAGTGAGTAAATGTCAAATGAAGGATTATCCTGTCTTCTGAAGAATTCATCTCAGCACAAAATTCAGGGAAGGACCTCAGGACCCAAAAACAGGATAGCTACATTTTGAAGTGATGGAAAACCTCTCCTCCTTTATTAACAGCAAAGCCTATAAGCAACAATGATGCACCAAAGATCACATCTTACTACAATTCCCTGCACCGGTAATCTCTAGCTGAAACTCTGACAAGATCCTACCTTCTTTCTCTTCCACAACTTCCTGTGTGCCAATATACACATTCAAACATTCAAATACCCAGACATTGCATTTACAGTGGCAACCCTTTGTGTAGCAACCCTATAACTTAACTCCTCTCTTAGTCATCTTGGGATATATCACATATCTGCAGTATCATTGGTTGCATGTGTGCTCATCTGTGTGCTCACGAACTGTACAGACAATAACGTACACATTTGATAACATGGCAAATAGAAAGACAAGGAAGGTTACAATCACTTGGCTTGCATACAGAAGATTGTAGTTTTTGGAGGATATAATTTTGCTGTATATGCTCAGAATAATTTATGGATAAGGAAGACTGCCCAGGCAGTCCCCACTAGGCCCTGCTTTCAAGTAACATTACTATCTTATGACACAGTCACAAGTCCCTCTTTATAGGCATGCAGATGCAGTCTCAAAAACCCTTTACAAAAGGGTAGAATTCTTTTAAATGGGACTCAGCTTCCCACTGTAAATAAGCACAAGGTGCATGCTCTCTAGTGCCATCTAGGTAGCAATAAAATTTACCTCCACCAATCCTTCCTGAAAAATATAGTGCAGAAATTTTGGGAGAAAAAGCTAATATTTCACTTTGGTTCAAGACACGTAGACAGAAAATGACAAGAAAAGCTTCAGAAAGATCACTGATTCTGCCTTGAAATGAAACCACATCCATGCTTCAGCTGTGGCGTGTGATACTTCAACGAAAATGTTGTTCTCCACATCCTATGTCATTGTTTCAGGAGAATTTGGCAACTGACAGGCATGTTGTTTATTCCTCAACTGCCTGGATGTTATAAACTTCTACACCCAAATAAACTAACAAATTCAAAGAAAATTCCGATTGTGAACAAGTTATAACAAGTTGTTTCACTTGTGAAATCATAAGTAAAAAGTAATCAGAACTCCCTTACACAGCTGCTATTTATGCTTTCCAGGTAGCAAAGTCAAGAGAAGATTTCATTGAGGAAAGGGTGGGAAGATCCCATCAATGGAGTCCTTGTATTATCTCGCTCTTAACAACAAAGATGCTATTAAGGATGCTGACCCATCATTTCTTTATACAAGTTCTGCTGAACTTTGTACATTGCAAAAATACAAAGAAAGCAAATTGCAAAATAATCCACAATCGCCTTAACGAGTGCTGCAATTGCAAACAGTTATTTAAATGTTAAACCAATAAAGCTTTATTACAATCAAGGTCCTCCTCAAATCCAACATCTAAGCAGCCTTTTACAGATGTTTCACTAGCTTCTCAGCTACAAAGTTCTTCTCTTGTAATTCATTCCACCATCCACTTTGAATCACCTTCATCTCTCTCTGAAAAAATTCTATTGAGAGTTGCTGGAGAACTGGAATAACTAACTTTGTCAGATTCTAGGAAGAAATGCAATTCAATGCTCATGCTATGATCACACTTTTTCAATTAAAAGGTTGCCAAAACATTTTTCTTGCTATTTCTAGAGGTGCTGAATTGCCATTAATCATGAGGTCAAGGTAGACTGAACTTGGTGGGAATTCCTCTATCCTCCAATAGGTTTTAAAGTGGTCCTTCTGGAAAATATCATTAAATTAAAAAGACATTTATTAAATCATGATACATTATTTTGACTTTTAAATATTTCTTAGAGAATGCCACCTAAAGCACTTCCCAACTTATAAAAATTACAAAATTCTTACAAAATGTCAAGTGTGTTGAATTCCTCTTTGTGTAACTGCAAGTTGTGTAGCTGCTTTGGTAGAAAATCTCTGTAGTTTTTGCTCAATTCACTAGAGTAAGAATATCTATGGCTTTGCAATTTATAGATTCAGGTTTGTCTCAGGTTTTACTTCAGATGTTTTATGATTTAAAAAACCCAAAGTATAAGACATGAAATGAGGAGTGACTTTTCCATTTAATTTGGTTTAAAAATATGTGGTTTAAATTTTAGAATACCAACATGTCTACAGAAATACTTAACCATACACAGGGATAAAGCTCTAACATAAACGAATTATCACAAACAAGGAGGGGGATATTTTGCGAGTATAACTTAGCATGTTTCAACTAAGATCTAAATAATCGCACCGATTTTACAACATCTAAAAATGTGGCCAGACATCCGTTTGGCTAGTCGGTATGTTATTTCAACAGCTTGGTATTTTATCATTTCCTTCTTGCTTGATACTTAGAGCCATCTCTTCTCTATCAGTGTCACTAAATGTACCATTTGGAAGCACATAATAGTCAAAACATAACATAAAGGAGAGCTTTTTTCTATGCCTGGACTGGTGACGTAGATATCTTCTTCTGAGAGGCTTTTTATCAAACCAAGCTCTGCTTACTCTTGAATGGCTGAAGTTCATATTGCAGCTGATTTGTCTGTTCAGTATTTCAGTGTGAACATGAAGCCCACCAAGCCTGCCATCCTTCAAATGCATCCCTGTTCATCAAACGTAGCACAATGAAAACATTTGTGGAGTTGTGGCTTTCAGTGCAATGCTCACTGTATGCATAAGCTTTCTCTATCCTTTACAACTTCAGTTGAAATTTCCCATTTTTCAGTTTCCCTCTTATTTATGCCCTCTTCTCAATGCCTGTGTACTTCTCAACACTTTGAAAGTAGCAGACTGGGGCCATATCACCCCCTCACACACATCATACAGGCGAAAGTACCACTAGAGGGTAATTGCAACTCCTCTGGTGGGCAAGCCTTGGAGGTGGCAACAAAGATCTTTAGAGAAATGGTTATAGAAGGCATCAATCAGAATTTTAAAAGGCATCCAGTGCCAAAGGAACGACCCTAACCTCCTAACGTGCTCTTGAAAATACTATCAGGCAATCAGTGACATCTTTAAACACCTAAATGATTTTGATAATCTGGCATTCAACAATTAGATCCCTCCATTATAGAGTCTCTGTAAAGAGGAAAAATGGCAACAGCATGCACATATACTCAACTGCAGCATATAAAACACTGCTGTAAGGCTGACATTCACCTCTTACCCTGAATCCAGAGAGGCTACACTGTCTACCAAACAGGAATCCACTATGGTTCTAGGTGTCTGATCACCCCTGCATGCTACAGACATAACTGTCATCTCTTCTGTTCCTGTGTGAAGCGAGGGTGTCTGTGAAGCTCCAGACATTATGTGCCCTAGGCAAATCATCCACTTCAAGGTTTCAAAGGGTATTGTTCATTTACTTTATTAAAGTATTTGTTCCAGTTTCAAAATACAGAAAATCTGAGAATTATGAAACATGCCTAGTCAGACGTCTGGTTATCACCAACAACTGGGATGGCAGGCCATTCTAAAGCCCCGTTTTATGGGAAAAATTACTGTTCAGAATATCGTTTCCTTCAGCAAATAATGTTTACAACTCAGAGGATCTAAATAGGTTCTCCACTTCAAAAATACAAGAGAAAGCCTAAAAACAACGATTAGGTCAGACAAGCAAATGTTAAAACCAGTTAGAAACCAGGGTTGCTCTCCACTTTAATTTGATTTCGCTCTCTGAAGTACCGACACAAAGCTTTTCTCTTACAGGGAGCTAAATACCAGCTACTCCTGAAGCGTTGTGAGAGTGAAGTATGGGTTCAGGAGAGCTTTCTCTGAACCTCTGTATTTATCTGACCGGGATCAGGCAAAACACTGTCATTAGCACATGCTCAGCGCACAAGTCCCGGGTACAGCATGCCCACTGGCTTTTCATGACTCCTGAGGGGGACGACTGTCTGTTGAAGAGCAGTGCCAGCCTCCTCCTATTCCCCCGTTCCTGCTGGCACCCTGAGGCAAGCATCTGGGAGTGTATGCTGCCCCTCTCTGAAGCAGGTGCAAAGAATGGTAGTCAGTGTGTTCGCTCCCCATGAGCCTGCTGCAGGCAGACAGAAAAGCCTGGAAATCCCTCCAGTAACCCTCCCGGGGGAGAATGAGAATTTAGCCAAGTGCACTTAAGACCAAAATTGTTGCAGAAAGGAGACATATACACTTGTTAAAATCCGTCTGTAACATTTCCTCCCAACCTCCCCTTACTGTGGACCGATCTGGATTTCTAAAGAGTATAATTATGTCTTGCACAATGATTATGAGCTTTGGGAGCTCTCAGAGAAAATTTCCTCACTGCACATGTGGCCATTGGCTGACATACCAAACACATATCACTCCATTCTATTTTTTTCTTTTTTTTCTTTTATTTTAAACCCAGCATTTTACTGGGAGAGAGACCAAAGAAAAAGGGCAGACACCCAAGCCAAGGGTCAAGTTCTGCATTATGCTGGGGTGCCCCTAAAGCCAAAGGGAAGAGCCCTAAGAATGACCTTTGTTTGTTAATGGTCCTATTCCTGCCTTCCTACTACCAGCAGTATGATGTCTAATCTATATGTACAACACCAACAGACCCTTTACCAAGAACGTCTTGACACAATCTTGATTTGCCCCTCTTATTTTATGTTTTCCTTCAAAAGACTTACAAAATAGATTTTGTCTTCCCTAAAGCAGATGCTCAGAATTCACTGTATGCCCACACAGTAACGTCAAGGTTTACAATCTTTACAATCTTTGTCAAGCTACCTGGTAGCTTTTAAAAAAAACAACCCACTGACTGGCAAAATGCTAACAGCATATATTACTGTAATACACAATCCTTTCTAAATGGACTGATGGTCTGGACATCAACTTTCTCAATGGGAGATGCCTTTGTACTGAGTACAATTAATGTTTTTATTAAAGAAGTCTTTCCTGGATGAGACAGCACATTGCCCACTCATGTGAAAATGGCACCACTATCCATCACAAATGATACAGCCAGTACAGAATAAAATAAATTATTTCACCTGCATGCTCTGAACATTTCAAGGCACCTGCACTTGTTAAAATGGAAGGTATGTAAGAATAGTGTCAGTCAGCTTGTATGCCTGAGGGTAATGGACATCATCCTTTTTCCCATCCCAGTCACCATCTTTTCTATTTCCAAAGGGCCTCCAAAGATGAAAATGAACTTGACAATCACTCTGCAAGGCAAACTGATCCTGATTCTTCCAGTCACTTTGTAATTCACTGCAGATGGTGAGAGTGAGATGTTTACTGGCTGGCAGGTAATGAGCCTCGTTGTAGATAATAGTGATGGACGGGCAATCTTGCCTGCTGACAAGGAGGCAACTCAACATGGGCACATGGCATTCATCCATGACTTCATGTAAAAGGATAGCTGTGACAATGTACACAGGTTATAAACTACCCTCCTCTGTTAATGTCAGCATGCAGCAATACTTAAGCCTTTCCCATTCTCATTTAAGTAGCATAGAATTGATCCTGATTGTCCATGAAAGTAGAACAGTCCGATTTGTGACCTAATGTTTACTCTTCTATAAGAAAAAAACTTGATCTGTTTAAATATCTAGATATTCCCTCTTCCCAGGTAATGCCATTCATCACAGCTGTCAGTGCTTCTTTAAAAGAGAAATGACCCTCAGGCGTAGTATAAGACTCTGTGGAAGAACTATGTACACCTTTGCCAAAAGAAGAAAACAGCTCCTTTTCTGCACTGGGCTTGTACACATGTTGTGAAAGGCCAACACACACTGAATTACAAGTCAGCATTTCCATTTCCATCCCCACCCCCATATAAAGAAACTCTATTATTAAGAGGCCTACATACTGTCCCGATTTGTTTATCTCAGACATAAGGGTAGTGGATTTGGACAAGCTCAGCCATTTGATGAGATGCACTTAAGCAGCTGGTTCTGAGGGAAAATTAGAGTAATTCAGAAATGCAACAGAAAGCCCTAACTCCATTTCTCCTCAGAACTTTATGAAGCAAAATTAAAAAATCGTACATGTATTCAAATGCCACCAACGTATTGTGTTTGACCAGAATAAATTCCTCTTGAAGAAAGGGGATATGGCTAAAATTCATAAAATATTAATGTTAAAAATGTATTTGTTCATACATATATATGTAAATATAAACACATTTAAACATGGATATTGTTACTCCACAGACAGAAAACACTTGATCTTAAGTTTTCCTATTCTGAATCAAAGATCCTTTCCCTTCTTCCCTGGTGAAGTCTGATCATTTGTACTGTACCTGGGCTTCATGACTTGATAAACGATCCCAGTGCTATGAAAGTTTCATCCAAAACCTGTCTCCTCATAGATTCGCTCTAGATATTCTTTCTACTTTAAAGGCTCACGTGATCATCACTTTGATCCTTTCTCCCTCAGCTCTATTAGGGGCACCATCTCTTCAGGGCTTGCAGCTTATAAAAAGACCACCATATTTTGATATGCCTTTGATGTTGTCTTCCAAAGTATCTTTGATTTTTAAGTTCTGTTCAACTCTTTCACCATTAACCTTGATTTGACTAAGGAATTAATAGATCTATAGTTTTATTGGAAGGCTAATTTAGAAATTCTGCTTTCTCTGGCACTGTTTTTCCCCTGTTAGCTGGAAAGGTAGGTGAAACAGTACAAAAAACTGACCACTGTTTGCAAAAAAATGAAACTATAGATAGGCTAACAACTTTCTTGAATCTTGAGTTGTACTTATTTCACAACTCTTATAAGAATCATTAAGCTGCCAGCAAATGAAGTGGTTCCGCAGGATGATAATGAGCCACACAGACCTTCCACAAGGCCACTGGTGACCAAGAGCTGTTACTAATGGCTGACTCCTCAGTAGGACTGTGGTGTCAGTCCTGTGCTTGAAGATTAAGCCTCCCTCACATACACCACTCGCATTCCCCCTTCTTTTGACACTCAGCAAAGAGGCTGAAGCTGAAAAAGCCAAATGAACTATAGTGTTTGAAGTAAACTAAACACAGAGCAGTAAAACACTTACTCAAGAGGAGAAGCTGCCACTGTCTTTCAAGTCTCTTTAGTAGGTATTTTCAATTTTTAGCTTATAATATTTGAGATTTATTCCCCCTCCTCAGGCACCACTAAGTGTGACTGAAGATTCATCTTCACTGGCATAAAGAGACAGATGAAGGCTAAAACCAGGTCAGCCATACATGCGCACACACACCCCACAGGATTTATTTATACACCCTAACTACATTCAGGTGACATTTGGATATATTTCAGGTCCTTGAAAAAAAAAAAAAAGGCTCCATCTATGGAAGCTGTATCTCAGTGTGCCTTTCCTTTAAACTATCCTGCTTTTCCAACACGACACTGTTTATTTCCTATTCTTTAGAGGAACAGCTTAGAGACCTTACACCCTCTCCTCACTTAAATAAAAGTGCTACTAATGGAAATTAGCACACTTAGTCCTTGCAGCAACTGGCATGTGCATCCTCACCCTTCTCAGTATCTGCACAGGGCCATCACTGCAGCCTGTTGCCTTCGCCAAGGCACCGCCAGCACAGTTCAAGGGTTCCTTCCCAAGAGCACTCGTAATGTTACCACAATTACCATTCTGGGTTAACACTCTAACACGTAACCCTTGGGACAACTGGAGCTTCTGAGAAGACACCGCAATGAGAGAATCCAAATGCAGCTCATCAGATACGTGCCCTTTCCAATGATCCCTCCTATCACTCATCGCACTCGCTATCTAAAACATCTTTGGCAGAGAAGCACAGGCTGGGCGCTACATGACCTGCTCACCGCACTTCTCACTCTCCACCGCTTAAGTGCACAGTCTAACATCGTAGCTTGAGAGTCCCACGTGGGGCTTCTCTGCGTAGCCCCGTGGCCAGGCACGGTTCCTACTGTATCACGCCTTTCCCGGAATCTTAGCCCTGCTGGAAAGCATTCAGCATCGAGAGGACCCGTCTTTATGCTGATAACACTAAAATATAAAATAATGCCAACAGCTGGTGCTACAAATGGCTTTTAAAAACGATGTTCATTCACTAAAATTCCTCTTGCTACTTTTGACATGAAACACGCAGTCTCTAATTATTCTGATCAAGACGGTGAAATACAAAAACAAACTTTAATTGTGTTTAACAGATATTTAATCAGGACTCACTGAACTACAGATTAAAGCTGAAATTCATAAACCATAATTACCCAATTGTCGCAAGCTTTTTGGTCCACATTCTGCTTCCGTCTGGGCGTCTGGCACTTTGCCCCGAATTTCTTTTAGTGTCTTCTCAGTTTCATTGCTGTTCATGTTTTCCAGCAGAGATTTAGCACAGATTATAAAATATCTGTTCTTGGCAACTTTATTAGTTGTTTTTTCTTACAAAGATTATATCCCACCTATCCCCATCCTGGGGCTGAAGGAACAGGTGTACTCCATGGGTTATTCCTTACCACAGACCACTCTGTCCTCCTGCCAGGGTCCATGGTATTCACCTATCCAACTTAGGCTCTTATTCCCTGACCACTGCCGTGCTACCAGAGCATCAACTGGATATTGCGTTGAGCATGCCGTCAAACATACCTATCATGAATTATTTCTTCCTTTATCCAGAGATAGAAGCGGATGCAATATGGTTTCCTGTTTTGGTAGGGACTTTCTTATGTGCTTGATGTCCTGTATTTATATTTAAGGAGACACAATGAAAGAACACTTGCCATGGGAATCAGAGAGTGCTGAGGTATATGCTAACCACCAGCTCCTCAGGGAATTAACTGCACGGGCTCAGACTGCCTCCTGAGAAAATTACCAATTGTCCTTTAGCACAGAGAGACCACTCATGCCAGAGAAGCATGGCTCTTGACAGCAGTTTTCTGGGAACCTCCACACACTGCGTGCAGGTTACGTGGGTACAAGGAGTTATATGATTTAACATATATGGGAAAGTGCTATTCACATCCAGCATTTTTACAGTGAACCATGCTCCCAAGAATGCACAATCCACTGTTCTCTGCTAGGCAGAGTTTTGGAAGTTCTGAAGTTTTTTATGCCTGGCTGCGCTTATATTGTACTCTGGCAGAAAAGGCATGAACCTCAAATGTGAAAGCACTGTGCATTAGGATGACATAGATGATACAGGAGAGGTTAGAAAATGGTACTCTAAGAGGCTTTGTGAGACCCTACCTTTTACTCCAGAAAGATGTCTAAACTACGGATCACAGTTAGTTGTGCCTTTGACCCACCTTTCCTTTTTATTTTCAGTGTGGACTTCCAGGATCTGGGGAGGAGTAAGTGGAAGAAATAATATTCAAAAATTTCAGAAAACTGACAGCCAGAAGGTAAAGCTAGGACTACAGAAGCCTTTTTTTTTTCCTGCTATCATTCTCAGGCCTTTGCAAGGGAACATCAAGATGTGGCCTTTCAGACACAGGAAAAGCTGTTCAACTAACTGCAGGTCAATCTGCTGAACAACAAAGACACTTCACTATCATAAAGGAGAAGTAGGTTCCCATGCTGGTACCAGGTCCAAACAGCCAGGCTGCTCAGCTGTGGGGAAACACAGAACTCCTGTCAGCCTTAACCCCCAGTAAAATTCAGGGCATGAGTCAGGGTGGGGGGGACAAATGTAAAAGATGATACAGTGGAGGCACAGGATCTCAGCTCCCTGTTGTAGATACAGAAAAGAATGAGCTTGATTAAAAAATGGGATGGTCTTCCATGTGTAGAATCATAGAGTCACAGAATGGTAGGGGTTGGAAGGGACTTCTAGAGCTCATTGAGTCCAACCCCCCTGCCAGAGCAGGATCGCCCAGGGGAGGCCACACAGGAACAGATCCAGGTGGGTTTTGAAAGTCTCCAGAGAAGGAGACTCCACAACCTCTCTGGGCAGCCTGCTCCAGTGCTCCGTCACCCTCACAGTAAAGAAATTTTTCCTCATGTTGAGGTGGAACTTCTTGTGTTGCAGTTTGTGACCACTGCCCCACAGAGCACCACTGAAAAGAGACTGGTCCCTTCTCCTTGACACCCACCCTTCAGAGATTTGTAAACACTAGTAAGAGTCCCACTCAGTCTTCTCTTCTCCAGACTATCTGCTATTTTTTTTCCTCTTAAGAGCTGGAGCATTCTTGAAGAACTCCAGTTCTGTGTGAAGATATATGGAACCACAGAGTGAAGTTTTGTCAGAGGTATTTGTCCTTCATGGACTTTGTAAAGTTCAAATAATTTCCTTTATTACCCTGACAAGAAGTATGAGAATACAACCTAAACCTTTACCTATTTCCTTTTACCTGTTCTCAGCTAACATGCAAAACACAGACACATTTTGTCTGCATCTTTCAGACACTTTTCATCATCAAAACCAGTATTTCCCACATTTATTTCTATCATGGTCATTTTGCTCTATCTTCACTTCCACTTCCAGAGACAGGCAGTTCTACACCTACTGAATTAATCACATACCTTCCTCATCAGCTCCTTTAGAGCAAACCTTAAACAAGCAGCAGTGAACTACCTTTGCAGTCACTATTGCATGTATATCAAACAGATCTTTTATTTGTTTGCTTTTGATATATTCTCTGAAGCTTTCAGGACTTGACTGACTTGAAGGTCTCTGCAAGAGCCCTTATCTCACATTTCACAGCAGTCAAGACACCAGACTGAGAAGATAGAGAGACAAGGAGAAATATGCCATGTCTTCTGTTTCCCTGTTTCTTTTCCTACACAAAAGCTATTTGATTCTTTTTGTTAGCCACGGAGTCTGAAGCCCAGTCACAGTTAGGTCTTTGCATCCTATGCAGAAGTCTGACAAGAACACATGCTGTAGGGTGGTGGATGGCTTGCAATACAAGGCAAGCCTGATTTTTCATAAACAAATTGTTTTCCAGTTTGGCACAATTGTTTGTCCAAGGGTTTCAAGCTCCAAATTTAAACAGTGATAAAGAAATTGCTATCCAGTGTTAGTGTCATTCTTCATCCAGACTGTTCCTCTGAAAACACCCTACAGCCTTTGAGATGCAAAATGTACCATTTTAATGTAGTCAAGGTCCCTGCTTGCTACATTGCTAAATCTATTTAGCAGATTCTTCTTGGTATAATCTGTCCCCAGACCTGAGGAAGCTCAGTGATTTTAAGTGTTTTAAGCTAATGATAATGGTTAGTGCTGAGAACAGATGTACCTGGCTGTGGTGTGATCTATTCTATTAGGCTGTTAGGAGCTGTGTATTCATATTGACTTACCATTTTATGTCTGTTTTCAAGGTGTGATGGCTGCATGGGGTGTAGTCTGTTTTTTCCCCTGACATATGATGTATCATCCTATCTGTGTTTTTTGATACATGGCCACTGCACAGAGAGAAAGAGATATGAAGAACATGTGTATGTTTGTTTTCATGCCTTCCCAAGTTTTTGTACATCTACTCTTTCTGTCTACTGGCAAGATTATAGGAAGCAGTGATATATACCTGCATTTGTACTAGACCTATAACCCAGGAAACATTTGCACAGCCTAGATGTGCATGCAGAGAGTTTCATGACTATGCTAGGTACTGTAGAAGTTTGCTTCCCCTGGTGTGAAGGCATTGTGAATAAGCAAATTCTCTGTAATTGGTGGGTGCACTGAGAACATGCTAAGTGGAAGCTGTTTTACTGTTCTTCTCTATCCATAACACGACAGAGTGTAAAACTCCTCAGTCATATCAATAAATGGTGCTTCTCTTCCCTTCAGCACAATGAGGTGAAATTTCTGCTGAGAATTATCTTCCTGATCATATTGCAGGCTTGGTCTTGCCATTCACAAACATCTGCTATTGCCACCCTCTGGGGACAATACACTATTTGAGATGTGCTGTAGAGGAGGTCTTGTATCTTAAGGCCTCACCTCAGTGCCCCAACACATAAGCAAATTCTTCCTGCTTACACAGACTATACCACTGACATCCTGCCAGTAAGAGTTACAGCAGTAAGTTCTTGCAGAACAAATGCAACGTTAACTGGTCCCCGTTATTGAAGTGCAATGGGAGACGTGCCTACTGAAAATGAATGCAGTCTCCTTAAACAAATTTCATGCACGCAACCTCTTCCCTGTGAGATTTCAAAAAGCAGATGCAAATGAAAAACCACACAGGGCTCTAACAGAGACACTCTCTCGACCCTCACTAAATGTATGGAACTTTCAAAGGGAAGATGCAACAAAGTTAATATCCAAAATCATTTAAACAACTGTAACTGTGGACAAGCTGAGAGATATGCAAACACAAGATAAGACATTAGATGTCAACAGAGACGGGTACATTACTATCCTGATACGGGAAAGATTAACTGAAGGTGTCACAGTACAGCTCTGAGCCAGCACACTATGAGTTCAAGTTCTGAAACACAATTTGAGCGTGAAACTCAGTTCTTGTGCTACACGGCAGGGCAGTGCAGTGATGTTCTGCGATGATAGAAAAAAAGAGGTTAAAAGATTAAATTCAGGATCCTCTTTTTCTCTGACAGTTTGGCCAACTTGACTAAAGCAGAGTCCAACTAAACACAGGATCACACAGGATCACAGGATGTCAGGGGATGGAAGGGGCCTTGGAGATCTTCGAGACCCTGCCAGAGCAGGACCATATAATCCAGCACAGGTCACAGAGGAACACATCCAGGTGGGTCTTGAAAATCTCCAGAGGAGACTCCACAGTCTCTCTGGGGAGCCCCTTCCAGGCTCTGTGACCCTTACAGTAAAGAAGTTCCTTCTCATGTTAAGGTGGAACCTCCTATGCNCGGACCGAACCCAGCTTAATTTTATAGCTTCATATCTCTTAATCAAAAATGATACCAGTATCACCAATTTAATTTTTATTTCAATACAAAGAAAACACAATTCATATATAACTGATAAACGTTCTCCCCCTTTCCTAAACATGTTCTGGGCACTTTGTTTCTTTGGAAATGGAAATGTATTATTGTGAAAACACTATGGGTTAAATAGCTAGGACATTGCTTCATAAAGCAGATAATTTTGCTGTGAAAAGAAATATATAAAGACAAATGATAACCTATTTCTGACCTTTGGGGTTCTGCCTATACATAAATGTCTCTTGTTTTCCTCCTTTTACCCCATTTCCTTTCTAAGTCCATCTACCACAGAAGTCAATTTGCCTTCCATAGCCCTTCAGAACATGTGCTGTAAACATCCTTACCTTTACCCAAATCCGTGTTTCCCCTGTCAGGACTTTACACAGATGCATAGGGATAAAGGCCTGGTATCTGACATTTAATAAGAATCTCAAAGAGAATATAGACAAAGTGCATTAAGATTTTCTCCCTGGTACTCAGAAGGGAGTGAAGGCTGTTTGCCCACTGCTAGGAGATTGGTCTGTATCTGAAGCTGAGATCTCTGTTTTGGCAGCTGGTACAGCCAATTCTCTCTTACATTTTACAGATATTGGGAACATATGAGAAAACCCTCTCGAGTTTCCAACGCAAATCAGTCACTTGGGTCATTTTGGCATTTATCGTTTCTGGGCTGCTTGCTCTTCTCTCTGACATATATATCATAAACCATTGTGAAGGACAGGGTAAGGCTGAGGAAGGGGCACAGAGCCAATGGCCAGCAGTAGCAGTATGACTCCGTGTGAGCACAACACTACTCTCCTTTACACAGCCACTGAAGCAGTGGTCGTTGTCTGACCGACACTGGTCTCCTCCACCCCGTCCACTGCCTGCACCCTGGGACACCTCCTGCCGCACAGGCACAGCAAGGCCACGAGGGGTGGCACAGGGGCATTTTGGGTAGGAGAGCAGCTAAGGGGATGTGTGGGGGCAGTGGGAGAGGAACAGGAGAGGAGGTGAGGGGACTGACAAATTACAAGAGGCTTCAAGGTAAAATCAAAAGACAGACAGAGGCACCCTGCTACACCTCATGGCACAGAACCCCTGCAACAGCAGGGGTAGATGGGCAGAGGACAGAGACCCTCCTCACCCCAAGGACCACAGGGAGGAGTGATGAGCACAAGGTGCAACATGGGTGACAGAAAAGATACAAGACAGACAGATATTTTCTATCCCAAAGTCTCTCACTTGAGAGAGGGGAAGTATCTCTTACAGCTTCTTTAAATGTCATTAGACATGAGTTCCCAGAAGCAAGCAATGAAGTCAGAAATGCTCTCACACTGACAGGGGCAAGTGGCAAAGCTGGCATCACATCCACCCAAATGGAGACCTGGTCATGAAAGACAAATAAGCACTGCATGGCATGTAAGTTGTATCACAGCTTGCAGGATACTTGAACCAATACCTTTTTTCCCCTTTGGGAAGCACTTGCACCAACTACCACACTGACAGCAACTCATGGCCCAGAGTGAAACCAGACTGACAGCAGGGAAAGATTCAGGGGTCTGGGGAAGATGGTGATACACTTGCAGTGTAGGATGGGAGGATGACGTCATTCTGTTAAGCAAACAGTAATCATTTCCGTAACCAGAGAGGAAAAGGGAAGATGGCAAAAACCTATTTTAACATGATGCAGAGAGGAAAGCATTCATTAATTTCTAGTAAGGCTCTTTATTCTTGTAGCAATCTTTACAAACTGACCAGACGTATCACATGTAATTTGCTTGTCAATCCTACACTTCTGAAGAAACTTACGATAAGGGAGGGTAAAAATCCCTAATTATTAAAAACATCCCCAGGCTGTGCCTTCAGGTTTTGGTCTGAATCCAGTACCCACAAGAGAAAGCTTTCAACAGAAACCTTTGAACAGAAGGCAGCAAGGACTTCTCAGGGAAAAGCTACAGGATCTGGACACACATTCCCAGTAAAAAATGGCCTTTTTTTCCCCCTCCTCCCAATCTCATTATTCCCAAAAGACACAAAGAAAATACAAGATTGTTGGGATTTCTATAAGAAGATTTGGCAGGTTTTTCATATTTGTTTAGACTGTAAGATATAATTTGAATTTGGGGCTTGCCTCTCTCTCTCTTTCTCTCACCAAGAAGAAGAATGTGTTATTTGTTCTCTGAATAAGTATTTGTTATTAGTGGATCAGACATGGATAAGGTATATTATTACAACCATGTTTGTTAGGTATGATTTACATTGTTTGCTGCATATCATCTTAGGCTGTCTTTAATTTTGTTATACTTTAGGGGGTTTTTGTTTGGTTTTATGCATTTAGTCACGGTTGGTTGTGTTTTGAACTTTGAAAAAAATTAATACAAAGGAAATTAAAAAAAGAAAAAGAAAATATTTTCAAAATGATGTGGAAATCAAATCTATCCCTCAGTAATTTGATTTGTAGGAAATGGAGAGCAAAGCATTACAAAGCATTACAAACAGAATGCCTTGAAGTGCATCATAATTACTTACATGTGCAAATATGTTGTCTAGGTTTAGGCATTCAGTTAATAATAGTCATAATAATTCTATGCCCTTCCACACGGTCTTTCATCCAAGATTCTCCACGTTTGTGTATGCAATTATTAACTAATGCTTGGGTACCCGTGAGTATTCTGCTCCTTGTAGGGATGTAGAAACAGGGGCAAAGGCTCTCCAAGGTCACGGACAAATTATGATTCACTGTCACAGAAGAAGAGAACTGGAGATGATGGTTTTCTAACTAGAGGCGGCTCAGAGACATAAAAGTTTGTAACTGATCCTCTATTTCTACAATTTAATGGCTCTGTAAGAATGAAGGAGTGCAACAAATGTGCATCTTAGACCTTCTGTTCCACAAAGTTTAAAGGCTGAAAATTGACATAAATCAGTCACACTCTTTACCAGTGCGAACGGCTCTCACATGAAGCTCCACAAATAGTTTGCAGACCACACATCCCTTGTGGAAATCTGGGCTGAATATTGAAGGAATCTAGAAAATGGTACCCTATGAAGTTCAGCTGTTAGTGAAAGTCCCCAAACCCAATTTCACGCTTGTAGATTATTCTCACACTAATCTCTTAAGTACCTGAAATTCATAACAAAACTCTGAGCATGCCACATTACCCAAAAGCTTTTCCACAATTCCTGAGTTGGAAGAAAAGCTGGGGTTTATAGTCATCTTCTGTTCTTACATGCCACTACCTAACTTCACAGCTCTTTCTCCCAGGCCAAGAAAGGAACTCACGGTTTCTGCAATCCAGGCCCTTTGCTCCTTGCCAGCCAAAACTCCATCCTTAATTTACTAGAATATACGTTTTCATGCTTCACTAGATGGCCAAAACCCAAGACCGCCAAATTATTTTTGCTGTTTCATTTAGCCATGCAATAACGCTAATGCTTTAAACTACTACCTGCTGAAATAGCAGTAAGTGCTGCACCACAGTTACTGACCCACACAGGTATACAACTAACTGCCTATTCGAAGGATTTGACATTAACACATCCCACTTTCCTTTAGCCTGCATTTCTGTGCTCCATGTAGCTGTGACAAGAAAGCATTTCTCTATACATTTCCATTACCTGTTATGCTTTACACTAATAAAAACACTAGGTATTATTTATTTGTCTGGCTGACTGACAAAGCCAGGCATCAAAGCATCATTCCAGTGTCACATACGTCAACACTCTAATATTTCAGAACTTGTAAAGCAATCTCTTACGGCGCTTTGTGGGCCGTGAGATCACCCTGACAAACTGTGATAATGTTGGCAATCTCCGAATGGGTGTTCATTTGCAATCTTACTACAGAGGAATTGCCATGTTTCCAAATTTGAGGGCTTGACATAATCTGTCTCCACAAAGCTATCAGGGTCTGTCATAAGGCTGTCTGTGACCCAGGGATTTTATGGGGTTAATGTCTATCCCCAGTGCAACTTCATTGTAAGACATGGAATTACCCAGAGTATGACTTTCTCTATCTATTTGTTTTCTCTTTATTTAAAATATCCACACACACCCTTTTTTTTTTTTTTTACCTGAAAGTGCAAACAGCACCTAGTAACAACATCCGAGTCAGGTAGGGGAGATTGCTCCTCCAAATCATGGCCAGTTTCTTGTAGTTCATGCCAAACTCTCTGTTCCTCTCATCACACTTAGCGAATGAGAAACAATGTAAGTGTCAGGTCAAGCTACAAAGCTATTGCCATCATCTCTTCCCTTCCGTATGCTCCCAGTACTGGCAGTCTCTGGGCTGCAGTCCACAGGATATCCACAATTATGGCCCAGATTGAGGGAGGGGTAGAAAAACGATGGTACTCTGCCAAGTATGTCAGAACCTGAACTTGATCCATTTTAAAACTGAAGCTGGGGACTGTGGGACAGCACCACGTTCTCTATAATCCATCTTAAAGAAAGGAAAATAACTTAGCATCTTCCCCCAGAAAATCACGAGTTAGTGCAGACCTAACATAAATAATTATTTTATATTTGCCTCTGAACCTTATCTTAAAGTAAAGAAAGATACTGTCTGGATGTAGAAAGAGGATTTTTAAAATGCCATAAGACTGTTAAGTACCTCAAGAAAAAGTGAGATGGAGAGTCAGGCTTCATCATATTTATGAGGGCCATAAAACTGCTAGAGAATTCATTTAATTTTGAAATTACTTAGGAGTCCTTCAGAAAAGCTGGGAACACAGGATAGAAATAGAAAACTTTAAAAAAAAAAAAGTGCATCCAGTGTTTCAAAATAAGTGCCATGCACAACACCCTTTCCCTGCTATCATCCCCTTAGGCAAATTTACCAGCTCCGCAGTTCTCCACAGTTAACAAAAGATCCTCTCCAAATCCTGCTCAGGGAGTGAGCGAGCTGCTGGGACCTGGCCACAGCTGAGTCAAAATGCCCACACCAGGGCACAGGAGGTCCACGTCAGGGCAGCACTGGAGCACAAGCTTAACTTTAAGCACTGGCTTGAATATTCTGCTGCACTAATACTGGGATGTTTTGCTACAATTAGTACCTTTTTACAAAAGAAGCTGCCTTCCTTGGATTATTCCATCTAATCAAAACAAAAATCATTAAAGGCGCACTGTACGTTCTTCTGTCCCCATTTAAGTTATTTTCTGCATTTTATTCTCCATGGAAAAGGAAACTCAATGTCACCATCTGACCTTAGGACTAAGCACCTAACTCAATGCTCCTGGAAAAAATATTAACCCAAATAAATTCCAAACTTGTATTTTGGCCCAAAATAACAGCAAACTTGCTCCTGCTCTTGCTGTTAGCAAAACGCCCACTGCATTTACCAGGAGCAGCAATTATTCCTTGTATCTTTTAAATCCTTCAGAAAAGTGTATGCAGCCTGGGAAGCCAAAGGTAAACATTCTAATGCGTGTATTATCTTACTGAAGTCAGTAGGTTGCATGAAAAAAAGGCTGCGTGAAAAGATATCATGAAGATCTGTGGACTTCAAAAGGTTAAACAGCTTCAGTAATACAAACAGTGCAGATGGGACCGTCCTAAACTCAGAAATGAAAACAGCACGTGCTTTTTCTTCCTAAAATCCCCTTCTCAAGGGCTAATGCTTTTATTTTACCGAAAGCTGAGAACTGGTGAGTAAACTTGTACAACAGTTATTATTTGACTCTTTTCTACATAAATCTATTCTGAAAGATAAAAAAGTCAAAGCAAAGAGCCCTACCTTTCAGCTAGTGCCACTTCAGAAGCTTTTTGCTAACAACAGCTGAATTATGATAATGCTTCTCCTTTTTCATTTGTATTTTCTATTATTTTTAATACTGAGAATAAGTCTCTGTGCACCCAAAATTTTCTGAAAAATAAATAAAACGAACTATCACTGGTAGACCACCATTGATAGTAGGAAAGAATACAGAAGCATATTAAATTTACCATAAACAAGGGGTTTCATACCATGACAGCAACTTTTAATGTAATTCATTTGTCATATAAATTACATCCCTGGAGATATCCCATAAAATTAATTAGGTCAGAGCGAGAAGGAAAACAAATCAAAAACTTCTCAAAACATCACCAAACAATAGGTTTTAAACATAGCAGCAGCAACAATCTCACTGTAAAGTTCCTTCCTTCTCTTCCTCTGTCCTTCTTTCCAGGAGACCAAGATCATCAGATTGAGAATCATCTTGGCTCACCAAGATGAAGGAAATCATATAGGCTCAAGTAAACAACATTTCTGAAATTGAAGATTTTGCAAGCAGCTCTGTATTTCCAAACTATAAACTTCCTGGAAGAATTCTGAAATATAATTTAGTAAAGACATTCATTGTGTCAATGTGGCTTTTAAGCACAAAGCTACAATTGCAAAATCTGGGCACGATACATTCATCATCCAACACTGAAAAGCAAAGGGGAGGAGGGCAGAAGAAAACAATAAGAATTTTAGACAAATGTTAACACTGGTCAAGCTCATTCTCAAGTCAAAACTCTGAAGCTTTACCCGCTTATTAGCTTCTCTGGAATTTAGGCAAAAAGGAATGTGCCCATGTACTTTTCCTGTACCGCTCCATCTTTGTTTTGTGCAAGAAACAAGACTTTTCTTTTTCCACTTTTCTCAACACAGCTCACTAAATTGGAAGTGTCAATACACATGTACAAAAACCAAAACGTTTTCTGATCCCATTCAGAACACAGATCAAATTTTTCTTTTCCTAATGTCTGTGCCACTTTCCAGAGTGGTCTTGAGTAATAAGGACAAAATAGGAAGATAGCAAATGCAGGAGAGTAACTGAGTTGATGGTGCTTGATCATTAACGGCATTAACAGACTGCACTAATGGATAACTAACTCCATCCAGATCATGTGAGGGCATGAGATCACATTTCTGCCAGCCCTTCTATGTGTTAAGATAAGGCATGGAGCTTGCTGGTGAAAGTCAACACATCAAAATGTATCTTAAAAACTGCATCAGAAGAATGAATTTTTAATGGATCTATGCTTTGCATTTTGAGGTGACAGAGTTCTCGATCTGGTAGAAAGTTCCCAAAGCTTGATTTACTTAATACATTGACAAAATACAGCCCGAGGGGACAACCTGACTTATACCATCTTTATGATTGGTGATGAAAGAACCTCACTTGGCTTTTAGATCCCAAGTTTGGCTCAAGATCAGTAAAGCAGTAGAGAACAGAACATCTTTTATTTTATGCTAGGAGTTCACAGTGTTCCTCTTCAGCACAGAATGAGGTTTTACTACACAGAATTATCACACAGCTCACTGATGAGTTAGGAATCACACCTTCTGATTTTGGGGATATACTTCACACCCTTCATTGTTACTGCTACTAGAGATACAGATTACTGTGTCCTCACATCATTGTAGCATCTGTAACGTAAATCTTTAGAACATTTGGGAAAAAAAAAAAAAAAGGTGTGTTTTACTAGGCCACAGCATGTCTTATTCAGCCTTGGAATGGCTTCAGAGTGCAGTAACCACATTAATTGGACATTATATGGACAGACAAGTATAGCTAAGTTACTGTGCAGCTTTTACTGTTCCTTGTCATGTTTCAAAACACATTTCATGTTTAACCAGTCATGTATACATATGAAAGCATTGCACAACACTGGACAATGCTACAGATCCACAGGAAATCATTGTTTCACAAATATGAAGCAATCTGTACAAACAGAAATACTGTGGCCCAAATCTGTTCCAAATTATGCTTATGCAAATTGATGGAAGTCAACTAGTACCACTGACAGAACAGCTAGGAGCATGTAAGAACATAAAACATGGCTCTACTGTACAGCTATCCATGGGTCAAGGCCTGCCAGCTTGCCACCACTTACATTCTCCTACCTTCCCAGCGTGGCTTTACAGGAAATAAGTAAACTAAAGAGTACTTGGGATTTCTACTTCTCTAGTGCACCAGAGGACACATGTCCAAGAATATATGAACTTAAACATGTCAGCGTCCTATATGGCTCTTATTTCAGGAATGTTATAAATTTTTGTGCATGGAGTCCGAAATTTTAATGCCATATTAGCACGCAGTGGGTGTTTCTGTAATGCATATGTCACAGGGAGCGTATGTGTAGCAGCTCAAGCACAGTACTTCAACCAGACTGCAGGTGACTTTCCAGATTGCAATACTCTCAAAAGGTGAAGTACTGATGCTACTAGCAGAGTATTATGCAACATCTGTCTTGACAGTTTCATCCACCCACCTCAATTCTGACCTCCGGGGTATGAGGCTATTGCAGATCTGGACTCTCTACACACAGCTCTTTCAACAAATCTCATTTTGCTCTATAACGCACAGCGTGGGACTGGGACTGGTATTTTCAATGCTTGAATCAAGTTATATGAGTAATGTATGCTACTCTAGGCAGAAAGCAGGATTAAGATCGGGAAATTTTTTGCCCTGCTAATTTTACCTAAATTTCAATTCAAGCCTTCTTAAATGAATTATCCTCTTTACCAAAGTCGCAGGTACGGACAGATACTGTGGTTATCAGCCATGCAACCACTCCAGCTGGATACAGTGAGAAATGCATTGCCAAGGGCTTTTCGGCTGTGAATCAACAGGTGGTTTGGCACTGAGATTTCTACCTGTTTTAATCTTTGGTTTCAGGACAGAAAATGAGATTATACCTTTCAATGCTGCATCTCAAGGAAGCTGCACCGAGAGCAAGGTTTCATTCCAACCAAATCTCTCTCTCGTGAAGTTGAGGAAAACTGCCAACCACTGCTGCTCTTGCAATCAACACACGACGCGGATGGTAGGAAAAGGCAGAGTAAAGGGAGAGAAGAAAAAGAAAAGGTAAGTTTTATATAAACAACAAACTGCACATAATGATAACAACTGAGGACAATAAAATAAAAAGTACTGGCTTTAGTGTAAGGAAACAAATAAACAAAACCTTGGAATAGCTTAATCTAAGAGGCTTTTTAGTTTATTGGATACAGAAAAATTTTATTTAAATACAGTTCCAAGAGAGACAATACTTTGAAAATGTATGATAAACTTAAAATGACAACATTAAAGAAACAAACCTATCATAGCATCAAAAAAACCCTACACCATTACTCAGAGAGCAGCCTAAGACCCTTCAACAAACACCCCGCGAAGCAGCAGCGGTACTTAACGACATGCATTCTTGACTGCAAATAACCCTAGGTGCAAGAGCTGGGTTTCGTTTTATGGTTTTTAAGCCTTCTGCATGAGCCTAACTCTGCCTTTGTTGAAGGCAGTGTTAACACGCATGGAATGCAGAGGGAACCAAATGTGGATAACCTCATATTCCGAAAAATCACACCCAGTATGTTCAACTGATGCCCTCATTCTATGAGGACAAGTGTAGGCTATGGAATACTACAAATAATAGAGAGCAGTAGTCTACAGTAAGCCTTTCAGAAAGAAGGAAGTATATTTCAATGCCTTTTCACAGATAATTGGGAATGTGCACCTCCATACTAGTAGTCAAGAGTAGGTAAAGACTGTCTAGAGATCCTTACCATGGCAGAAGTCTCAAATGCCTTTTCATAAAATAAGAGTTCTTAAAGGCAGCCCTCTGCAACCATTACAAGAACAGCCAGAAAACCTGCACTTTTTGGATTAAACTAAGAAAACGAAAGACAGTGCCTCTGCACAGACGCAGACGTAATGCGAATGACTTCAATGCATCTGCTAGTAATCAAAATGAGTCCACATTCACCAGTGCACAGAAAGTGAAATCCTAATGATCAGAAAGAAACTTTGTCTTGCCCTGATAACCGTAAAACCATTCCAGGAAGTTGTATGTACTAATTTACCTACAGAATACAAGACCTGCATGATCAGATTTTATCACGTCATTTATACTAATAAAGACTGAGCTGAAAAGAAAATGAAACTACCTTCTCACAAAGACATAATCACTTGTGGGGAAGAGGGCCCCAAAACATTCTATTCCTGAGCTGGAATAAAAAAACCCAAACAAACACCTGAATAAGTCTTTTTTTTCCCATGAGAAGGTGTTCCCACAAAAATTCACCTCTCAGATAACCAAAATGGAAATTTTTCATCAACTAGCTAAAAAAGGAGGGTAAAAAAAATAAAAAGCCTTCCAGAACCAGCAGTCAGGAAATACTTATTTTCACTTGTCTTGGGTAAAAACAGTTATTCCCAAGAAAAAAATATATTTTAAGAAAAAGTTTCCACTGAAAAATCATTCTGATGGAATCACCTAGCCATGGCTACAAACGATAGGACCACTGGCCTCAGCCAGGGGAAGGTGAATCCAGCGTTAGTGGATTGGGTCTGCTGTGGTCCTCAATTGGGTCTGCTGTGGTTGCACAATCACAGGCAAAATACTACCCTTCTCTGTGATGCTACTTCTCCTCCAGCCTTTCTGTCTACATGGACTGTCCACCCTTCAGGGCAGGAACCCTCTCTCACTGTATGTTGTATGCAGCCTACAATAACACGCGTGTTTAACGACTTCCAGCGCTGCAGTAACAGTGTTTTCCCTTCTACAGCATCTAGTTTCCAAAACTGAGATGAAGAGAAAAATACAACCTATGGCTGCAACACATTGCTAATCAAACACTACTGCGTACCATGGGGATGGGGGAGGGAGAAGCCTTTTCATCGTAGAACTAATCAAAGTTTATACACACAAAATCAGACAACTCTATAGTCCAGTCTTGTGATCTGTGTTCCAAGCTGCCAGAAATAAGGCAGGAAAGAAGGGGGGGGAGCATCTCCTGTGTTCATAATGCAAGAAGGGAGATGACTGGACTAAGAGCTGATGAGGTTACAAGGCAACAGCAGTGCCATGAGTTGTTTGGGCTTAAAGCCAGATGTCTTGTATTTCCTTTGATTGTTTCTAAATAATTAATGGTATTAATTTAATCATGTGACCCCCCCCCCACCCCCTTTTTAGTATTTGGCTCTGTGTACTAACACTAAATATAAAGGAGAAAAACGCAACTGTCTATAGCATACTGAATATTGATGCTGTGTGTTTGTGGACTGCAACAACAGCTGATACTCTCGATCTGTAAGACAATATAGCTACAGCACTTGCACAGAAGTAGATCAAGTAGTAGCCATCATACTCCATCCATAAACCAGCTCAACTATGGCATATGGACACTGTGTGTTTGAGGCAGTAAAATAGAGGGTACAGCTCTCTCTCCACCCACACTAAGATGAACCTGCCACTACTATTTCACGTAACATTTTCTGGCAAGCTCCCAGTTTTCAGTCATGCTGGTTTGCTTGAAAGAAACACTCAGAGGAGACTCTGCTTGTCTTGCTGTTCGAACAAACAAAATAATCACGCATTTTGAGCTAATGGTCCAAAGCTTAATGAAGATCATAGAAAAGAGGCTACTCGTGATGTGAGCATTCCCTTCTGACTTATCCACATAAGCCACTGCTGTTGGCAAAAGGAAATGGATTATGAGGACAAAAAGCAACCCTTAGCTCTGGTCTAGACAAACCCTTGCTTGGTTCAGAAACAATCAGCACACAAAGAAAACAGGAACCAGAAGAGGTAAAAATGTGACTTCTCCACAATTTTCTACACCTAGGCTCTGGCAGCAACGGCTGGACGACCTGTGTTCCTGCACCTCTCTTGCTGGAGCTGCAAGTCTCACAGGCACCAAGTAATCTCCTGGGAATATTCTGAGCACCGGGGCCGAGTACTAGGACTGCCAAAATGCAGCAGCAGAAATCCTGGACAAAAGAAGGCTCATAAAGGCAGCTGCCTACTCCCTACATGCATATGTACTCAGTGAAAATGCTTCCCATCCTCAGGCATACTACAGTGTCCTCAGCTCTCCTACTGAAGTCTCCAGTCCCACCCATCTTATCTACCTTATTTTCCTACCTCATTTGCACTTATCTTGAATCCCATGGCACCTACCATTAGATGGTTAAATGGGATAGCTGTGAGGTAATAGAAGGGTGAAAGAAACCTGACATCCTGAAGCAGACCATCACTTTGTCTATCAATGTCCCAGATTTCTGGAGGTAAGGACAAAGTGATACAAGGCCTTCACAGATGTCAAAAGCCATTTCCCAAAATGTGGAGAAAGTTAACCTCATCAAAGAGTACCCATGGGGAGTCAGAGAGGGCTTGGTCAAGGATCATTTCTTACATTTTCCCCAAGGCTTCCTACATGGCTGTCAGTGTGCAGCTAGGCTCTTGAATCAAGACCAACATCAGTGCTTTCCACAGTTAAAATTCTTCAGTCTAGGGAAGTGAATGCTGAAAAACTAAAACCACTAGAAAGCCTGGTCCTAATCTTCAAGGACTTACCAGCCAAGGCCTAGCAATCCTACAGGCATCTTTCTCTACCACTAACTCACCAACAGGAATGATCACACAGAAATTACTGAACTGTTTGTAAGGTAGAAACACTGGAAATAGACAACAATACAGCTGAATAGTATTTGAGTCCCAGCACTTTATGAACAGCCCCTGTACTTGCTTGCTTGTTTTTCAGGTTTTGGGGGTGCGGGTGCTAGAGTGGGAAGACTGCATTTTTCCTGTGGCAACAACATCTCTGAAAGTGTCTGTGTGTCAGACGTTGCTGAGAATGTATCTTTTGTTTCCTCTTCTGCTTTATTTCCCTTTAATGATAGCTTTGCAGTGAATTGCATTTGTGAGTTGATCAAATAAATGTAAATTTTATCTTGTAAGCAATACCCTCCAAAATACTATTACAACTGAAAATAAAAATGTTAAGAGCTAAAAGGCACTGGGTCTTTCCCAGTGCCCTCATCTCACCAGTGCACTGCACTGCTTGCTATTATTATATAGGGGGTACCAGGCAGGGTACTTAGTACTATAAATATGTACTGTATTGAAGTATATAGCCCAAGTCTCCAGGGCCCAACATTCTAATTAGAATTACAGTTGCGCAAATAACCGATTTATTTGGCTAGCTGACCAAACTGAGAACATGGAAATGAACAGAAAAAAACAAGCAACACCTAGGTGTTTGACAAAATAGGCTGGTTTGTTTGTTTGTTTTGTTAGGTTTGTTTTTGTTTTGTTTTGGGGGTGTTTGTTTTCAATATGTTTCAATTGAAATTGACTTCAAAGCAAAACCAGAAACCTTACTTAGAAATATCAAAACAAAACCTTTCAGCTTTCCAAAACATTTCCTTTATTTTTTTTTTCTATTTATATTTTTCTAAAATTTTGTCTAATCCATACCTGAGGCAAGCAGTTTTCAACAAATAAAACATTTAACTCAGCAGTTTTGCCCAGACCTAAATCTAAGGGTGGAACTTCCATGAATTGGCTCTCAACCTGATGGAAGAAGAGCATGAGGCAGAGAATCGGAATTCTCTTCTTGGTTCAGCCCATCTTTGCATCCTAGGTGAGGTACTGTTTTGTTTCTTTATGGTTTTCTCTTTGTCCACACTTTCATTGTGCCACCTCTGAGCTCGTCAAGGTTAGATGCACCTCCTACATCATGTCTGCACAGTGACTAACACAAGGGATTGCTCATCTCAACTGGGGCTCGCAGTATCTACTAAAATATAAATAATGTCTCAACTGCAGCCAAATCTCTTCTTAATGTCAATAGTTTCACCTGCATATATTTAGCAGCCCAACGGGGGAACATCATCTACTTTTAAAATTAAATACTTATTAATAGAGGTAAAATATGGATGGATAACAAGACTAGATTTTTCCTGCTTCAGCAGTTTCAGTGCTCAAAGAAAGTGTCTCGTTTACAGCTACCAGGAACCAATGGTGACATGTACTGAATGAAGCCTGAAACCCAAGATCCCCTCAGAACTTGTGTACCCCCACTGTTTGGGGACAAATCCTCTCATCACTCCAGGGAAGAGGGAGGTAGCTGGACTGAAAGAGCTGCCTAGTGGAAAGCCTCAGAGGCAACCTCCAAATTCTCTGTGTAGGGCTTTAGGCACAAAATTGTCACCAGTAGGAATGGCATGTGCAAGCTCCATGTCTGCACAGAGAGGGAAACAGCTTGTGAGGCTGATGGGAAGAGGTCTGCCTGCCTTTGTTTTGAAGACTCCTTGCACCTTGCGAGGCTAACCTGCTCAATCAAGAGACAACTTCAGAGCTCACTAGAAGATAAACACCAGAGAAATAGGAATGAATGCAACATTACCAACTCCTCAACTTCGACGTGCAGTGCTCGGGGCTGGGGGCGGGGAGGTTTCTCAGAGCACACATGGCTGTCACTGACAATAAAGTCAGTCACGTTTTTAAAACACTGGGGACAGAGTTGCAAATGTGCCCCATTATGTCTTGAGATGTACTCCCTGGATACAAAAGGTGCGTGGGTTACGGTAAGCTCATGTGTTTCTTTGCCGAGACAGTAAAAGGCAGCACAAAGTACAGATGCAGACAGAGCAACTTGTAGACTATACAGGGTGATTATTCCTACTGTACGGACCTGATCCTGGGTGCCTCAGGCATCCCGGAGTACCACCACAGCTTTAAGCCCATGCTATTCTTCCCCATCACTGGGGCTGATACTCAGCTCTAGGAGACACCACAGCCATTTCACAGCCCCTGCAGCTGTACCTCACCCCCAGGCTCCTACCAGGGGACTGCCAGAGGAGTACAGAACACGCTGGTCACTGCCAAGGGGATCACGCTCTGTCGAAGGGCAGCATTTGCAGTCGGCCATTCCTCTCTGCTTAATGAGTGCCCCCGTGCCATTCTAAAGGAGCAATTATTGTAATTAAAAATAAATCCTCCTCCCTGTCGATTGTCTGTACTTATTGGCCATTGCTGCCATCTAGCCAGACGCATCTCCAATATTCACAGAAGCCTTGAGCCTGTTTAGTTTCCCTTTGCTGCTTGGCCTGAAGCAGGGATAAATGCATCCCTTGTTACTCACTGCTTCCGTGGAGACATTTGTAAACTTTCACAGGGTTGGTTTGTTTTTTTTTTTTCCCCAGCAGGTGACAAAATACTGTATGACTGTAGGTACTCTGGGGACACAAACAGGAAAATGGAGATCAGATGCAGCTGTAGTTGGAGTAAGGGAAAGATCAAGACAAAGGCAGCAGATAAGAGTGTTCAAAAGAGCAAAGAAATGATTGAGAAGGGATGGTTACCTATTTTTGTTGCCAACTTACTCTTGCAAGGTAGCTCTAGCAGAATAATTTTCTCTGTTTCGTTATCACGCCAAATTTTTGCAGGTGTTAGCAGGGGAAGGTTGGAAGTTTATTGAAAAAAAAAAGTTTCTGGACATTGCTGGAAAAGGATTGAGAGATTGACTCAAACTAGCACTGAAACGTGCTGGAGGTCACAGCTGAGGGGCACTGGCTGGAGTTACTAGACTTGTGAAGTAGGAATGATAAGGAAGTGGTTTCAGAGAGCTGGTGAGTTCAGAGTTCTTTGTCTTTGTTCCCAAAATTCAGTCAGGAAAATCTTCCTAATGGAGGGCTCCCTGTGCAACCAGCCCTTCACCTCCTTTTGGTGTATATGGCACAAAATAGGATCCAAAAATGATCTAGAAATGGAAACAGAGTTTCATGGCCCGCTTTCTGCTACGATTAAACTCTAGAAAAGCCAGACACTTTGACCATTCACTTTTCTAGTCAACCTGGTTTCAGAGCCGTGGATTCAGCAACTTAATAAGGAAGAGGTGAAGTACAATGGATAAAGAGAAAATACACATGGCTGCATGACAGAAGACACTGCTTACTCTCTGGCTGTAATGTTTCAACCAAGTAAAACTGGAGAGGACAGCAATAAATGTCTGTGAATCCAAATCACTTTTACTGTACTTCCTATTCCATGAGGAGGAAGAAGAAAAAGTTGTATTTTGCTTCCCTGAAATTTTTTTTCCACTGAAAAGGGAGGTTTCATGGGTAATCTAGAGTAATATTCAGCTGTGAATCCAATTTATGCAGTGGGATAGGATTAAAAAAAGGAACAGAAGGTCTGGATTCTGAACCTGCTCTAACAGTTTTGATTTGAATAGAACCCAAGTCTTGAAATGGCTTGTTTTCCACTTCTGGTTTGGAGCTGGTTGAAATATTGCCACAGTAGCACTTCCTGTAGATTTTTTGTCCAAGATTCGCATTATTTGGAACTAAACTCTGAAGATTTTGGCACCGTGAAATCCAAACAAAACTCTGTTCCTGACTCAACTGGCCCAGGAGTCAACCCAAGCTTAATCTGGTTCTGGGTCCAAATCCAGCTTCAGCCCATTTCCATTGTTATATAGATGATGCCATAATACCACCTCTAGCTTCAGGATTTATGATTCCTTCTCGCAGGATGCATATTTGTATGTAAATACATAAATCACATCAGATAAACAAAGAAGACATGCCAGAAAAGAGGAGGGGAGGGAAGAGGAGAGATACCTACCAAGCAGTTTGTCTCTAAAGTGTTGCCAGTTGTGAAAGGACTTGACGTGCTAATATCCGCTCATTCAGACTCTTACAGACATGCTAAGAGCGTGACGGCTGGCAGGCAGTGCATTTAAGTGCTGTTACTGAGGCCCCCAAATATTGACAGAGTGCCAGACTCTGAGAAACTATTGATGTATGCAGCCGGCCGCTGCTCCAGACACCTCTCAGACAGAGTCTTTAAATGTCACAGATTAATGAATTTTCATGAAATGGAGAATGAGAGAAAGAATTAAAAAAAAAAAAAATATCCCACAGCACCAACATGAAAGCATCTTTTATCCCTACACAAAATTCTGCCCTCGAGCCTCAAGATTCCTAATAGATTATAACAGATTGTAAGTCGGCAGGAGATACGGGGTGGAGATGGTTAGACCCTCTAGATCATGCAGAGTATCTTCAAACAAAGCCAATACTAGGGATGTTAATTTTTATAAAAAACATTGAGGGTCAAAGGCCACTCAGATCTCAGTTTCATTTTAACTAAATCCACAAGTTACAAAGCTTAAGTTGTAGAATTGGTAAAATGTTTTTATCTGAGGTACAAATGGGGACAAACTGTAAAGTTCAGCTGTTGACTTTGAACGACCCTAATTTTAAAGCCATTCAGATAGACAGCTGTACTTGGACCCTCTCTTACTATTTGATGTTGTGCTTGATCTTATCCAGGAAATTGCCAAAGTTATGATATAACATTTTTATGCCATCAGATAAACCAAGTATGCTGATTATTTCTCTTTTTTTCATTTGTATCAGTGAACTCAAATATGTATGAAAGAACTTCAAATATCATTAAAATGTAATAATGCAAAATGCAGTTGGAGCGTAAATGACAAATCTATGCATAAGACATCACTTAAAGAGGAAGGAAGTGAAGGGATGATGTAGATGATGTATGCAGAGGTAAAAATGGGCCATTTATACAGAACTGTGTTAAAAATATGGCTTCAGCAAGCACCTCTGCACACAGCCACTCAGAAGCAGGGTTCCATAAGCTACTTGCTCCCTTGCTCCCAGAGGCACAGGCACCTATTCCCACAAGGCTCAACTGTCCCCACTGTCCCTGGTCTGTCCTGCAGGATTTCTCTTCAATGCAATGACACTAAGCAGGGTGAAGACCAACATGCACAGCTCTTGACCGGCTGCCTCCTTCTTTCTCAAAAACACACCCCTTTGACAATGCTGACAGAGAAAGGGGAGCTGCCGCCACCACGACAGCCAGACCTGTCACGAAAATTTGGAGAAGCTGAGAGCATCCTGACAATCAAAGGAAGTGCTGTATGAAAAGCCAAGCAGCAATACCCTGTCGGTTGCACAGCAAGACCCTGTGGTTCTCCACTTAGGTTTTCGCTGCAGAAAATGGAACACACTTCACTAAAAGCTGTTCCCCTAAGTTCTCACTGTCTCTGGCCACAACAGGCTTTGCTGACCACAGAAGACATAAAATCTCTCTGTAAGAACAGGGAATAGCATGAGAAGTGTTGAAGAAGAGCTTGTTTTCACATCATCTTGTCAGTCAGGATTTTAGTGATTTCCTTTGCCAAAACAAACAAAACAACTTTATTTATTTACACACACCCCC
>VWZY01012664.1:213131-224777 GCA_013399075.1 Chloroceryle aenea
AAAGCCAGTTGGAAACAAGTGTGAGGACTCAGATGGTAACCTCCAGCTTCTGATGACCAAAGAACTCTCTGGTTTTTAAAAGCCAACACACTTCAGTAGGTTGGCATGTGTCAATCAACTGTATCATGGGCTACGACAGTCAGACGTTTGTGTTATCCACGCTTGTCACCATCCCAAGCTTTTCTTCCCTATCACCACACACCCCACGACCACCAGAGTCACAGCAGGGTCCCCAACACCATTAGCCATAGCTCTACAAATGATCTGGATGAAGTAGCAAGTAGCCATCCTCTGTTGACAGCCAGAGAGAAGACAGAGCACATGTGCATGTAAGAGCGGATGACACAAATGACTGATTAATTACATGGGAAGACAAAATGTCAAAGCCTTTCTATTCTGAGAACAATCTCTATACAAACAAAGAAAAAAATCAATATAGATTTTCACACAGGGAACTGTTTTACACATCATTGCAAACTTACTTTGAAACACTCAGTACTTTTTCTTCAGGACTTTTAAAGAACCCCTTCTGGTCTGCTGTTTCTCCTCACACACCCCTTTTTCTTTCTCCTTTCTTCCTCCCTCTTTCTTTTTACAAAATAGTAACTGAGAAGCGATCACAAAACGCCAATGCAGTGGTTCATTCAGTCAAATAGCACATCTTCAGCAAAGGCCAGCACTGGTTGTACTGAAGGCACACGTAAAAAAAACAGTATTCCCCTTCTACAAAAGCCTTCTCCTGCACCTCAGTAGAGATCCGCTTCAGTCTAAAGACTGGAGTGCCAGGTGGGATGACCCCTGAAGCACAGAGAGAAGCAAGCCCATGTGCCTGAGCTATGAAGTTGCTCCTCGCAAGAGCCTGTTACCTGGACCCTCTGCAGTACTGACATGATGCTGCTGCATTGGGTCACTTCATGTCCTGAGTATGTGCGAGGACACGGCAGGCTTGCCGCAGAGCCCTCCTGACACAATTCTCCCCAGCAGCACAGTGTGTATCCCTGGGCAATGCAAGCACCGTCTCCCCCAGGACTGCCTTGCACAGCGTCCAGTAACAAAACTTTCTTGGTATGTTTGTCTCTTTTCTGAAGGAATGGAAAAACAAAGCTAAAATTTCTAAAACATAGTAGAATTCTATGCTGGGAAGGGAGCAAGCTGAGCAATTTTCTAGCTCATGGCAAGGCTGAATTAGAAGACACAAGAAAGTCTTATGACTTGTCCAGAGTTATGCAATAGCCTTGTCTCCCTGTCTTCTTTTGCAAATACTAGAACAACTAAGTCTTGTCCCTACTCTCTTTTTGTGCCAAAGTTACGGCAGTCATTTCAGCTCAGTCAGTTCTGCACCATCTCCAAGACTGGGATAAGAGGTGGGCTAAAATTTGGAAGAAATGGAAGCACTAATGGTTACATGAAATTTATCATAAAATGAACCGAGAGAGTAGAATAGAATAAAATACATAATAAACATGAAAAATGGCAATTACAGGGGAAGGAATAGGAAGAAAAAGTGTTACATAAGTAAAACTGTTAGGTCTGAAAGGACCTTGAAAGTTCCTGAGTTCAATCTCCTTCACGTGGCTTAGAACAGTAACAAAGGCCATCCCCTCTGCCTCATCTAGTCCCTTTGATTGCCACTGTATACTTTCTATCAATTAATTTAATTTCTTATAGTTATTTCTGATTACTGTTGTCTACCTTCCATCTTTTTCTTTCCTTTCCTCTGTGTGTAGGTGTGTGCATACAACATGGATCATGACCGGCTTGCACACCCCCCTGCTTGTTAGAAGTCCCACCTCTTCTGCTGACTTACTGCACTCTTAATCAAAAGGGCAGGAGGAAGCCACCAGGATTCATTCTTCCCCCTCTCTCCTTCTCTCTCCCTCTCTTTTTTCAAATGGCACAAATGTCAAACTTTCTAAAGGGATGTTTGGCATAGCTGAGTTCAGACATGTAATGTACAAAGTCGGTATGATCAAAAGGTTGCAGGGCTGCCCACTGCTAAAGAAGAGGGGGGGAAAAAAGGAAACGGGGATATCTTCTGAAGTGTGAAAGAATGCGTGAGCCAACTGTTGCCACTGGAAACACCATGTCTATTAGCAGCAGCGGTGGGTCTGAAACAGGAAAACCTAGGTTCGGATTCCAGCTTCTCCAAAATTCAGGGCTGTTCTGATCCAATTTTCTGCCCATGAAGAAACAGGGATAAACACAGCTATGGAACTGAAGACCTTTATTCTCGGTGCTCTGTATCATTGTACAGACAAAAAACTGTATCTACGTGAAAATAATAGCCCTTAGTTTTGTAGTCAAAATTGCTGAAACTAATCAGACAGAACACAAAGATTCACACATCAAAAAATACGTGGTTATCTCTTGTGTTTTTATACTGCTACTGCTCACCGCAGTATTTTCATTCTACACACTGCTGAAAAGGAGGACAAATTATTCCTCACTTCAATATAACTAACATTGTGGCAACTGGCTTACAAATATAGGGTGCTTCACGATTGCTTAACTGCATGCTTGCATTTTCTCTACATTTCTGATACAACACTTCTGGTTTTATTCAGCTGTCCTATTTGCTCCACTTTGCTGAGTCTTTGTGAAAATTTTCACGTCTCCTTGCCCAACGTCAACATTAGAGGAGAACCCAGCTATGCCACCACCTCCTGTGAAACGCCTGCACTCAACAGTGGCCTGCAAACTGGTGGTCAGAATGCTCAGCATGAAGAATCTCTCTGTGAGCTGAGATGGGAGTTTCACTGCCCGAAGATAACCCCAAAAATGTAGAAGGAAAAGCTCATCGTCAATATCCATTTAATAGAAAAATCTTAATTATAGATAGCTTTCAGTCCCAGAACAGTAGACAGGAACTTGAGATTAATTCCCCCTATGACAAAGTATGTGAAGAATAACCAGAATTTGTAATCAATACCCAGAGGAGAGAGCATCCAAATTGTAACAGGGATTTGGGATTCATTCCCAGAGGGTGTAATATATGATTTGGAACAGGTAGACTGGGATTAATTTTTGATTATGAAATATTTGAACACCAATTTTCAACTTTTAATGAAGAGAGGATGTGGACACCACATTTAGTATAATTTCTAAGTCTCGCCATCGTATTTCAAGACACAGGTGACAGATCACAAACAGCTGTTCAGGTGGTACACAAGTTATTGTGGGAGTGCCACCTAAAGGAAAGTGCACTAGGATGGGACTCTTGAGAGAGACAGGCAAAGACCAGAGTTGCACTTTCCCCAGTTTTAATAAAACTTGCTTATTGCAAATTCTGCATTAGAAGTAATTATTCTGTGTTTGCTGGCTTTACACAGATAATTGTAAGTCAGAAAACAGCAGTATGGGAACACGGCTTTTTCTCTTACACGGGGAATAAATATAAAGGTGTTCAAAGGAGAAATAATTCTCACTAGGGAGGAAAATTCAAAATTGAAGTGTGCAAGGCAAAATATATAGAACCTCACCATGGCCTGAGGGGAGAATACAATCCAAGTTTCTAAAGTTCCTTAGAATATAATACACCAGCTAATTATTTGCCTAGAATAAAGATAACAAGCGAGCTGTGAATTTTACCCTTTTCTGTTAGCTTCTACAAAATAATTTTCTTCCATGTCTTCCTCACAGGCCAATGAGTAATTTTAATGATTATGAGCTGCTCTGCCATGTAAGACGAGGTAAATTTCCTCTACCTGCCCATTTTTCCTTTTCTGAGTTAATGTAACAAACTGATGTTTCAGGATGGATGTTGATTGTCGCAGGGTCAGAAAACCTGTCCTCCATTTCCAGCATTCGGTATTGCTCAGTGGGGTGGACGCAGTAGCCAGAAGGAAAATGTCGTGCCCTGAAACAACTGACAGTAGTTGCTTCAGAAGCAGGACTGATTAAAGATAAGATGAACCAAAAGCCTGTTTCAGCTCAACAAGTACTTTATTTCCAATTCATCTTTCCCACCTTGTAAAGTATTTTAAAAGGTGCTCGGAATTTCTGAAATTGAATAACAGAATCATTTAGGTTGGAAAAGACCCTTGGGACCATCGTGTCCAACCATTAATCCTACTCTACAAGTTCTCCCCTAGAACATATCCCCCAACACTACATCTAATCAATGCTTAGATGAAGATTCACCTCTTCCATTTTCCTTCTGCTGTGTAAAACTTTTGCATCTTTCACTGAAAAGAGACAAACCAGCTGGGGTTTCCTGAGGAGCCACCCCTCTTCCTTTAAGCCCTCAGACCCACATCTACCCAAAGATCATTTCCTAAGCCTCCAAAATTATATATAAGTATGCTGTCTCTGCCAGACCCTATTAATCATAAACGTCTTCTCATTTCATTTCAGTATTAAACTCATCTTGTTCAAATCTCTAATTTTCCACCCTGACAGAGGAGTTCTCTATACATCATTCAGCTCTATTTCCTAGATACGTTCAGAATTACAAAATTCATTCAAGCCCATCTGATCTCTTCTCACTAAACCTTCTGTCTTCCACTGACTGACAGAGAAGAATTAGCCTTCCTCCTGTCAAGTATACGTCTTTTCCCCACAGAAGTATGTGAAAACACATCCAAACACAGCCAATGACTCAGCTTGCCCTTGTACTTGTGTCTTTGCTCTACAGAACAGTCAATTTTATGGAGCAGCAAGCCCCACTGATGTATCAGGCAGACTACTAATATTTCTAAAGTAAAACCAGCTGTAGCATTCCCTACATGGCAGGGTAGCATTCCCTACATGGCAGGGTACCATGCACTGAAAGCAGCACTATGTAGGAAGTGGCACTATCGGCAACCCTCATTCTAGCAGAGGCGGGAAGTCTCACAATGAAGTCATGCTATGGAGAGACACTGCTGAGCCCAATACATCACAGGTCATTTTTAAGTCATTAAAAAGTAAAAATTGCGAACCACAATTATCCTCAGTGATCCTATCTAATATTAATCCCAGATGCAGATCTCAGGGTTGGGAAGAAAGAGCATGTCAGATTCTCTGTTCCTCCCCTGCTGCAGCAATGCCATCCATCTCATTTCTAACCCAGTGCCACAGCCTCTCTCCATTTCTACAAAGACACTACATCACTATGCCAGCAAAACAAACAATGGTGCTGCGATAGCAAACAGGAGAAGGCATCATTAAGAGCACCCAAGCCACTTCTTCTGTTGTTTTCTTTTGGTAAGATAGGCATTCAGCGGAAACAATGATGCCTCCCCCAAAAGATAACGTGCCACAAGAGGTTTGGGGGTCCACAGCTGGGGGCAGACAGGTATCATTGCCCTAAGAGTCTCTGGCTCCCAAGCAGCAAACTTCACCCCTACAACATGACTCAGGAACCTGCTGAGCCCTCCACTCCCACATCCACATACGAGCTACACCAATTCTTGCAGCAAGTCAATCTAAGCAGCTATGGCAGGGGACTCAAGAGTCAGAGAGACTTCAGCAGGGCATGGTGTTAGATTAGTCACCTCACCGGTTTCTCTGCCTCAGTACCCCAAAGTGTGAATTAGTTTTTGACACCTACAAGTTAAGAGGTTGGTAGCTTTAGAAGCAGTGTATGTTAGACAGACAGATTGATACTTCTTTTTAAAGACTGCTCTCTATTCTACTAGACTTTCACTGATTTGAAAGAAAACAGACTCTGTTGCAGTATTTTTTGACTAAAAACCTGTACAAGAAATTAAGTTACAGTCTTTTAAAACCAGAATCTGGGAGGGTGTCCCATTGTAATATTTTCAAAGAGAAGTTGTGCATGCAGTATGTATGTGCATATGGTGTTTATGAATTGTTTTTTAACTTTAGATATTTTATTCATTTTTCCACATGGTACAAGTAGAACACACATCTTTGTTGGACAGACACCAATACAGTAACATAGCTTTAGATTTCAGGCACTAAAGACTCAGTAGGACAAAAGGCTACCCTATCTTCATGCCAGGACATCACGTCCTGAAATTAGGATGCATGCCATCAGGCAGCCAGTATCTCACCAAAGATACTCAGCTATTGATGCATTCAGTTATACTAACTGAAGGAAACTGTAACCACTTCCAGTTATTCCATACAGAGATAAGGACCATGAGAACTCTGTGCCTTGGCATACAACATTCTATTTTGATTTCACTGTATTGTGGTTGTGGGATCTGCTGTTATCCACAGTTTGTGGATGACTTTTTTTTTTTCCTCACTTGCAGTATGCACACAGCCACCATAGTTACTTCAGTCGTAACAAGGTTTAGAAGTCCATAAAGCAGGGGGGGAGTGGGTAAAGAATGTCACAAAAAGAACTGTTTAAAGCTTTTCAGGACAGAAACAGAAAAGACAGAGACACTACTGATACCTCCCTACCCCCCAGTCAGTAACATGGAGTTCAAAAATTCACTACTCCCACTGACACTCCGTGTGCACATGTGTAAGACGCTGCTCTCACAGATTCACGGAAATATTGAAAGCATATTCTCTAGGATAACTGCCTATCCAGACTCAGAAGTGTAGTTTATTGCTCAAAGTCAGGTGGAATGCAAGTGTGGACTGCTTACCTTCAGATCAGAAAAGTTTGCCCTGCTACTGCAGACTGCCACGTCTAATAACTGTGTGAACCTTGTTTATTTAATTTCAAAGTTGCTATTTCATTTAAGCCTTACAGCAGTCTCAGGAATCACAGGATGGTGGCATTTAAGGAGAGGCAACAATTTAATTGATTTTCCAGGAAAAAGCTAGGTCCAAAACCAAAATAAAGTTTCCTTTATAAAGAATGGAAATACTAATAATACAACTGAGTGCTTTTTATGTTTTAACACGGTGAACCATCATTCTGTTAAAAGAAATGTAAGAAGAGACAAACTGATTCAGAGAAAATAAATAAATATTAATTCTGTTCCCACTGGTAATTTAACACCTATGTTGCACCCCAAGGTCTTGGAAACACCGAGTACAAAAAAATACTTCTTTCCCACTATCCGCAAAAAAACGAGGATAAGGGAAACAAAGATTAACATTTATGGGAACTTGAAATGCTTTGGTTTTCAGATAGCCAAATTAAAATGCCTGTGCTGGCCATCTACTGCACACAAAACTAATGATTCTTGTTTATTGTCCTACTGAAGGTCTCTTCCTGTGCCTGGCTTAAATTTGAGGTTTCTTGATAATTGACAAGCTTCTAGTGAATGGTTAACCTCACCTTCCAGATAAAAAACAACTGCTCCCTGACTTCACTCTTTTCTTGTAACATGCCCATAGTGGATGAAATATATGAATTTCTGTCAATGTGACAGCTGCTCTGTGTATTACTTAAATGTTATAATAAAAA
Organism: Chloroceryle aenea; assembly: GCA_013399075.1. NCBI lineage: Eukaryota > Metazoa > Chordata > Aves > Coraciiformes > Cerylidae > Chloroceryle > Chloroceryle aenea. The sequence continues at coordinate 220,447 of VWZY01012664.1, forward strand.
GGGGGATTTTAGTTTTTTTTCCTTAGGTGCATCAGGGCCCACTGCTGAGAATCTGTCTCTGCTCTCCCAAGCATGGACCTGAGGCAGCGCTCAGCCCTCTCCTGGCACCCACTCCCTCTCCTGCTCTCCCAGCAGCAGGGCCGTTCCGGGGCCGCAGGGAGTGATTTCAGGGTATAAATAGGAGATATGCCGTGGCCTTGCGGATCGCAGGTGGCACAGTGCATTTATCTTCACGTGCACCAGGGCTGAGATCTACAGCTTACGAGTGGGAAAGGTCAGTTATGTCAGCTATGATGGCAACAAACAGCTTCGCTAGAGAGCATGGGCATATTCAGCTTTCACTGCTCGCAAGCAGTGGATGCCTCCTGAGCTGGAGCAAAGCTGCAGCCCTGAAGCACCAGGAAAACTCCAGGCATGGTCCTGCCTTGGGCTGGGGCTCCCACTGCTTCCCCTGCCTGTCAGGATAGCGCTACTCACAGCAAGGGTGGTGGCTAACTACGGTATTTTGGAACCGGTCTCTTCCGAAGCCACGGAAAAGATTTATTATTTATAGGCAGAGGGAGGAAAACACAAAGTACGTACATGGGGGCCCGTGGGGGGAGGGCCGGTGACTGCCAAGTGGTAATTTCAGTCTGAAGTTCCAATGACTTAAATAGCCACTTGAGCTCTGCTCTTGCAGTTTATGATGTCAATAGAACCCCTAAATGAAATTACAGTCTTCTGATACACAGCGGGGTAGCTTTTCTTCGCCATGTAATATACACGGCCGGGAGAAATTGCACTATATGTGGAGTTCCACTAAAGCAGAGTTTATCATAAGAATGTTCCTGCTAAAATATGATTAGGCTTCTTGTTTGCCGGATAACACATCTAATGAATCAGGGTGTGTGTGACAGCCATGTTTTGTGAACGCAGACATAAACCCTGAGGTGAACTGGGCACTCCACTGCCTCAAAGCACTAGCTGTTTCATTTCCACCATAATTTGCACCTGCTTTGTTTTGCCAGCAGCACAGACCCATGCTAGCTCTGGAACTTGCCTCAGTTCCAGGAACCTGAAGCATGCACAGAGAGAAAAAACAAACAAGGCAGAAATGGGGGGACCTATGCACTGTATTTACAGGGTGTTTTTTTTAAGCATGCCTGAGCATGGCTAACTCTTACCAAGTTTTCCTTTCCAGTAGCCCTGTGAGGGCAGGTAACAAAATATTTCCATTTTACAGGTGGATAAGTGAGATATAGATAGAGGTAAAGATCACACAGAGATGGATCTGGGATATATACTCAGGTCTCCTAAAGCTTATTCATTTTCCTTCCATTCTGACTACATTATTCATCCACCACCCTTCCCAGCCCAGGACAGGAAGAAAAACCTTGATTTTACAATTCATGCGCCTTACTATTTCTTTATCCTTTAGCCGAGGACATGACTTAATTTTTTCAAATGTTCCATGTCACAACACAACTCTGCAGATGATAATTGGCAACCTGTGGTTAGTGGCTGCTTTACCTCAGTAACTTGTGAATGCTTTTTACTTTCATAACTTTCCCTGTCATATGACTTAATCAAAAAATCAAGTTTCACTTTCTTTTCTGATGTACAGAAAGGAAATGTAGTACTGTTTCAATGTTGTGACCCTGGAATACAAGCTAGGAAAAGCTTCTGGAAAAGACAGGATTAGCATATAAAATGAGGAAAAAAAAAAAAAAAAGAATACCTTAAACAAGGCAACGTGCTCAAAACAAGGCAGTTGCTTTTATGTACTTTTATTGCAAAAATTGTCTCTGGATATAGCTCAAGTTCTTGTACTTCTGAAGCATCCCAGTACTGATGAATCTGTTCACCTTTATCATTACATCCTTTGCTTTGTTCTTGTCTGACGCAGTTAACAGTCACAGAACAAGAAGCAAATCACATCAAACAAAATTCTTGTGCAGAAAACAGAGATTCTGATTCTACTACATAAATATATATATATATATATCTTTTTCTCCAAAAGTACAAACTGGTGGTTTGAGCGTGACTGAAAGACTAACATTTTCCTCTTTGCTTGCGTCAGGAAAGAGATGATACTTTGCCCACTTTATCTATGGTTAAAAGAGGGAGGTTTAATTCATCAGTACATGGAAATCACTTTGAGATTACTGGTTGGAAGGGATGATGTAACTAAAATGGCTACTGCTAGAAGCAAACTGCATCTATAGAAGAATGACCATATATATTAATTACAGTTTTTTAAAGCAACTGTGGTGAACTATTAGACAATAAAGACACTACAACTAATGAGACAATTTATCATATTAACATCCCAGAGTGTTTAAACAGGCAGTTAAAAAATGATCTGAAATTGCAGATTTTCACTCTAATGATTTTAGACCATAGACAAACCATTAGAACCTTGGACTATAGTTAATAAGTAGCTTATACCGTAAGAAAGACTGATGATTTTTTGCACATTGCAGTACATAAATACCAGCAAAGATAACTTCCCTTGATATCATAGTCACTCACAGAATTAAAACATTTAAACATTGAGAGGTTTAGAGCAACACAGAGATTCTTAAAAAAGAGACTAAACATTGTTTTGCCTTCCTGGTGAAAGTTCCCAGAGTGACAGTCCTTGACTTCAGTATATCCACAGAACAAGTATTACACAGGCAGAGGTCTGAAGTTTCAGACATTTAGCACTGTGCTTTGAGAACTTTCCATTTCAGAAGTACTTACGTCTTTCAGACTTACACTGCCTGGAGGGAGAAAGTAAATCAGAGATAAGCTTCAAAGATCAGACCCAAAAGTGTGTGTGGGCGTTCAGTATAGCCCATTTAGAGAGAAGAAAAAAATCCATTATGTTTCTATCTGTGATGTGAACTGCTTGAAAGTTTGGGATGTTCTGATCTGTGAGCTGCTTTGACTACACTGCAGAAAGGTGATGCAACAGCAAAGTCAGGATCTTAACATCAATTTAGTCCAAAGCTCGGACCATTCGGACTGGGGCTTTGATGTACATAAAGGTTATTTCTTTGTGTATGTAAGACTCTTTACTGAGGGGATCAGCCAACTTAATTGTGGGTTTTGTTAAGAGCTACTGATTTAGTTTAGGTTCAGAGAGAGGTTCCACAGCACCGGGGAGTGAAGAGAAAGAGCTAACCCTCGTTGCTCAGTGCTGAAAAACATCTGCGGTCAACTTAAGGTTTTGTATATGAAAAAAGAGGCGTTCACAGTTCCTTATGGTTCTAACACAAAACCAGATGAAACTTGGAGGTTTTGTCTATCTTATGTTTGAAGTTTGCAGGCTTAGTCAAACTTCGGGCTGAAACTGAAGCAGGGGGGAGGGACTGAGAAACCCACATGGATCAAAACCAATGAAAATATTTGCAAAAATGGCCAAGCAGTAAAACCACCAAATCTTGCATTATTTTACTTATTGGTTATAAGAAATAGCAAGTACTTCAATTTGGACTGGATGTTATTTGATACTGAGCTCAGTTCTGAAGTCAGTGTCAAAACCTCTGATAACTCCAGTGAAAGACCATTCAGCACCAGCCTTTACGTACTGTCCTCACAACTCACAATGGGCATGAAACCAGGGAAAAGGTGACTGGACTTCTCTGTGTGCCACAGCTGACCAGCAGCATTTGGAGAGGGGGTCTCTCCCAGGGGGTCAGAGAGACATGCCAGTTGATGCACCTGCTGAACTAATCCCACTCAAAAGCAAGACAAGGGTGAGAAGAATGCTTCCTAGTTAATACCCCATGTGAGATACATTGGTGTCATTAAACACCTTGTTCTTTTGCCAGGGACATGCTTCAAAGAACAGGATAATACCTCATAATACAAATATTTTGACTGTTACCCTGTGTTTCTTATATGCCTACTTTGTTAAGAGTAGAAAATGTTAGTCAAGAAATGATTCATTTCTTCAAGTCAGATAATACGGGAGATGATGAGGAATGAATGGAACAGCCCACACACTGCCCTGGCCTTCTTTAGCGCTACAGCAGCAAAAGATTAATACAAGTGATACATTCAGCAGGGCAGGAGACCTCAAAAGGAGACCCTGAGCAATCTGGACCAGCAACTAAAGATGTGCATCCTACTCCTCCTTCTGTCACTGGCTTTCCCATAGAGCTGTGAGCAAATTGCTGCAGCTTTCTATGCCTCGGCTTCCCTATCCAACAGCTGAAAATAACTCTACCGAAGCACCTTGATGTTTGCTGAGATGCTCATTTCTTTGGCATCGAAGATTTTTGTGTATGAAGTTCTCTAAAGTAATTTTTTTTCCCTGACTGCCAGTTCCTCATACAGACACAAACAGGATAGAAGGGAAGTGA
>VWZY01012664.1:225218-242793 GCA_013399075.1 Chloroceryle aenea
GGGGAGAAGAGGAGGAGGAGGGGGAGGGCAATGCGAACTTAAAAAAAAATAATTGGGAAGTTCATGCGATTTCCCAGTAGACAAACACAACTGTCCAAATTCAACAGATGTCACTATTCCAGTTTCTTTAGATCTGACCATCGTTCCACCGTTAGGACACATTCAGGGAGGAAGTTCAAGGAAAGGGGAGGGAGAAGGTCACGGTATACATATATATGCATGTGTGTGCATAGATCTGTATCTATATATATGTATACTTATGCATTTTATGATGCTTATTTATATGAATATTTTTCAGTATGTGTTTAAAAAAAACAAGGCAACATGAACTTCTCTCTTTTTGAAATGTATGGGCCGGAGTTCCGATGCTTTTGCTCTCCTCTCCCAAGACTGCAAGTGTAGTCTGCTTACAGCTAACACATTACCATACTGCAGCTCACAAGTGACATGAGTTTGGTGATTTCAGTACAGTCCCTAGCTTTGCAAAAAACTATTGCATGATTTGGCACAACGCACAGCAAATAGCAGCCTCTTTATGAGGGACTACAGATGGCAATTGAAAGAGTAATTCAAATAATTTATCAAGCACATTTGGAGACCTAGAATGGGGGATGGCCCGAGTCTACAAGAAATCAGTATGCTACAAGTCATTATTAGGGAGCTTATTAAACCTGCTTCACATGTACAGCATTAAAAGATCACAGATTGCTGATGAGAACCGAGGTGCTTGGCAATGCTGCGTTTTGGGTCAGGACTAAGTGAGGACCTACTTGACAGGAGAAGCGGGGCAAAGGCTACAAGAGCCTGAGAAAAGTGAAAAGGTCCTGTCAGTCTCAGTCTGTACTTTGTGTCTAGGTGACTCTTCCATTTGAGACAAAGCTGCAACGCTGAATGTGTACAGTGCCCACCCCAAAACATAGCTTCCCAAATCTCGAAAAAATTTCCTAATCTTTCAAATTCCTGAGGACTACTGTATTTGTAAGACACAAACGAAAACATGTTTTTTAAACTAATTAGTTTTACATCTGTGTGTTCTTGCTGGCAAAGCAATGCTGTCATAAACTCGTTAGCAGCAATCAGTCTGCGATGCAGGTGGATATGGCAGGCACAGGCTTAAGTATGGTTGAAAAGAGAGAGCCTTTAATAGTAAATCACAGCTTCTTCAGGCTCATACGGTTTGGGGAAGCTATTGTTAAAGCATTTCTACAATACCAAGATGATGTTAATAAAATAAAGGAAGCATTTTCAAGAGACTTCTTAAGACAGAGAAGAAATGACATCACCGATACACCACCGGGGGAGCTGCGGGGAGGAGGAGAGTCTACTCAATTTTACCAGACTCGTCAGCAAATTGTAAATCTGACCATCTAGCTCATACATGCTTATACCAAAGAGGTCCTAAGCCTGAAAGGACTTTGGGCAGCAGAGAGAGCTGTCAGCTGCTCTGACCTCACTAAGAACTGCTTTGCTCATTGACAGATCAGCTCATCATTCACCTCTCACTGCTTGGATGTTTACTAGCATAGCCAGAAATACTTAAGATGACTGAGACGAATTTGAGCTATTTCAAGTGAAATCTTACTGCTGAGAGGTGTCCAGAGAAACAGGTGCTCAGAGAGAGAGTGGCATGCAAAGGATAATGCAATGGAATTTGAAAAAATAATTCCTGCCCATGATGAGGAAAACCTTCATTTCTAAACAGGCAATGCAATTAGCAGGAGGATCAACCGACTTTAGGTTCCCAATACCTTAGCTGCCTTTAGGGAATTTACATAGATAGAAGTGAGGACAGTGTATATGCTTAATAAGTCATTTGCTAAACAGTCCAGATATCAATAGCAGACATCAAATTAAGCACTCGGGCATTCTTATTGCTTACTATCATTAAGCATTAGGGATGGCTGTACTATAAAAATAGGGAGCAGAGAACCAAATAAAATCTTCCATTAAAAAAAAAAAAAGCCCTACAAAGTTTCTGAAAAATAGACTAAACAAAAAACCACATACTACAAACTGATCACACAATTGTGATCAAAATCTCAGCAAATTCCAACTGTCTGCCCATCAGGGCAGACTCTTTCCATTACAGATTTCAGTAGACTGAATTGTGCCGTTCTTGCTTCACTACTGTTAACAGTGGCTGCAGCCTCAGAACTGCAAAATAGTAAGAGCCAGGAGGACAATCATTTTCCACCGATTTTTTATTTTGACATTTCCCATTTGTGCCCTTTTTCAAAGTTTTAATTTGGTAAAGGCACTTTTCAGGCTGTCTTTTAACAGGTCACTAATAACTTAGGATGCAAGAGCTCATATTTCATTTTTTGCTGCTGCCACCTCTGAATATTTCATTTACCTTGAGTACAGCAGACCACTCTAGAAGGTTTCTTGGTTTTGGTGTTTTTTGTTTGTTTGGAGGGTTGTTTGTTTGGTTTTCCGTAATACTGTTTACAGACTAGTTTTTGTCACTCATTACTTGCATTATGATAGTTTGATCCTACCTGTTAAAGTAAAAGCAATAGACTGGCTACAGAAATACTTTCATGGTTTACATAGCTCGGTGACAGAACAGTACTGACGTTCCTTCTTTGGACCTATATTCAAATAACTGGAAGTCTCAGAGATGGTACTTAATTAAAAGGCATGCCTTCTCTATATAATATTTTGTAATATTTGTAACAATGGTACCCACACAAATATATAAATGGATACATCTGTACACACGCATATGCGTATAAATAAAATCAGAGTTTTGTTTTTACCTCCTGACTTGGCTGTTAGCCCTTGAACTAGAAGACTGAATGCACCTGGCTGCAGTTCTACATATGCACAGACAAAAAATACAGAGCTGAACAGAATCCTTTCAAAAACAACAGTACGACCTAAGGGTTTCTCTGCCTACCTTGTCAGTCTAGAGAGGACACATCTCAAAAAGGGTGATGTTCTCCCCCACTGCAGCAAAGGAAAGGGGAAGAAACCCAGCAGAGGCAGGAGAGCACTTGGAGACCCTGACTTTTCTCTCCTCCCTTCCATGCATCCCTCCATGCAGCTAGTGTTTGTGCTTAGAATAAGGCCACGCTGCAACCAGACCGCAGGAGCAGCTGGAGATAAGCACAAGGAGGTTAATTCTGCTTTTTGCTCCATTAACCTCTACTCCACCTTTGTGACACCCTCGAGGAGGAAAGACAGCAAGCTGGCACAGGCAGGAGAGCCAGGCATGTGCAGCAGGCCAGGCAGCAATACAAGGGGACTCACACCACGCATGACAGGGGTGCCTCTGGATCCTGGGCTTCCCAGGATTTAGACACTAGTTTCCTTCGCCCATGCCAGCCCTGCCCTCAGCACTGAACACTTGCCCTGCTTTCTGCAGGTTTCCCCTCTGTTGCACGTTTCTCTGTATATGAGGAGATACACAGCCTTTGGCAGTGGGAGCAAACAGATGAGATAAGCAGAGAAAGATGAGATAAACCTAGTGGAAAAGTCTTCTCCAGATGTAGTGTCTCTATAAATAGAGATTCTCCTAGTGTCCTCCAGATGCAAACACAGAGTTGAGATTTTTGTTTTCTTGTTTAGTACAAAGCAATTAAAATGTAACAACCTCTCAAAACCTTCCTTTATTAAAAAAAATAGGTCATGGATGCAGAAGCAGCCAGTCATGCTTTGGAGTGGGCAAGCAAACAATTTTCATTTGATTGTGCCCTTGTTTCTGTAACTAGCTTTTCTGTTGTGTCCCGCTATAGTTACCCTGTCTGCTGCGCTAACCAGCAACATGCCTTTTTAATCTGCCTTCCTGGGGTCTGCATTTGATTACAGCATTCATGTTCTATTTAGATTCTTTTGAATCATGCCCTGTGGTGCTAGCACGAAAGGTGTTATTTATAAAATGAAATTCTGTTGTATTGCGGCTTGGATTCAAAGAGGACAAGTAATATTAAATACTTACTTTATTTAATAATATCTTGGATTTATTAACTCAATTTCATTACAAGATTAGAAACGGTAACCTGGAGGGGGTTATTAACTAATAAACAGGCTTCAGGCAACTTCGTCCCATATAAAATAAAAATACATATATATGCATTTAAATTACTTCTCTTTTGAGGGCCCAGATACACACCTCTAGCTCAAAAGAATGGCTTTCTTGATAAAGAGCATTGCAGAGAGCTCTTGGCTGGAGCCTGCTAAGCTCACGGTGCGTTTGGGACAACGGGCATCCATACACAACAGCTACCCCAAGTGACTGACCCTATTCAGTTGGCTGCATCCCACGTGGGATGAAGTCTACCACTCAGCTTTGGCAGAACTGATGCAGGCTGCAGTTACTTCAAACCACTGTGGGCAGCACACCAGAAACTATGAAACTCTGCCAACTCATCTAACCCTCCTTGACTAACCCAGAACTGCAAGGCTCACATTTCTGAGCTATCCCACATCTCTTGTTCTCCCAGCATCAGTCCTGCACTTTGCAGGGCATACTATATGAGACACACCTCACACGGTAGGTAACGTGCTACTTCTCCTCAGAACAAGCTCCCAAGCTATTGAAAGGCTTCTCTCTCTGGAAGAAGAGGCCACAGAAAGTTCGTGACTTTCTATGTACTACGATACAACTCAGTATTCTGATACTTAGCTTTGCACGGTAACTAAGACTACATTTAAAACCAGTGCGTATTCTATTCAGTCAGACACAGCACAACTAGCAGTTGAATTTAACCGCAATCTCTTCACCTAGCAAGCTGAAGCACATTTGCTAGCATCCCAGCCTAGGGATTAGGCTAAAGTTAGAAAATTCACAGAAGCTCCCTAAGCATAGAAGAATATTGAGATGCAATTTTTTTTACCATTTACTAAATAAAACTAATAAATGCTAATAGGCTTAAACCCCTCTTCTCTGAAACACTCTACGACAAGACGTAGCTTATGTGACTTTGAACTTGTCAGGTCCACAATGAAGCCTGAGCCTTGACATGGGAAAATAGCACGGTATCAATGTCATAGATACTACAGGCTGGGAATTCCCACTTGGAGGTGCACGGCTGCTAAAAGCTTTCACCCCACATCTGTTGCACAGTTAGCTGTGAGTCACCTGCAGTCAGCTTCATTAGACCCGAGGTGTCACTCAAATAAGACAAGCTGTTGCTAGAACAAGAGAAAGCAGATTTTAAGCATTTGATATATTAAAAGGAAAGTGTCACGATATGTTAAAAGGATATTCAAATACTTTAGGTCTCAGTTTTCATCTACTTACAGATTGCATGCCTTTGCTGAAAGCTGGATAGTAGGCAGAGGCCAAAAATAAAGGGCGGATTATTTTTTTCACTCATGTGGTGGTGTTCATTGCAATGACTCAGTGAAATGTAAAATCCAGTGCATGAAGATCATGAAAAGACAGAAATACTTAACGAATTAAATCTGTCCTGAAAGAAGACTTGAATTCAGAGTGACCTCTAGAATTCAGGAGAGAACACCTACTGCATAGTGGTACGTGGATATTCCCAAAAGCAACTGAGGTTAAGTAACAGAATTGTATGAAGAAGAGGTTAATTTGGGTCAAAAATGAAGGGAGATTGAGAAACGGAATTATGGTGAAACTTTCAAAGGGAGATGCAATAATTGCACCCACAAAAGGCATGTGCATCATTGCTACAAACAAAAACACATGCTTGGACTCTCTACAGGCAATCTGGCATCTGTCTTCTATTCCCTCCCTCCTCCTGACCCTGAGACCTCTCCCTCTGGAATTTTGTTCCGTGAATATTCCATAATGCTCCACTCGGCTCCCAGTTTCATGAAAAGTCAGTGAAAACGCATTAGCTAATAAGTGGAAGTTCACAGCATTACTGTCAATCAGTTGTTGGTTTCCATGAGAATGGAGACAGATCTCAACTGAGAAAAATAGTGAGGATCAGGCAAAAGTGATATTCAGCCTGTGTGTGTGTACACACTCCTTTGAAACTACTGAACTAACTTGTTAGGCATTTGATTTATTACCAGACTCTCAAGGGTACTTACAAAACGAGCCAAGTTTAAACAACATTCATTTGGGTCATTTTGAAGTGAGGCAGATAGAAAATAAATTATTGGACATGTTAGAAATACTGCAATTTATTCTCATTTTCTCCTTACTTCTTCATATATGTTTAAAATCATTAAAAAAAACACAAAAAAAAAAACAAAAAACAAACACAAAACAAACAAACAACAACAAAAAACCCAAACAAACAAACAAAAACCCAAACAATGCTGAAGGTTTTTTTCTAGTTTTTTTTTTAACAAAGAAACAAAACAGAAATACCATAAAATGTAGATCCATTTCTAAATTTCAAATGCCTTTCAAATATAATACAAATGGGTCAATAGCTTTATTAGGAAGTGCCATGAAAATAAGGTAGTTTCATAACTTTAATAGAAAGAAGGATTCAGTTTTAAAATATATCTCAAATTTAAGATTACTCAGATAAAAGTTCTTGGTTTACTTCAGATAAAATTCATAGAGAATGAGCTCACAGGAGATGGGAGCTAAGTGCCAGCAAACCCCAAACTAGTTGACAGACACAGTTAAAAATTCTAATTCTGTACACTTGTTTTGGTGTGACTGATCTCAAGAAGAACAAACTAGTTCTGCAGGGACTGACAGTCTGAACAGTGGATGGAAAAACAGGAAGAGAGCTCAGGGAGAGAACATCACTGGGTGAAGCCTGCACAAGCTAGAAATCACTTGGCCTCTCAGAGGCCCACGAAGACACAAGAAGGATAACTAAAATGCTATTTCCCACATCTCCACTTTCTTTCCACTCTCCTCAACAAAGTATCTCTTTGAACATATCTACCTAATGAAAAATTTATCTTCTTTTCCTGAATGAAAGTTAAAAAAGTTTCTTGGGCAGCCCTGTTTCTAAAGCAAACAAGAATCACATTATAGCTGGATGGTGGGGTGCTCTCTTCTTACCTACGTGAGGTCAGCCTTTGAAGCCCACTCACATTGGTCTGTCCTGTACTGTAAAATTACTCTTTAATTAACCAGTTACTAATAGCAAATTGAGACTTGGTTTCCATATTGAGATTCAGGTGCACACTGTAGGAAGCCAAAGGACCTGGTTGCAACACAGTTGTAATTGTTTTTTCCAGTATTCAGTGAAAACAGAGTTTAAAATTTTTATTCTAGCAAGTTTTCACCCAGCACTCCGTGGAGGGACCAAGGCCCATTACAGCTACATTACATGGCAGAACAAACCAGTCTGAGCCTGGGAAAAGGCTTTATCCTCTCTGTATCTCAGCTTCCCCCAGTGTCAGGCTGGAAGAGTAATTTTTTTCACTTAATAGGGATGCCTTGAGAATTATCTACTTAACACCCAGATAAAAAAAGGCTCAGAATGGCAGAGTATTATGGGGCTGAGTGAGTAGGCTTGCTGCAGTAACACGGCTGCTGACAGTAGGCAGCAGGTAGCAGAGATCTCATGAAAGATCCGTCATGTCGATTTTAAGTTACGCTCATTTTTGTGCCTGTTCTGTAGGCCCCTAGAGATTAAATACAGCTGAGTGCTATTATACAGTTAGCTCCAGCGAATGAAAAATATACTCTTTTAGCAGTTTTATTCCTTTATCAATTACTACTTTAAGAGACTTGTGCTGTATTATTTTATATTGGCCAGTTGTAAAAATAATTTATTCCCTGAAGAGTTTTATTCCTTTAACATTTCAAATTTTTGATCAATGTTTACCATGTGACCAATTTTGACAGACACTGAAAGGAATACTTTAATAAAGGAGTTAACACAGCTCCTATTCTTCGGTTCATTTTGACCGTGTTTTAAATAAAAGACCCGGGTAGGATTTCTAGTAACGCAGAAAGTCAAGTAAGATCTTTCTGCTTGCACATTTGCTTGCATTACTGCTTTTTCACCATGAGAAAAAAATAAAAAAAATCTGTCCATATTTCTGGTAAAACACCAGACCTACCTATTGAGGACCAAACCCACCTTCTTCCCTTCTTCTAGGTACATCTTAAGCTTGGTCCTACCAAGGGCTGTAAAGAATAAAAATTAATTCCTTACAGGCTAGAAAACCAGTACAAGTGCCACTAGGATGAAAACCTGTCAAGCAAGCATAGAGCCACTACACAGCTAGCAGGAAAGTATACTCAAACACTATTCAGTGATTCCAACATTGTCAGGTAGATCTGTGACTTAGTTCTCTCTGTAAGTAGCTCAAACCACAATGAAAATAGCTGTGGTGATGAGGAAGATGTCCATTTGGACTGAAAGGGAAAACTTATGCTGCATTTGAGGACAAATAGATGAGAATGCAGAAACCCAGAGCCTGTTCAGAAGAGGCCTGTGATATCATAGGACAGGGTGACATCATTATGCATGCCTCAGCTGTTGTCATACACAATCCAGAATCAATTAAGAATGAAGCCATCTGTGATGAAGTTCATCTCAGGATGAACAGGAGAATGAAGAGGGTGTGCAACAGAGTAGAGCTGGTGTTTGAGCACTGCTGACAGAGAACTAAGCTTCTGTGGAGACTGTGACACAGGCTTGTAAAACCTTTGCTGCTCAACAGAAGATATTGATTTCATTGCCAATCCAAAATTCAGATCAGATGATGAAGGATTTCCTGAGGTTCACAAACCCAATTAATGATGGGATGCCCAGCTCATACTAACCCTGGAGATGTTAACACATGCCATATTCAAGGTTTTGTACAGCTTCAGCACAAACCTAAAGACTCACATGAGTTTTGCTTTAAGCTACTACTAAGCAAACTTTTGGAGAAAAGACAGGCAAATCTCCTAGTCAGCACCTTTCATCAGCAGTTCTCAAAGCAGTTTACAAAGGGATTTCCAATTTTGCAAGGGCAAAACTAGTACAACGAGGAGGAATGCCTTGCTCATGATCATTTGGCATACCGGCGGCAGAGCAGGGACAGAATGCTGGTTTCTTGTGGTCTAGGCCACCATACTTCCCACCAGACACAATGCCTGAAGAAAACGGATACTGCAAATTAGCAGCAAGGTTTTGTACAACCCTAATCAGCAACTGTAGACACAACAGTTTCCCCCAAACACCTCCTCCTTGCTCAGTCACATAAGTTTATTCACTGGATCTGGATGAAAAGAAGTCCTTTACTAACTGAAATGACTTGTGTCAATCTGTAGCCCTTTAGAACACTGACTAATTTTAGACTTTATGTGGTTAAATACATTTGTAAACTATTAAAACAGTCTCCTGGTACATGGAAAACATATGGTTTCAACAATGTAATTCCTTCATGAAGGTCTGTTTCTTCAAAGTATCCTTTAGTTGTACACTAAGCTTCCTTGTTGTTCAGAGTGCTTATTTCTATTACTATTTCTTCTTCTTTCCACAGTTATTTCCTTAAATGATACACATGTGCGTGTGTACATATATATATTAAAACCACATATGTTTATTGACTGAAGATGTAACTACATGGTGCTAGTCAGAAAAGAGTATAAAAGCTGGGTAACCCCAGGAACACATAACCTCTCACAGCTGCTGCACTACAAGTTTGAAAAGAGCAAATGCTGTTTGTTGTATGGTCTCAGCCTGCCCAGTCTGAGACCTAAGCATGCATTCAGAAAGAATCATTACATTTTATTCTGCCAATAGTCTACTATGGAGGAGTACCCATTGTTTCCCCGTCATTCCCAAGATATTAACTATAGTTATTCTACTGCTTTTCCTAGGACTGTTTTCTGTGTCAGACTGCAATCACCATTTCTGGGTAGCTTTACGTCCACCTGCATTTGTCTTCCCTCTCCAAACTCATCCCAGCAAACCTACATTGCTCCAATCTCAAGTCAGTTTGCAAACGTGAAGGGAACTTTGCTTATCTTGGGTATCTTGCTTGGCAGTGCCAGCTGCTGGTGGGTAAGCAGTTAATCTTAACCTTGTTTTGCACTTGATGGTTGAAAGAGAGAGGTATAGCAGACAAGACCAGCCAAGTGTTAAGCGGGAGTCATCCCTGACCAACATTTGGAGCAGGGTGCAGAATAGGAACTCCACAAATTCCATTAGAGAAAAATTAAGCAGGAGGCAATTTTTTAGCAGCCAAAAGGGCTACAACGAGCATCACTTGCTCAGGGAAAAAAAAAAAAAATAGATGAGAGATCATGGAAAAGACCTGATAAATCTGTCATGGAAATACAGAGAAGACAGCACTAGGACAGCAAAGGAATAAGGAAAGCAGAGATAAATTCCCTGTATGCCTAAAAATGACGAAATACATCATAACTATAATACATACTTGTTAGGTGAGCACATCTGAACTATCGTGCTTCAAGTTTGACCTCTTGCTTGATGTAAAATTAGGTTTCAGAGAGAAAGGAAAAAAATAACGTCCAGACGGGATGCTGTAAGAAATGCTGTTTGCTTTATTTGTCCATGCAGTTTTTTGCCACTCCTGCTGGAACAGTGTGAAGGACAATTACTTCAAGTGCAATAAAATGAGTGCCCTAATGTGAACACTTCCAAAAACAAGATCCATCACGCCTTGACGAAATGTAATGCCAGAACCCTCCACCATCACTGCTCTGTCCGGAAACTGCCCTCAAATATTTGAGACATTCCTGGAATTAACAAATAAGTGGTGATTTGACCTGGCTGGTTGCTGCTTGGTATCCCTGGCTGGCACTGCCTTACAATGGATGGTATTGTTATGCTGCAGAAATTCTTTTGATTTTCTTCTTAAATTTCCCAGCGCCAGAAGAGGAAGACTGATTCATTTCAACTAATGTGACTCTTGAATCAAAGATATGACTCATTTTAAGGCAGCTTTTGTTGGATGCTTAGTCTATCAAACCATGCATACTTTGATTGTATCATCTTTAGAAGCCAAATAATCTAGACAGACACAACCATTTTGGTTGAACTCAGGTACACAGTATTTTTGACTTGAAAAACTGGACATGAGCAAACAGTTACAGTGCAGTCTTTCTGTGCTATCTGGAAAGAGCTGCATAGTACAGTATGTTTAACTTCCTAGAAAATGACAAAAAGCAAATCTTTGTCAGTTCCCAAGTCAGTGAAGCTGCAGCACTCAGAATGTGCTTTATGCAATATACATAAATGTCAGGTCACAGTGCAAAAACTGGAAAAGGAAAATAGAGTAATTTTTCCTGTTGTGCTTTTGTCCCATGAAGCAGCCCATAACACATCACTTAACTTGGAGTTGTTTACTGGACTAAACAGAATAATGTATTTCAAACATCTCTTTAATGAATAAAACTAAATGTAATACTACACATATTGACTCTGTTTTTTAAGTCTCACAGAGCTAAGTTTCAGGTAAAGTTAATCAGGATGCCTATGGAAAACTCATTGAGGTTCATACAGTTTGCTTTTCTATCCATGTATTTCCAAAACTAGCTTTCATTTGCAAAAATTCTTCCAAGTGTTACTTAGTCAAGGCTCACAGTGGCTCTTTGAAATGGGAAAACAGTGGCAAAGGGGTGATGCAATCCACTCAAGGCCACAAAAGGAAAGTATTGTCAGAGACAGAACTATTGGAAACCTGGATTAGAACAACTCTTGCTTCGATCTGAAACATGCTTTCATTATCATAGAAATATCTGCTCAGATCTCCCACAGTTCTTTAATACAAATACAGTCCTGATCCTATTATTTTAAAGTGTCTGGAAAGAACAAATCTACAAGGTGGATATGTAGCGTCCATGGTCCTTTTACAGAGAAGAAAGAAGGACTGCTATGGGTAATCAAATTACTTTCAAGACTTACAAATTACTTTCATGACTACTAGGTCATTCGAAGTGAAGCTGATAAATGCAGTGCTTCCCTTGGGTGCATACAGGTACACGTGCTTCCTTTCATATATTTAAAGATACACTATACATACAATACATCTACATATGTTTGATGTCACCCACAATCTGAAGTGACTAATGTACGATCATTTGGCACGGTGGCCGCACTGCATACTTGAGACTTGTTCCATGAGCATGCTCAATTCTTTCTTGACTGGACTTGCAAAGAATGACTGGAAAGCAAAACGTAGCACTCCTGTCATCTGGTCAGGAAGATCTTGAACTACTGAAGAGTTCAAGCAGGAAGTGTATGTGTGTAGGTAAGAGGAACTGAACTAGGAACCAAGAGGCTTTAGGTCTGTCGATCTTTATGTTCCTGGGACCTGCTATCCATGTCACAGGACAAGTCTGCAGTCCACTTGCCTATTTATTAGAGAAGGGATGAAAATAATTGCTCACAGCACCTGAGAGACAGAAAGGCTTCAGATGTGTCTACATTTGTGTACACATATGAAGTCTCTTGAATAACACGGGGACATATCTGGGGCATATGCTTCATTTAGCCCAGTCCTCCCTTTCCAAGGAAGGCCAAATGCATGCATCTAGAAGATCTGAAATCAAAGCAAGCCTCTTGTCATACTGTCCCAGAATATTCCCCTTCCTTTCAGTGATTTAGTTGATAAGCTTATATCACAGAATCAGAGAATAGCTTAAATTGGAAAGGATCCATAACAATTGGCAAGTCCAACTCTCTGCTCCATGCAGGACTACCTAAAACTAAACTGTGGGCTCCATTAAACCTGGAGATGGGGTTAAATTGAACCAGTTAAGCTAGTAACCTAAACCATGAACAATATCCCTAAGTGGCAACAAAATGAAAGCACAACTGTAAGTATAACATCGTACTGAAAAACTGCTGTGTGAACTACAAATACCTAACTGAACTGTTTCTTTTTTTATAAAGTTTGACTTTCAGATTTCCAAGGTTAACCTTATGTGTGACTTTGACCCTGTCAGCTCACAAAGTAGCAATGGGTCAGACCCAAGTGCTGGATTCCAATACTTCAGAGCTTGGAGGAAGTTTAAATCGCATCTCACACCAAATTTGACAAGACTTTTTACCATACACACATGCTTCTGTTTAGCTGGAGGGGAGGTGTGTGTTGGGGGAATTCCTCTAATACTTTTCTGCTGTAAACTGGTACTCTTTTCTTCTCATCAGATGGCATTCCCAGTATACAGATGGGAAGAATAAAACATTTGGGATCCCTTCTTCTATATCTATGAAGAGTTTATGTATGAATCCTGTTAATATTAGCAGAAGTGTTGTGAAGAAATCTGCACTAAGAAGAGAATATGACCCTGAGTTTAAAAAAAACTCAAATTTCAGACATCTTGGGACCCCTGTCATGAAGACAAACAAAGTAAGGAATGTAGCACTGCTTACTTCTCCAACAACAGGACATCTAGCCTGATAAACTCAAGTTGGCTTGATTCAGAAGCAGAAATTTTTAGAAATTAAACATCTTCAAGTAGTTTTACTTTCGTTTATTATTTGTTTTGATGCTCAAAAACCAAAACCAGTATAACTAACAAATGTTCATACAGGAGGAAAAGCACAGAAGCACAGAATCACAAAGTTTCAAGGGCCAGAAGGGACCTCTAAACATCATCCAGTCCAATCCCCTTGCTAGAGCAGGATCACCTACACCAAATCACCCAGAAAGGTGTCCAGGAGGGTTTTGAATATCTCCAGAAAGGGAGACTCCACAGCCCCCCTGGGCAGCCTTTTCCAGTGCTCTATCACCCTCACAGTGCGGGTGACAAGAAACAAATAACCCACCCAACTACGTTAATTGTTCTAAATACAACAGAAAGTAATGTTAGTCTTGTTAGCAGAAATGGATCATGATGCTACTTTTTGGTCAGCCCAATCCCTGCTGTACTTGGTTTCCTGTTTTTCTTATTCCACCTGGAGAAACAGAAAGTTACTCTCAGTGCATCCAAAGGCAATGCCTGTGGGGTTCTGCAGCAAATTGTCTGCCTACAGGGAAACCTTAGGAAAAGCTTTTAACAGATTCCTGCAAGAATTAAATAGTTCTTCAGAAGACAGATGGAAGGAAAAAAGAACATTTTTCCATACTCTGCACCTGCTCCAGCCTCACATAACTAGATGATTATAGCATTCCTGTCCTAAATCATTCTCAAAAGGGGACCAAGTTTAAACTTTACAAACCTCAAACCCTAATTGAACCAAATAAAATACCACTCAACCCTGTCAAATGCTTTATATGTACCCTTAATAAAAGAGGTAAGTTCTTCTCAAGTGAGGTATCATATTTATTTTGACTTAGACCTAATTCAAATCCTGCAACTCTTTGTGAATAAGAAAGGGGAAAAAAAAAAAAAAGTATTCCAAAAGCATTTGCCAGATTCCAAACTGGGTAAATACAGTTTTCTCATTTCAGTCCATTTTGCAGTTTCAACAGCAGTCTACTTTTCTCTCTCTCTACTTCAGGTTAGTGAATAATGTTCTCGTTAATTATTCCAAAAGTGGTCCTGTATTTTTGAAGCAGATGATAAGATTCCTGTGCAGTTTCTTTAAAAATTTAAAACTCTGATTATGAAAACATGCACTCATATACTGAGCTTACATCTGGTTAGCTATTCCCCTGAATTTTTAGTCCTACAGGACTAGTCACACACTGAGATAATATGTAATTATAAGTATTCACAAGAGCAAGACCTAAGATTCTAAGTTCTGTTAGAATTTTTTCAGGTAAAGAAACCTACCAAAATTCAAAATACTAATACCAGTGTTTATATTACTAATAACCAGTGTTACAACAAACATATAACATTAAATGCATATGTAGTGTAAATATTGCAATATTTAAAATTGCGCTTTCCAGGAGAACTTGGACGTCCCCAAAATCAATGACATATATTCTGGAAGAAACAGTTCTCTTTTCTGAACTATTACATACTGCAAACTTCAGTATTCATGACAGAATTTTGAAAGTCTTATGGGTAGCTTTTCCTGTTGTTACTACTCTTGACATTGACAAAATACTACTGTTCAGAGAAATTATTTGGTTTAGATCCTTTAAACAAGAGCACAGACTATCTCCAACGGTACTCAGCTCAGAAGTACCTGTATATACAGCCCAGCCCAGGGCATACAGATGTTACTGGAAGCATTCCCGCTTAGCAAAATGGTCTTTGGTGCAGCCTTATTGGGTAAATTCCTGGAGCTGTAAGAATAATTACATTGAAGCCAATGGAAGTTCTGGGTGTGTCATGAAATGAGAAAGGAATAGGTCCACACAGGCTAGTACAAATTAGAAATTTCTAAACAGAGTGAAAAGCTCTTGCTGATACCTTAATTTGGATTTTTAAACCAGAAATTCTTTCCTCTGCTTTTCACATAACATCATCTTCATTTTGTCCTGCCATTCACTCAGAAATCTGGTCACATATATAGTCAAGACAAGGACCATAACAATCCAGTGTTGAATCCTGAACCACTATTCGCGTCATTCTTCAGCAGAATTCCCTCTGAGACCAATAAAAAGCGTATGGTCTAAAAAAGAAGCTGAGAATTTATCTAACTCAAATAACAGATGACACATGGTAACATGGTCCGGTGACAGTGCCCAAACTAGGAGAACTGACACGCAATAGGATTTTTTCCAGGACCTGCCAAATGTCCTTTGACCTTTTTTTAGGGATTGCCTTAGGCCTTTTGCTAGAATTCACAACAGTTCTGAAGTCCATTGTCAAAATTACAGATACCTTGCAGTGATTCACTTACAAATATCAGAAAGACATTTGTGTACCTAAACTGGTTTCCTTGCTCTGGCAAATGCTTTATCCTGTAAAACGATAAAAAAGGACTGATTTGTCATCAGCCTAGGCACTGCCTTCTACTGCTGAAATTATATAATTCTAGACATCCATAAGAAACAGTAAGGCTAACCTAAAACTGGAGCATATTACTTAATTTTCTTTTAAAAAAGGGCTATCTTACAGAAATGTTTGTATAACTCAACAAGCTCTTAAAGTAGGAATGCTTCCCAAAGAGTTGCCACAATAAAAGCTGCCACAATATTTTGTTGATATGTATATTGCACTTTTCATTAGATGCCACAGAAACAGTCCAGGCTGGAAAAAACATTCTGTAGACAGCTGATACCTGCTAAGAGAGGAGTAAAACCAACTGCACGTGCAACAGAAAATCATGCTTAGAACAAATAATTAATACCAGGTATACAATCAGCAGTTACTGGATGAATGGATTAATATTCATAATGAAAAGTTAGATGTCCAGCCCACGATGGGAGTATGCCTGAAGTGCTTACACATAGAAGTAAAAAAAGCAGATTTCGATGAGTATAGTTCTGTGTAAACTTTAGAACGCCGTACATAAAGGGAAAGAGGAGCTGCCATCAAGGAAAGCTTGCTGAATCGCACTCATCTCCTGTTGCCCAAAGTACAGTTGTGAAGATTAGAGCAATGTCTGATCTGCAAAGTGAAAGGGCCTGAAGAAAGCAGAAAATTTCTGCACACAGCCTTAATTCCCTGTATCAGGATGAAGATATATCAGGCTGTGGAAAGGGTTACTTGGAACAAAGTGTCTCTAAACTGTGAATCAAATACTTTAGAAAAGATAATAAGAGTTTTCACTGTTTGTTTCTTTTGAGCTTTGCTGTACACAGTTAAAAGCAAGTCTACCAGGACCTGGAAGCTATGCTACTTGCAGAAAAATTCCATGCAGAAAAAAAAATAAAATCACAGAATCATAGATACATTTAGGTTGGAAAAGACCCTTAAGATCATCGAGTCCAGTCATTAACCTAACACAATAAAGTCCCCTACTAAACCATGTCCCTAAGTACCACATCTACACATCCCTTAAATACCTCCAGGGATGGGGACTCTACCACTTGCCCGGGAGGCCTGTTCCAGTGCTTAACATCCCCTTCGATAAAGACTTTTTTCCTAATAGCCTATCTAAACTACCCACTACTAAACTCACACAACTTAAGGCCATTTCCTCTTGCTCTATCTCTTGTTACTTGGGAGAAAAGGCTAAGACCCACCTCTCTACAACCTCCTTTCAGGTAGCTGCAGAGAGTGAGGTCTCCCCTGAACCTCATTTTCTCCAGACTAAATAGCCCCAGTTCTTCAGCTGCTTCTTGTATGACTTGTTCTCTAGACCCTTCACCAGCTTCACTGACCTTCTTTGGACACACTCCAGCAACTCGATGTCCTTCTTGTAGTGAGAGGCCCAAAACAAAACATAGTATTGGACTTGCTGAGTACAAGGGGACAGTAATTTCCTTAGTCCTGCTGACCACAGTATTTCTGATACAGGCCAGGATGCCATTGGCCTTCTTGGCCACCTGAGCACACTTCTGGCTCATATTCAGCCAGCTGTCCACCAGCACCCCCAGGTCCTTTTCCACTAGACAGCTTTCCAGCCATTCTTCTACAAGCCTGTAGCATTACAGGGACCCAAGTGCAGGACCCAGCAGTTGGCCTTGTTGAACCTCATACAATTGGCCTGGGTCCTCTCCAGGTCCCTCTGCAAACCCTCCCTATCCTCAGGCAGCTCAACACACCTGCTCAACTTGGCAACATCTGCAAACTTACTGAGGGTGCCCTCAACCAGATAATTGATAAAGATACTAAACAGAACTGGCCTCAGTACTGAGCCCCGGGAAACACTGTTTGTGACTGTTTGCCAACTACGTTGAACTCCGTTCACCACAATGGAGGTAGTGAAAG
>VWZY01012664.1:242806-317110 GCA_013399075.1 Chloroceryle aenea
GAGGTAGTGAAAGGGCCTGCACCAATTCTTGGCCTGGTCAACCATTCAGTTTTTATCCAGTGAAGGACATGCCCATCCAAACCATAAGCAGCCAGTTTCTCCAGGACAATGCTGTGGGAAACAGTGCTAAAGGCTTTACTAAACTCCAAGCAGACAACATCCATAGCCTCTCCCTCAACCACTAAGCAGGCCAATTTGTCATAGAAGATCAGGGTACTCAAGCAGGATGTGCCTTTCATAAACCCATGCTGACTGGGTCTGATTGGCTGGCTGGCCTGAACATGCCATGGGATGGCACTCAAGATGATCTGCTCCATAACCTTCCCTATCACTGAGCTCAGACTGACTGGCCTGTAGTTCCTCAGATCCTCCTCCCAGCCATTCTTGTAGTTGGGTGTCACATTTGCTGATCTCCATTCAGCTGAGACATCCCTGGTTAGCCAGGACTGCTGGTAAATGACAGAAGGTGGCTCAGTGACAACTTCTGTCAGCTCCCTCAGTACCCTTGGGTGGATGCCATTCAGACCCATAGACCTGGCATGTGTCTAAGCAGTGTAGCAGGTCACTAGCCATTTCTCCTTGGATTATGAAGGCTTCATTCTGCTCCTTGTCTTCAGTTTCAGGGGGCTGAGTAGCTGGAGAACAATTGGTCTTAGCATTAAAGACTGAGGCCAAGCACTAACACTGCATCCACTCAGCCAAATAAGGATTCTTAACGTCCACGGGAATTAGCATCTTCTTCACCATAATCTAGAACCCTGAATCATTGATTGCTGTCACCTTACACCCAATTTATATGTGCATCTCTCATGTGTTTGCTTAGCAGACAGGGCAATGAGAAGAGACACAAATAAATCAATACATGTAACATAAAACTATTAATCCTGTCCTCCAATCAGTGCCAATTTCATGAATCTGTGTACCACCTTCTGGAAACACAAGCATTCCTGGCATAAATATGACCTTTCTTTGGAATTCTTAATGCTCCAAATACGAACTTATAATCAAAAGCTCACAGCCCTTCTCAAGTCAGTACTGTTCTGACGTCCTTCCTTTACATAAGCAGAAATAGTCTTGGTGGGCTGTCACGACTACTACCTTACTTCAGACTCCATCAAGTAACAAAATATATAGTAAGGACCTTGTGAATGTTCCTCAGCAAATAAAAATAATAAGCAGCAACTGAATTCCAGCTCTCCTGATTCGCAGAGCCATGTTTTCATCCAGTAAAACATTCCAGGTTTCATGCCTAGTCTGAAAATACCATTGTAACTTTTGGATAAATACAGGACCTGCATAATGATGATGGTGAATGTTGATCTTGGGGAAATGACTAATACTGACTTTGCAGGTCCTTAACACAATGTCTGGAGCAAAACGGTCAAGAGTTCCCTTATATTGCCCTTTTCACGTGCCATGCTGGGAACTCTCATGGTGTCTACCAGCTGCACTTGTGAGCCACAGCAGGAAAAAAACTCAAAGCAACAGTCAGAAGCCCATGGAGCACAAGCAAAAATCTGTGTTTTGGAAAGGTAGGCCTCACTGAACCTGGAGATTATTACAGAACTTGCTTTCCTGAATAGGAAGTCCTTCACCTCCATTTTAAGGGAGACATGGCAAATAGAAGTCTATTCTGTCTCCTATGACATGGAAGCATATGACGGTTCAAGTGTTTGCTTGTCTCTCCTCTGAGTAGGTGCTGCAGATAAGACATGCCTATAGGAGAGAAGAGTGGCTGAGAGCTTAAGACTCATTTCAGGGGTGACCTGCAGAAGATTTGAGTTTGCTTATGCACCACGTCACCCCCTTGGTCTGATGAAAGCCTCCGCACCTCCCCTCCCCTCTCCTTTCATCTCTGCATGCTGCTATGCGGAAGGTGCCAACTTGAGAACAGACAGTTCTGAAAAGAAGGCAATTAAAAAAAAAAAAGCACAGTACTTTAGAAATTTAAACAACAAGCCCTGTGATCAAAATAATTCATAAAGGGAAGGATTTTATGAAGTCATTTCACGAGCACACAATGCTTTTTTTTTACTTTGTTTTTTAAATAAATCCGTCAGTACACATGCCAAGGCAACACATCTGAATACAATATCAGCAGACACACCCTGAATCCCTGCGCCTGTGCTCTCCCAAGTTACAGCAAATGCTAAAAGCTGGGCTATTTGCCTACATTTTAACAATTATCAATTTATTTCTTTTCATTTGGGTGCATTACTTAAGTCTTTTTTTTCCTCTCCATCCTCTCTCTTTTTGTCTCCTTCTTTACAATCGCTTCTTTTCTCCTCTCTTCACAAAAAAACATTATCTGAAAAATGGATTTTTCTCTTACTGACGGTAAGTGTGTCTGTATGAAAAAAAAAAAAACAACCAACATAAAGAGATCTAACTTATAATGAATCCCTCTGGCATAAGGAAGCCTGTTCTAATCTCTGTTTATCGGGCTTGAGTGATAGTTTTGCTCAACGAGTATTGACAGGGCCGTCCTGTTTCTCAGGCTTTCATTTTCCCTGAGTTGGAAAAAGGATACACTGCATTTTCACATTCTCCAAGTCTGCAGTTGTTTTTATATAAGAAGCAATTTGCTTGGGTCACATCAGGTCAAATGGGAAGCCTGCCCAGCTCTTGGTTTTAAAGGAAAAACATACAGAAAGACACAAAAACACAGCAGTTTCCTTCATTAAATTCCACTCTACCTGCCATGGGCTTGCAGCCACAATGGAATTTCCCACCCTGGCTGACCATAGCGAAACTTTTATTTTTAGTTGGGTTTTCTTTTTTTTTTCTTTTTTTTTTTTCTTTAAATAAAAAGTCTTATTAGTTTTCTTTCAAGTGAACTTTGAGGTAAGGGTTATTAAAGTCTATGCAAATGTCCATTTTTTAAAATAAATAAATTATTAAAGGCCTATACAGGAGTGGGGCCAAACGCTGGTGTCCTTACTGAAGCCCAGATTCTGATCTCTGTTAAAATGCTGTAAGTCAAAAGCAACTCTTCTGAAGTTGTTGGAGTTGTGCCTGGGTAAAAGATCAGAATTTTGCCTCAGTTTTTAACTCATTTCTCACTTGGGAGAAGCCTCAGCTGACTTCAAGTGCGGGTTTGCCCGAGTTAAGACTGCCTGTGAAGCACAGCGTGAAGCCTGTCTCTGCAATGTGTTAGGCATTCTGCTGAGCTCTTCCAAACTCGCAGTGGCTTCAACGCTTGAAAAGAATGGCACCCAAATAACTGCCTTTCTTATTACTTAGTAATTGCAAAGGTTACCAGCACTAGGAAAGCTTACTCCCAAGGAAAAGGAAAGCAGCCACAATCCTCCCCCAGTCTCTTGAACAATCACTGAAACCCGAGGTGAAATTCTACCCTGAACTGCGAGAAGATGCTGAGGGAGTGACTCAGCGTGTACATTTTTAAGAACAATAGATCACGAAGATGCTTCATTGATTTCAATATAGCCCTAAGGAGAACCAAACATAGTTTCTTCCTTTGCTTTGACTATGATTTCATTGCACACACAGGCAAGGGGGGAACAAAGCGGGAGGGGGGATATATTGGGATATATCTGGAATGAGAGGTGAGACCGTTTCTTTTAAGACACTAAAAAGGTGTTTAATTTGACCTTGGAGCCGTCTAACTATCACAGCAGTTTGTACCTGGCTTTTCTCTGTTGCACATTCAGCTATTCCCACTGCTTTGCTACTAAGTTGCATTTAACTGCAAATGATGTAATTAAGTTTGCAGAGCAGTTTCCATTCAGACTGTTTGCCTGTAACTTTCTGCAAAGGTCTCCTTTTGGGTTGAAAGAATGGCCTCGAATGAATGATGCAAAATATAAGGCAAATTGGGGGCAGGTGGAAAGAGAGCAGTGAAGGATCTACTCAGCCTTGAATTACAAGTGGGTGGCCCCCTCCTTTCTCACAATTTCCTCCACCCTGAAAAACTGTTCAGCTATTTTTTCTACAATAAATTAAAAAAAAAATAATCGTAAAGAGGGAAAAAAAACCCAGTTGGCTCAGTGCCCCTGTATCCTCTGTTTTTCAGACACTTATGTGTGAAACAATGGCAGTTTCTCCTGAAGCATGGCTGAGGATTGCTTGACTTGGCCTTTGAATGATCTTTTGGACTTACTCTTGTGACTTTCAGCCAGAGATCACAAAGGGCTTTACACTTTTATCACACCAGGCAGACCTCTGAAGCAGTTTGAGCCATATGATAGCAGAGTCACTTCTTCCCTTGCAGTCTCCCTTCCCCAGCACTCTAAGAAACAAATGAGTTATTAAAAATTTCATATACTCTCTTCGGTTTCAAAGGCTGGCTAGTAGGACACTGCAAAGTTCTCTTCATTTTGTTTTTCTATGGTCAAATGGTTCTTTTCTCTTTCTTTTCTTCCTGCTCTCTGGTGTGTTTTTCTAGCTGATTCATCTATTATCCCTCTTTATATAATTACATTTCTCTACTCAGTGTGTTATTGTGCTCAGGCTGTATTGTGCTCTGTCACCTCCAACTCCTTTCCTTCAGAAACTCCACACCCCGATTCCTCTTTAAAGTTGCTTGCTGAAGCATTTGCTCTTTCAGCATCACCATACGTTTATAAACTGGAGATTAGTTCACTTTGTCTGCCTTCCAAAGCCATTTGCTGCTTGAGACCAGTTCATGAGCTTGTCTATTCATGTGGATAAACAAAAAAACCCTCAACTATAATATGAATTAGGAAGAGGAAGCAGCAGTTTCATGGAACAAATACCAGTGCGGGTGGAATTAGTAACAGTCACAGTTTTTACTGCCTAAACTATTTTACTCTGACACACCTTTAGACAGTAGGATTTCACAAGTTAAAAGGATGATACTCTTTTTTTAGTAGAACCAAGTGACCTACCATAACATTTTGCTCATGATTCCAGCATTTCTATGCTGAAGAGTCCCTAGACTCACAAACTTCTGTCTAGATGATTAATCTGAGTACTCTGCAGCTCCCCAGAGCAGTACATTATTTCCCACAAAGCCTTTAAAACTTTCTACTAAACTCAGGATTTTGAAGTGACGTCTGGCTAACAGATGTGCTCCTTCTGGAACTTTTAGATATCCTTCTGCAAAACAAGAGCCTTTTCAACAATTTAAATTCAAGTCAATAGAAAAATTCCTATTGATTTAAAAAGATATGCTCAACTCTTGAAATCGGGAACTGGGCCTGAGTGTCAGACACTCAGTAGGTTAACATAAAAGTACAGAATTAAATTCCAATCTCCAGATGTATTTTTCAAATTGTGTTGATTACTTGAAGCCTTTAAGCTGTTTTTTAAAACATGGTAGGAGGCAAAAAAAAATTTTTAAAATGGTTTACAGGAGAAAGAATGGCTGAAGTTAAAGGTAGCTACCTTGAGCAACAGCAGGCCTGCAAGATGGATAGTGTTGGATAGACATGAGAAGCAGAACTTTTTTCATATCTGGTGCAAACCTTTATGTGGTTAATGGCCCATCACAGACTAATGATCTATTGGAGAGAAAACTGGGAACCCAGGTGTGTCACTTAAGTCTTGAAGACTATTTGCTAGCAAAGCTTCAGTTCTGGTCAGGGAAACTTAGCAGCCTCAAACATCACAACTGACTAAATAAATGTCTTATAATTTTATAAATGTCAGGAGGAATGACTGTAATCAGGCTTATTAGCAGGGAAAAAAAAAAAAAGCATCTCTAAAAGACTGAATTGGGGGGGCTTTTAAAGCAAAACAGGAAATGGGCTTACTGAACACATCTGTGGTACATGGCTAAGCGAAGCCAAAGCCTTGTGTATGTTCATTTTCCGTGCCAAGCATGACTGTCATAAGATTATATTCTATCAGTTCTAGGGCTTATAGCTTGAACTACTATAAAAAAATAGCTTAAAATTAATTTTTTAATTAAAAGTGTAAAATTATAATCCTGTTAGGATATTATATGTATTTTCTTAAAGGTGTGGTTACGAATTCTGTCTTCTGACAGTTTCAACAATATTGCCAGAATCAAGCCTTTAAAACGAACTACTTCATTATTTGTGTTGCTTAGGAGCTTTCTGAAGACTGAGTAGGAAAAAAAGTTTCAAATATATTGCAAGTTCTCTAAAACCTGCTTAGTGCTGCATACATTTTGACTGAAATTCCACACAATTAATGATTTTTGTAGCTCTCAAGAGAGTGGTAAGCACTGGAAAGAGAAAATAAGAGATATTAATCAATCCTATCTCAATGATTTAGATATTAAGGATAAAATCATGGACCCAGAAAGAAAATGTTTAACATTAATTCCAATGTATCTGGGATATCAGCTTTCTTATTTACTTAAATTGTAGATAATTTAATTGCTCAAGTACCTAATTGATAAAATAACTGGGCAGAGATAAAAGCCCACTAATGATACGTTAACCACCAACAAAACCAATATTTACCCTTCTAATTATTTTATATTGAGAGCAACTAGCCTTGCCTCTAAAGCCCTGCACCATACCTAATCTCTGTCCAGCTGAACACCGCAAGACACATGCCACAGACAAAGACATAAGGTATGGGACCTCCAAAAGCAATTCACAGGATGGAGAACAGAAACTCTCTCAAGGCTCCTGGCTTCCCTGGTACCCCCAGTGAGGGATGAAAATGATCAGGGCAAGCAGAAATAGGCCCCATAGAGGTCTCTAACAGAGAATCTCAGCTAGCTGCCTAATAGGACTATCTGAAGAATTTACAAAACACAAAGAAAAGCCAGTGCAAGGCTGACTTTTTAAGGTAGGTGAGGATACTCGGACTTCTAATTTAAATTTAATTGGTCACCACAACTGATATTTAGATTCACATTCCAGAACCTGCCAAGACTACTCTTTTTATTAATTTAATATTATCATAATTATTTTCCCAACATGTGCAATTCCTGCATCAAAAGGAACTAGCTGTTTGAGATGCCAAGGCTGTACAAATTCTCTAGAAATATTCACCATTCACTTGTTCAGAATGGCAAGTCTCAATGAGATTTTCCTTGCTTTAATCGGTTTGAGCTAGGTCTTTGGCATTCTCTTATAAATAATAGAAGCTACACACTGCACTTTTATAACATCATTCATCTAAGGACCTCATAACTTAATTAAGAGAGACATTGTCAGGTTAAAAATCATATATTTTTTATTAAGTAATTTCCTTATCTATGTTACTAATAACATTTTAGGCTATTAAGCTGAAACAAATCCTTAAAATCTAATTTAACATCTACTACTAGCATGTATATATTATATATACACACAGCTGGTTTACTTTCTGAGATATTAAAACAGATGTACTAGCTTTACTTTTGTTTCAAGTTGGTTTAATTTACAGATTTTCATGTGTGAACAATGCTCTTCCTTCAGAGTCATATAAACACTCCACAAGAACATTAAAATGCAAACAAAAAACTGTATTAACGTGTAAGAGAATAAAACATATGTTTTAGTGAATAGAAGACTTGCAAGGATTCAACAATAATAAAACTTCAGAAACTTTTGGAGAATACCGTTAACCATTGTATGGTGGTTATTTTCTCTACCTCTGAAGGGCAGGGGACAAGCACTACTACTGCAATGCGAAACTGTAGGAGAGCACAAATCTGTTTACCATGGGAATGCTTCATTAATAAATTCATTCAGCTATATTTGAGCCTTTTCAGATATCCAGATATGTTCTGTTACTTCACTGAGGCTTGAAGCAGAGGTTTGCTTTTGATGGGAGAAGTTCGCTGCGGGGCAAGTTAGCAAAATGAATTTTCTACCTGTCACAGTTTAGTTAAATTCTAAATTGTTGAAGTCTACACAGCAGTTCCGTAATAGGTGGACAGTCGCTAAAACACTGTGGGGTCTCCTGGAATTTATCTAAACAAAGTGCAACATCAAAACCTACAGTACATATTTCTGCAACCTTCACTTAATTCAGGGGAAAACGAAGACACATGATCAAAGTCACACAGTGAGTTGATGAGAAAACCAAAATAAAATCCATAGCCTGCATCACTCACTCTTAGTAAACTACTAAGCTTCTTCCTGACGTTTCAATGTATTTTAAATGAAGAATGGGGGAAAAAATATAAAATTTTAAAAAAGGCTATTTTTCACTTGCATTCTTACTAGCTAATACAGCAAGGAAGATGGGGCTTTGACTTCCAGTAGGTCATTTTGCTTAGAAAGAGATTTGTTCTCTTTCTTCCATTCCCTGGGTTCAGTGATAGCAAAGTGGGTGTTCACTTGCAGATCCAGAGCTCCTGCCACACAAACCAAAAGGACTTTTACCTTTCATTTTGCTTTTTAACAGTCCATTGCTCACACGTCAGTCCCGGGAGACACACTGCCAACTATTAAACTTTTTAAGCAGGTGGGGGTTAAAATGAGAAGGTCGTCACGGAGTCAACAGCACTGAGTCAGCTCTGTCTGCTGTTTATAAAGAAAACTGCAATAGCACTGAAAATAACAAATACAAATAATAAAACATACAGCCAAAATGCCTCTAAGGAGCTGGTGAGGAGCCATGGAAGTGTGCTAAAGCCAACTCTGAAGAATGGTGCTGCAGCCTGATATTCAAAACCAAACACAACACTGTTGCGAAGAAGAATTCCTTAGATGACAAACACTAGTCTTCTTCAGCATTAAATGAGATTGCTTTCAAACTCAGCTGCAAATGCTACATGCTCAAGGTTAATCAGTTTTGTAGCTCAGAGATAACATAAAATTAGGCCAAGGACCACCTTCCACTGCAGGAGCAATTAAAGAAACACATAGCTATTCTGCCTAAAAATGTGTTTACCTAACAAATGTGTGAGCTTTCAGAAGTACCCTTTTGCTGTTATGTTATGTCACTGTCAAATACACCAGCATGAGAGCCACAACTTTCACCAAGAGCTGCAAGTGTGTGCAGGATGTTGCAAAACATGGATCCCCGCACCAGGATACAATTTTGAAGTTACCAATTTTTCATGTTGCACCTATTCAGGATCTGGTACATAACAGCTGAGAACCCATGGTGTGGATCTGAATGGCAGCATTCCTGTGTCAGCTGCTGACCAGACAGAAAACTGCTTCATGGGCTTAGTTAAGTCTTTCAAATTATTGGTGTTTCATTTTCTTAATTTGTCATGCACAAGGCATGTCTTGAGAGACACCTTTTGAGTATGATGAAGTCCAACTAGAATTATGCACATCTCAGCCTAACTAGTCAATGACAATTACAGATAGAATAATGCTTTTCAAAAATGTATTTGTGTCTTCCTGTTGGTGTCTTAAAAGTATGAAGTCTGATTACTCTGGTATTAATGTGTGTAATTGTCTCATTAATCAGCACAGACTGATTTTTATCTGTGTGTACGCTTCAGCACTGAATAAATTGTAACAATAATGGTGGTTTTTTTCGAGTAATACAATTTTTAAATATCACACACACATATGTCTGTGGATATCTGCCTTCCTCATTGGCCATTCCTCAGAATGAACTTAAGAGGTAGCTCGTCTAATATCGCAAAATCAATCCTGAGAGTCATGCACAGCTACTGCTCTCTATACCCACTTTGCCAACTTTAAGGCTATGTTAATGCCCAGAAAGCAAATTTAGTCCTGTATTTCTATGCCTAGGGGGTTTTCTCAAAGTTTAAAAATGAATCTATCATTTGATGGATGAAGCCAAAATAATAATAAAAAACCCCAAACCAAAGCAAACCAAAACAACCAAACACATTAAGACTTGATACAACTTGAGTACAGTTTTACTGCATTACCAGGGAAAAAATAATAGCAAACCAGCTGTATCTGTCTACAAAGGACTTTAATACGCACTCTGGGGTCTGATATCCTTATCTCATGGATAGGCTAGGCACATACCTTCCTGAGCATACAGGAAGACGCTTGCAGTAATAGTACTCTTACATTGCTAAAAAGATTAGCCAGAGCAACCACCAGCCAATGTCCTCATCCCTTTCCACATAAAGGCTACAAAATTCAAGTTGACCATTATCCTAAAATAATCTTGTTAGGCACCCTCCTGGTAATTATTATGTGTGTCCAGTTCAAAGGTGTTGCAAAACACAGGTAGAGAACTTGGGTTTTTGGAGCTGAGCAGTATCAACAAAACACTTAGTTTTGCAGTGCTGATTACACAAGGAATGAAATGAGTTTCTATGTTCCCAACTGAAAGCAAATATGATTGCATTGCACATCTTTCTCTCCTTTGCCCGTTATTGTTTTGGCTCACACACACATTATTTCTCCCTCTCAAACAGAGTCTCGTTTACTTTCTCCCTCACTCTTGCATTCCTTTAATCTCCCTGACCATAACCAGCTACCTACTCATGGTTTTACAAGGTGTTCACATTCTTCCTTCCCTCTTTAGACATTGCATAAGCCCCCAGCAGGGCTTTTCCCCCGGGAAGCCACTCTCCTACCAGGTCATGGAGAGCCGCTGTTAAGGCAGTCCTTGCTGCAAGAACTCCCTGCTGGCAATGGGCCCCTCTAGGGTTCACACAAAGGACTAAAACACAGAGTCTTTTGGTCTGTGCTTGACTGAGATCGTCATCAGACAATATAGCCACTAATTATAACTTTGCCTTGTCCCTCACCTCTCCCTGAACCAGTTTCCTCTCTTCCCTATGAATAGAGCTAGCAGCAGAGAAGTACATCCTTCGGGGATGTAAGGAAAGCCTCCTTCATTAAATGCTACGAAGTGTTTTGATATCAGAAGCGTGGTGTTATTTAAGTGCTAATCATTCTAGTCTTCAGTATGTCCAAAATGATTTCACTTGTTACCAAAAAGCTCCATTGTCACACATTACATCGCCATTGCTCTGAAAAATAATTAACAGCCTACATTTTGGGGTTCATTACTTGAGCTGTCTGACTGACTAGGGAATTATCCAGAATTCCCAAGTTTTCAACAGAGAAATTAGAAAACATTAAAAAGGTAGGCCAGGGAACAGCTCTATGAAACAACTCATAGAAAGGATGAGAAAAGAGACCATTTCTTACATGCAGCAAGACAAAGAAGTAGGTAAAAGTCAAAGCAATCTGATGTAATAAGCAATCTGTGTGGTAATCTAAGAAGGTAATCTTTTAGCTGGAGTCCCAAACATTATAAATTCAAATATTCCGTAAACTACTCTTAAACAGCTAGAAACCTGAAAAGTTATGAAGAACAGTACATAGCGCTCAAAACAGAGAGTGTAACATATGGCTATACTGCTTTATATTACAAATGGTACATAAAACCTGATGTATATAAAGAGAAGCTGTCTCTAGTGCTTGGTGCAGTAGCAAATGAGGAACTCATTGTCTCCCCTCTTGCTTGTTCAGAACCTCTTCACTTTTTTGGCTGGATGGATGCAACCAACTTTATCAGCTTGAAGTCTAGCTAATAGAAACACTGTTCATATAAGTCAGAGACTCAGTATGCTTGGTTGACCCCAACAAAACCAGGTGGTACTTAAACTGCATCCAGACCTCAGACTTCAGGGCCCACCAGAGTATGGACCTGCATTACTTTTTCATCCTTCTAAGAGCCCCAGTTCAGTGCGCTGACATCCAGCAAGTACTTTGATTACCAAAAAAACCCTACCAATGCCCACCTCTAAAAAAAATCCCACCACAACAAACCTAAGCCACAGAAAATCCTAGGTAAAGTACCAGTTGTACAGAGAAGTAGTAACTAACTAAATAAACAAACTAACTCCCAAGCTTTCAATAGAAGCTGCAAGTTTGCATAAGACCAAATCCTTAGCTGGAGGCAGAGGAGCAAATGTAAAGGTGGAACAGTGTGTTAAGGACCTGAACCCCAAGACCAAACAGTCTTTGAGGAACAGCAGTCTGGGAAGGGGCATCTTTCAAAGACTCTTTCCTTGCATTCCAAAAGCTGTTTTTTCTGAAGAGTCTCAAAGCTGTAGAAAGCAATCTTTCTTTTCTTTCCAGTTTCAGCTCCTGATTTCCAGCACTGCTGGCCAGGCTGGCACCCAATGCACTCAACCTCTAGCCACTGTGGAATTTCTCACCCTGGCACCGCATGCCCAGCTGTGCTCATGGAAGTGGAAAATCTGACAGCATTGTCTGAAAGACGCAGCTTGGGATAATTGTTCTTCATAGTTCTTCTGTCAGATAGTATTACTGTATTCCTCTCACAGGAAGGCTACTACACCTTTCATATTCCTCTGCTTCTAGCCACAGAATTCCTCCTTGCCTTTAAAGCAGCAGTTATATATGTTATGATGTGAGAAAAGTTTTAAACATCTTTTGCAGATTGAAGCTAAAAGCTCCAAAAGTGTACCTGCTTTAATATGTTCTTTGCATGGAATAAACATGTGAAAAGGAGGAAAAGGAGGAAAAGGAAACCAAAAGGTACCTGTGCCTATGTAACACAGGCTGCATGTCCTTTATGCCTGTAAATGCCTCATTTTATAAATACAATATATAGATTATAATGTATAAATACAATATGCAGATTACAGGAAAAAATTATCACTATTACACTGCAAATAAATTTGGTATAAATTTTAACTGAAACTTAGGCAGAAAAGCTGTGCAGCAGCTCACAGCATGTACCTGGTGCTCACGCACCAGATCCCAGTCTGAGGAACCATTCTCATCACAGATCTATGCTTTCTACCCCCAGTTCAAATAACATCATTTATCACATCAAACCTTGGTACGTATCTGACCTCCCCAGAAGGCTATTGTTACCATCATGCCTGAGATCCTCTTGACCTCCAGTGCCTCCATCCTCCTGACCCCTAGGAGACCGAGCACACTGCTTCCCCAGGGTTCTTTAGGAGAGTGGTGGCAAAACACATGGAACAGCTCAGGGCTTGTGTGTTTCAGGTTAGTACCCTGACAGCTTCAACATCCAGTTTTTCTCTCAAATGCATGCCTTGTGTTTTCTTTTATCAACACAGACCTTCTTCCTCCTTGTTTGTCACCTCAACCATTCCTACTTTACCCAGAGAACTTGAATGACAGTTTCTCTGAGCAATTTTCCACCCTTATATTTGTGCACACTTCTGTAATAGCAAATCTTGTGCTGATCCCATCTTAACACTTTTAGGTGAAGGCTTATGTTAACAGAACAAATTCAGCTATGCAGGTTGACACTACTTTGGGTTAGTTCCAGGCCAGGCCTGATCTCTCATCTGAAATGGAGATGGGCAAAAATCAAAATAATGTAACCAAAGTCACTCAAACTATGGGTACCTCAAAGCAGCTCTGGCAACCAAAATAAAGAGCTGGTGTCCAGGTGTGGGAAGCAATACCGCTGGTTATATATAAAGTGATGAAGTTTGTTCTTTTGATTAAGTAGAACAGTATCTCTAGTGTCCATCTCTTTCAGTAGTGCCAACAAGTCTCCCCTCCAGTTGTTTCTGCACAGAAATAGATGTAGCCTAGCTATTCACATATCAGTATGTCTCTTCCAATAACTAGTCATGATGTGAAATGATTAAGGGATATCTTAAAGATTGCAATAGAGCACTTAAAATAAAGGCACAAAATGCATTGGCATTTAATGAAATTTAAGATCAAATTATAGAATCATAGAATGTTTTGAGTTGGAAGGGACCTTCAGAGGTCATCTAGTCCAACCCCCCTGCAGTGAGCAGGGCCATATTTCATTAGAGGACGTTGCTCAGAGCCCCATCCAACCTCATCTTGAATGCTTCCAGGGGTGGGGCTTCTAAATGTCTCTGGGCAACCTGCCCCAGTGTTTCACCACCCTCACTTAAAAAATTTCTTGTCTCATAGCTAGTCTAAATCTGCCCTCTTTTAATTTAAAACCCATTGCCCTGTTGCAAAAGGCCCTGCTAAAAAGACTGTCCTCATCTTTCTTATAGGCCCCCTTTATGCACTGAAAGGCCACAGTAAGGTCTCCCCAGAGAGGGAGAGGGGTTTTATGCATAAAACCTGTATAAATATTACATGTATTTAGTGCAATGGATGCCTTTTCCTATATATTTTGTATGCTATGAATTGAAAGATATGAAAAAACATGAAGTAGATACAAATACATGCACACACAGAGAGAAAATTATGTGGCCCTTTCTAGCATGAAAAGGAAATTATTAAAAGTTGGATAAACAACAACGAAGGATATGACAGGGGCAGCTGGAGAACCACACTGGGGGACAGAACTTCTAAGTGAATCCACACAAAAAAATGTCTCCCCTGACAATCCGTTGTTCTTCAAAGAGAATAATGATTCTAGAGATGAGTTTGCATTTGTCTTTGGATGTCACAGTAAATGCTAAGAAAGCAGCTGAATGAGAGTTATTATTACCTCTGAGCAACGGAGGATTTGGGTAGACTGTCAGACCAGCACCCGCAATCTGAGAGTAGATACAAAGCAACAGCAAGATAGCAGGAAGCTCAGAATCTGTCCCGGGCCCTGGGAAGGGGAGATGAAAGAG
Organism: Chloroceryle aenea; assembly: GCA_013399075.1. Lineage (NCBI taxonomy): Eukaryota > Metazoa > Chordata > Aves > Coraciiformes > Cerylidae > Chloroceryle > Chloroceryle aenea. The sequence goes on from VWZY01012664.1 coordinate 257,214, forward strand.
GCCATGGGGCAAACTGGAGATCTAAGAAAGGTAGATCTAAGAACCACAACTGCAAGGCAGCTGTTAAATCATGAGGGAAGTAGGAGCATTGTCTGAGAAAGCATCACAGGAGGCATAATGTTTTCCAAGACCAACAGAACACAAATGCAGGCATATCGGCGGAGAATGTACTCTACAGAGCTCTGTGCTACTTCATTGGAATAACTCAGCCAGTTTGGGGGTACTGGGACTGCATCCAAGTCCCTACCCTATTCACACACTCAATACCCTGAGCACAGCAGAAAAGACTACTAACCCCTCAGTGCTCACGAGTATCGAAAGCTATATAATGGGCTATCTAATCCTCCCTCTTGGAACGAGCAGCTGGTTAGAACATAAATCCAGCCTTACCTCTGAGTAACACGATGCTTTTCCAACTGGCCTGATGGACTACTTGGCCTGATGGTGATTCTGACAGTCAGATGTGTAATCTACCCTCTGGTTCCCTGTTGGTTTGGACTCATTGCCTATATACACCCAGGACCACAAGAGATAAAAGAGATTCCTGCTTGACTGTATAAGGCAGTATGTTACAGACAGTAGGTAAGCCATGTCTCTGCACTTGCTATTTGCAGAACTGGTTGATTCCACTACACACTCCTCACCACAGTGCTCCTATATGGAAGAAGACAACTGTAAGTGACACAAGAAGTAACCATTAAAGCCACTGTACATAGCAGCTGACAAAAAAAAAATCACAGACTGACCCAAGAAAGTTGGGTGTATTCTGGTCCACTTGACTGGGCTGCTTTGGAGAGCTGGTGTCACAATGCTAAGGAACCCGATCCATTATTTGCTAATCTCCACAGCACACCTGAATATCTTTGTTTAATCAGAACTAAGTCTAAAATGGACTATGGATTGTGTTACGAAAGCATAAAAGTATTTTTTAAATCCACAGCCCTGCCCCTCCCCCCCCATACCATTCTATCAAAACATACACAGGAAAATGTTTACAAGTTATAATCATCTCTGCTAGGCTTAGTTTCCTGTATATATTTCAAATGCAATTCTCAAGAACACACACATAGAAAAATCTAAGAATGCAGGTGGGGTCCACACAGACCTGAGCTCCAAATTTTAGATGTGAACCATGTTATTTTCTTATATAACAGCTTTGGTCTTTCATATTTGCCCCATCACAGTTGGGTTGTAAGAAGTTGTTCAGACTGAGGCTGAACAAAGGGGAACCACACTGGAGTGCTGCTTTTTCTGTAAGTGAAGCTGCTCACAATTAAGGGGAACTCAGAAAAACACAGTTTAATTTGGCATTTTCAGAGTTGAGATTTCTTCATTTCAAAGACTGAGCTAAGTCTGCAAATTTCAAAGTATCTAGCACACTATTAAAAAAAAAAAAAAAAGAAAATGGAGCAATCACCAGAAGAGAGTCAAGTGCTTAAACTAGGACAAAGTAATAACTGACATGGAACTGGGACTTTCCCCCTGTTTTCACTCTCACAATCCTGTGGTAAACCATTTCACTTTGTCTTTGGTTTAATTTAGGAAAAAAGTATTGAAAAGTCTCATGCTTGGAATGAGTATATATTAATCTTTTGTTCTGAGTAATAAGGTGCAAAGAAATGTAGTTCTGGCAGGATACTGATTTCTGATGTTGTCAATTAAAAAACTTCTCCTGGTGATTTGAATGGAAAAATCTCTCAAAGTGTTTTCATCGAAGCACCCAGTTCCAAGTCCTGGATTATTAGGTTAAGCTCCATCAGCAGAGAGACCAATATAAATGCTTTTCATACCATCTGCCTCGATGTCTCGACAAAAACATAAAGAAGAGAAAATATGTGGGTCCAAAGCTCTTTGATTTTAACCTGATTCCCTTTAATATAAAGCTGGAAAATTCAGGTCCTAAAAACATAAAATTAAAAACATGTGATTACCTTCTTTTCTTTCTGTGTTTCCTCAAAACCTCACAGAACAACAAATACCAGCCAGTGTTCTCAGGACCTGATTTCTTTTTATATTTTAAAATCAGAAAAGCAGCTTCAAGTAAGTGTATGGACTAGCAAATTATTCTCTCCACTCCCTTTTGCTGCTCTGAAAAGAGCTTGTTACAGTGCATGCATTTTTATCTGCTGTTTATTAGGAGGCTCTATATAATTACCAAGGTTTTGATTTTCCTGTTTAAAAACAAATTAGGATGTTGTGCAGGGCCTTGCAATATTAGGAGGCAACTCCAACAGTTAATGATGGAGGACAGTGCCTCAGTGAAGGCGTTAGCGATCCATCTGGCCAATTAAAGAGTAACTTAGGCAGAGCCTGATACTACTTCTCAATTACAGTGGCTGTGACATCAAGTGTTGAGAAGCAGTGAGATTTGGTGTGAAGTAATAAAGCGAATCCATACACAGAAAAATCAGGGAAAATCTGCTGCAACCACCAGCCAGATATGTACCTTGACTTACCAATGAGAAAGGGGACTGGAACTTAAAGAAAACAAAGCAGTTCAAACCAAACATGAAACCCATACCAATAAAGTCAGTCTTCCTACAGATTTGTGACCAGAGCCTGCGAGCACTACACAGTACGAGTACAATTATGGTAGGTCTCCTCTCCCACAACAAAGATAAAATTCTTAGTGAGCAAAAGACAGCATGTGCTGCTGCTTTCCTGGAGCAAAACGTGTGCTGGTCAGCCAGCTGTCCTCTGTTGAACATGCTTAGCTGGTAAATTCTGCTTGTCTGTCCCTCAGCAGGGGCACTAATTTAAGTTTTTCGCCTCTCCTCACATATCCACTTTGTAGGAAACAAATTATCTTGTCAGTTCTTTCCGACCTGTCTGAAAGCAATTGCTATGCTCAACAGCTATGTATGGGTGTGACAGGCAGGCACAGGGACAGACAGTCCCATAAACTTAGATAACTTGGCCAGAAGTATTCCAGAAATCTGGGTGCTTAATATTTGGAAGTGGATCCAAACTCATGCTTAAGCCATGCCTAAGGTGTAGAGAGAGCAAGGCCTTGTTCTGTTTGCTGCCTTCCCATTTGGACCTGTGTGAGGTCTGCCCATGCACTATTTTCTCTTTCCTGCATGACTGCAGAAGCAGGGCAGCAGGATCTCCCATTACAGAATTTGGACATGGGCACCCCACAGGAATACCTAATCTATTTCATATTATAGAGCATTTTTAAATGTTTTTCTTTTTTCTTGTCTGCATCTTCAAAAGCATCTACCTTGAACTCAGAAGTTGATAGTACCATTTCTTCCTATCTTTTCCCACCTGACACTTTCTACCCCTACTTCTAGAAGGCTAGCACGTCCCTTCCTTCCCATAGCCAGTCTCCTACGCCTATGACAGCTTCTACTCTCATCTCTCCTCTTCCAACTGTGACAGGAGAAGGAGTTAAAACCTCATACTACTCTGTGGACAGTACCTTCTCAAGTAAGTCACCCCTCCCCACGCATGCACAAGTTGCACTGCCCTCCCTCTGGATGGTTCCACATATCTGTCCTCTGAAGTTACAGAGATGGGAGTGATTTTCCTCATCATGAAATGCTGTATAAAGAGTGTGGGTGGGAAATATGCAGTGTAATGGAACTGAAGCCCCATAAGGGAAATCAACGCAGGCAGCTGCTGATACACTATTTACTTGGATAAATCATCCATTTTCCTCCCAGACAAGATGACTTGAGGTATCACCTACCCAGGATGACAAGTGCAAATATAAATAATAAATAAAACTGAGGAAAAATTCTAACTGTAATGGGTTTTGTAGAGAACTAAGTTTCAGTTAAACTTAATCCTTGCTGTCTTCTGTGTCTCCAGCAGCAGAAACATCTGGTCGGTTTTAGATTCCCCTTGGATTCCCAACTTCAAAGGGAGTTATAAAGAATAACAAATACATGTACTGGCACTGAAAAAAAAAATTAGAGCAGCAGGAGAGAATGGTAAAATTGTCCTTATTTGACTGCTAGTGACAGGCGCCACAGGCAGAACTGTGAGAAAAAAATGTTAACGGCTCAGGCAAATAAGCTTTTTCTTTTTTAATGACTGGCTCTCTCTACTAATGACGCAGAAAATCTATGGGATCTGCCCCATAATGGCAAGAAGCACATGTGCCAAGGAATATGCACGCAAGGGTATGCAGAAAACAGATTTCAAATCAGATATGTACTAAATAATAGGCAGGAAACCAGGAACTAAGTTTTGTTCCTAGCCCGTTCACAGGGTACCCTGTGTATATTGCTGGCTGAATTACAGAGGTCCAAATTTTGGCTCTTTAAAGTCGGTAGGACCTTGTATAAGTATGGTCGAAAACAATGACTGTCATACGCGCCTTTCAAACCCTTCTTCAAGACCTCCAGGAACAGGGGTAGGTAAGCAAACACAGTAACAGATGTCAGCTGCACTGTCTTTCCTTTACTCTCTGGTGGCTGGAAAGTGAATGCCATGCTCCTTTTATGAATGCAGCACTACCAGCAACAACTTCTGACATGTTTCTGCCCTTGTGTGCAGCAAACAGAAGCATCTAGCCTCATGCTGATCTTCTGAATCAGTGCACTAACGAAATAATCTCACCCCGTTCCTCACTTCACCCATGTGGCATCAAGATCTCCTTTATCCTTTTTTGTTCCTCGTGTTTCACCATTTCAGGCAGAGGGTTAATAAATTAAATGTGATGTGAAGGATGTGTGAGGATTCAGGAACCTGTGTGAAGCCACCTATCTGATAAAAATTAACTCTTGTTGTAGGAACACTAAACTTGTTAACATCTTTCAGCAAAAATACAAACTCCTAAAAGGCTGGCATCGTGTAATGCAAATTTACAAGATGCATGCCAGCGAGGAAAATTACAGAATAGGCTTTTGCAAATAGTATTAAAACCACAGCCATTCCTCCTTCACCTCCATTTACAGAGAGTCCATAGAATGTAAGTTTTGAAGGCAGCCATCAAATAAATTCCAAGGATTCCTGAATCAATGAGTCTGATCAACTTGCGAATATTTGACAGGACAAGAAAAGCTGTATTTAGCAACTAAATAATTCATTGCAATTCATTCAGCTCTGTTGCTGGAGCTGCAACCACGACTTTTTCATTACCTTTTTTTGCCCTATAATGTCATAAGGTAAGCAGTTTTCCATTATTTCACCTTTAAAGATATTTCAGGATCTCTTAAACAGCCCACATAACAGCAAGATCATATCAAGATTTTCCCATAAATACAGAAATCTCATATTTGTATCAGCACTTTCAATCATAAAAATCCTAAGTTCTTGTACAATGTAATGATCAAAGGACTTCTGCAACAGGCTCCTTACTGAGAGACCTTATTCTGGAATTTATTTCTCACTGAATATTAGAAAACTGTAAGTGAACTGCTGCAGAAACAGGAATTCAAGAATATACTGTGAAATTTGTCAGCCCTGCAACAGAAATCAGCAATTTCCGAAGCTCACACTGCAGCACTATTAAACAGTTGAATCTGAAAAGGGAATCCAAAATTAACTTGAATGCACAGCAGAGACAGGATCAGTCGATTCTGAGCCATGGTGGGATAAATTCATTCCTCTTGCCCAGCAACTACCACTAGTAGCAATGCCATGTGCAGTAGCATAGCAATGACATCAGACTATCGTGACTTGTGAAAAATAATACTTTTGCAAGAGATCCAATCCACAACGTACTGATGCAAAATTAACTTTGGACAAATTCTCTTTAACTTCTTGACCTGAAGACATCTGACTCATGAAAGGGAGCCTGCCTTCTTAGTAGGGCTCTATTAGTTCTGTTGCCAACATCCTCCTTTTAGAAACCCCTTCTGATTGTAAGCATTAATCTCAAATTTCCACCAAAATGGCACATTTACCTCTAGAGACTGTGAGGAAAGTTAAAAAAGCAGATCGAGAAATAATGATACACTTAGTATCAAGTTAACATCAGAAGTTTTCTGATTTTGTTATTTGCAGTGAGAGCAGCTGTATTGCCAGTGTTGATTCTGGGCTGAGGGCATCACAGGCTGCAATAGCTTGAACAACAGTCATGTGTTCTGACTGCATCCAGCAGTGTGAATGTAGAATTTCCCATATGGACTTCATCCCCAGCCTGCTAAAGCCACAGGGAGAATTTAGATCAGGCTCAATCCATATTCCAAGGAAACCTCATCTTCTTTTCTACAATAACTCCTATATACAGTGAAACACAGTTAATTCAAAACCCATACAGTCAAACCTCTTTTATATACACATCTGAAACTTCACTCCCATACCACGTAGAAAAAGCCTTGACATTCTGAAGACAAGTGAGTATCAGACAGAAGTGAAGGCCTATGGAGAGGTGTCAATATTTGACTATGACAAATAGTGAAGAGTGTCTATCCTGCCAGTGGGACAGGATGTCATCCAGAGGGACCTGGACAAGCTGGAGAAGTGGTCCCAGGTGAACCTCACGAGGTTCAACAAGAGCAAGTGCAGGGTCCTGCACCTGGTCCGGAACAATCCCCACTGTCAATACAGGCTGGGGGAAGAGGTGATAGAGAGCAGCCCTGCAGAAAAGGACTTGGGGTGCTGACAGNAAGGGTACTGAATGAGAAAGGGAGGCAGAATAGCTTTCTCTTTATATTTATGACATTTTTAGTGATAAAAATATTTTCTGTTAAATTGTATCACTGAGTTTGATGTGTTATTTATTGAAGGCAGTAGCACAGCAAAAGGGACATAGGCTATCAATCCTGTGACACCTGCAACAAACACTTCAGTTACATCCCAAGATTTTTCCAAACACCTTCATAAATGCTTCTTTATATCATGTTTATAGCACCTTACGTTCTCCTGTGACTAGAGCTGGTAGACCAGATCCTACATGATCTCACAGTTTCTTGAGTGTTTCTCCTCCTACATGTCTGTAGGCAATCAGGCATGACACAGCAATTGAATATGACCATGATAAAGACAGTTCAACTCCAGTCCAACACTCAGTATGCATATATACATTTGCAATGCATTAATGGCATGCTAAGCTAAAAACAACCATCCCAGTAATATTAACCAGGTAGACAAGATCTACAGATTCTTTCTGTTTGCTTGGGCTACTTTACTGCTTGTATTATTATCTTTTTGATGTGTGCTGTTCCACTAGCATGCAGGGATTATTGTGAGCATGTCCACAACATAAACTACTTTATTTATTTATAGATCTCTAAGGTAGTGGATCTTCTTTTTTAAGGCCTAAACACATAAATATTTCAACTCTTCCTGTCCAATTCCAATTAATTCTTCAAAATAAATCATCCTTCTTAAGACTAGCTTCAATTTATACTGATATAGCAGGTTACATCCTTAATTACATAAAAGAATTCTGATGAATACAGGAGACAATTGCTAGACAAAGCCTATCTGCCTACCTGTCTTGTCACAGACCTGAACCAACACTATTGCCCAAATAAATACTTACTGAAAAGTAACTTTTCTGTATCAAAAAATACCCCTTTCCAAATTGGAAAAACAGATAACAAAAGTTTAGGTGGTCTAAAGGATGGAATAGCTTTTCAGGTCGTATTCCTTTGTCATCTTGTGTTTACCTCTGACCAGAGCGAGAACTCCAGAGTCTGCAGAACCACAATGTCCCCTGAATGAGTGATCAGATGTTGACTCCTCTACCCCTAACTTAAAAAAGTTGCAGTGTTAAGGAATATGACATCGCTGTATCCAGCAAAACTTAAGCCAGATATTAATAACCAAGTTATCACACAAGTGGGTTACTCTCTCAGACAAGGTCAGGTGCTTTACATTTCCATTTCTTCACTTTTAATCTTCACCCTTGCCCTACTTGTCCAAAATACCTACCTTAAAATCACATTCATCTTTTGTAGGGTGCTCCCACAGAGAAAGATTTAGGCTGATCCCAAAGCATTTAAATTTAGTCAAAACCATAATCTCAAGTAATACGCCTCCAAGGCATATATCATATTGCGGCCCTGGATAAGATGGCTGCCAGAAGAACTTTACTATTTCAGTATACAGATCCTAAATAATAGGAAAAAACTTCAATACATTAGGAAGAAAGAGAGAATGTTTTTGGCGTTATGCAGAACAAGGAAAGAATAAGCAATTACCAGAAAGCACTCTACTAAGGGAAGGTCCTTTTAAATAAGATCTAAGACGCAACAAATGGAAGTGAATATGGTACTATTGACTGTATTGGCATTACACTACCAGTACATTCAACTGCTTGCTCAGTTTGCGAACAATTCCACCAAGACAGGTACCCAGAATTTAAAAGGATTGGTCCATGACCAGCCCACAGAGAAGGACTCCAGGAGAGATAACATGGTATCAAAGGCTTCCTAATTTGCTGAGCAAAAATGCAGAATATATTTCCAGGGGAGATCTACATATAGTTGGAAAGACAGATTCTGATTAACTGTTACAGAAGTAGAAAGTCCCATTATAACATCAATACAAGACAACATCAATCTGCTGTAAAGGTCCTCACATATTTTAATTTTTTGGTTGATTCAATAGAATATAAGACTTAACACATTATTTTTTTAAAAGAGGTTTAGTCAAATTCTGATTACGTATTCCCTTATGCACCACCTAAAGAAGCCCAAACACAACCCAACATTCCTGCTTTACAAGATAGCTACAGACTTGAAATGTACTTTTGTTCACAGTTGAATTAAACACTGCATTGCAAAGTTGCCCGTGAAACAAAAATAAAAAATCATTTCAATCAATTGAATGTTTTGTTTTGACAAAATAATTCTGTTTTGATTGTTACTTTCAGTTTTGATTTAAATTTTATATTAGAACACATAATATATTTTTGAAAGAAAAGTTTGAAACAAACGCAGTTCTGTTCCACAAATGCCAGAAAGCTTTATCTGAAATATGAATAATGAAAATAAATAAGAGTTCTGGAAGTATTTTCATTTTTTTAATGAACCAGAATTTCCATAAGAAGAGAACACTAACAGTTATTTTTTTTAGTGCTTCTAGTCCTGACATACAGTACCCTTTAGTGAGCCTCAGAAGCTTGTAATACCTCTGCAATGCCATCAATATACCAGTGACAATATAATTATTATTAATAATCCAGCTGGTATGTTGTTCTTGTCCAAGAACCAGTGGAGCTTACCGATGTATGAAAGGTAAGAGGCTTTTTCAGACAGTCATTTATGTAATAACTAACACATGTCTTGTTGGGTCAAATACTCTTAATTACCATTGCCATTTGGGGAAGTATCAAAACCAGTTTGGAGCAGGATAAAGCAGCAGACTAAAGTCACAGAGAGTCCTACAGAAGAATCTGAAATGAGGGGAGGTGAGGGGAATGTTTGCGATTTCTCATCTGTCCCTGTAACCTTAAACTTAACTGTCAGACAAATGTAAGAACCGTTGAGATTAGTAAGATGTTTAACATCTAAGCATTCCTTTTTCTTTTAACCATTTGCTCCAACTACTAAGAAGGCTCTTGATCCCTCCTCATATATCTCCAAATGAATAAAATGCAAAGTACCATGAAGTCAGGTGAAGCTTGACTGAACATGTGAGACACATCCTGGTCTGAACTGGGAATAATTCATGGATTTCACCTAGATCAGGCAGCAGCAAATACCAATGTATGAAGCCATTCACTTATAGAAAGACCAGGAGAGACAAAGTACAGCTAGGGCTTTAACCACAACAGCACATCACTCCCAGTGTTTGGCATCCTTTGCATATTTCTGCATTGAGATGCTTTTGAGAAGTGGTTGTCTCCATTTGGTGAAGGATCTTTTGTAACATAGACAAAATCTCAGTAAGAACAAAACACTGTTATTTGTTTATAAAGCAAATTTCTGAACGTACGGCTTGGAGCAGAAGTCCAAGGATTCAAACTGTACTGCTTAGCTCTCCAAGAAAGCACTAACCAGAACTCAAACCTACCTTCTACAGCATCAGATGCCACACTTTGCAAAGCAGAGAGAAGGGAAGTGTTGGGGAGAACTGTCAGGATTTAACCTTTCAGGATTAGCTTACTTGTGGGGTTTTAAAAGTATTAGATTTGAGAACAGATACTTGGGAAGAGAGAGGATGACTAAAATACAAGAAGTTTCAATTGCATAACTTTACAAATACATTATTACCATATAAGAAAAATACACAGGCTTGTTCAAAAACCTGAACTACAAATACCTCTAATAGAGTTTTTCCTGCTATACACCAAGCAGACTATTGGATTTGCGTTCTACATACTGGGCCCATGTGCTGACACCTTCCACAATCTAAAACGAGTTGAACACTCCATTATCTTGTGTGTGCCTTCAGCTAAGACTGTCTGTAACCCTGTTCTAGCAGTAAGATTTCAGAGCCTAACTGCCTGAGGAAGATGACTGATTTCCTCACTCATCACAAAATAAAAATACAGAGGTCAGAAAAGTAGAAGATAACCAAATGTACTTCCATGCCTCAGTATCCTCAGCACTAGCAGTGAATGATTGTCGGGCTTAGATCCACATTAGATGAAGAGGTTTTTTTTCCTGAACACAACGCCTCTCTCCAAATGAGGGACTCTCAATATTCTACTGCCAGTGTCCCTCTCCCTTAGTTGGCCTTATGTTATTAAAACAAATGAAAACCCCCTCCCTCTGCTAAGGATCTCTCCTCTCTTCTCTCTCAACTTTCTTTGTGTCTCCCTTCATACCTCCCAGGGTTTGTTGTTTTTAATCCCCCACACTAATACCTGGTCTCTTTGTTCTTTTTTAATGTTTGCTTAAAAGTCTAGGCCCCAAAAGTGAATTTGGAGAAAACTGGCTTTCTCCAGTTGCCCCATTGTTTTCTCAGGCAAGATCTATTTCAGATGTTTCTCTTTCAAATATTTAATGACAGACCTATTCATACAAAGATATGCCAACACCACTCCCCTGTCTCTTTGTCACGATGCGGAGCACAGAAAAAAAGATTGTCACAAGATAGAAGGACTCTGTCAATAAAATCAGGTTCTAACTTATAAACAGCATGTAGCCGATTCCATACATTGTCACACTTCCCAGAAGCAAAAGCCTGACAAAGAGCACTTTCAAGGGAGATCCCACAGGACAGACACATCCAGTTAGCACTATGACAGTGAACACTGGCTGGCTTTCCTTCCAACATGACCTAAGAGAAGCCAAAGACTGTACTGAGCCTTGGCGAGTTAAATTACTTTGGGGGTCTTGTCTTCATTGCAATGGTGTTTGAAAGTACAATCCTAATGTTGCCCCCAGCACAACTCCCAGCCACAACAGAAGCCTCTTACTCAAACTAAGTGCTATTTTAACTTGGCTCCTTGGCCTAAAAGTGGCAGCCCATGTGTTGTATTTACTAGTGTCAGTAACACAGTGGTAAGTCAGCAGTTCTCTGGTTAGGGGGTTAAAGAGTTGATCTAAGGCCTTGTCTTACAACTGGTATCTAGATTAAGAACACACAACCCTTGTAACCCATTATCTACATTAAGCTCATGCAGATAAAAGGGTGATGGTCTGGTGTTAACAATCTGTTTCTCCTCTCCTCAGTCTCTGCAGTACGTTGCTGACAAATACATACTCCAAATTTGCAGAAGAAACAACATGTGTACAAGCCAGTTTAGGGCAGACATCAGTCTGCTACACTGTTGAGATAAACCGATTCAACACGTGTAAAAACACACTGGTCTTAAGCATTTTTACTCACTACTTCTGCCTAACCAGGCTACTATTTGGAATGAGGGGGGCTTTTTGCAAGTACGTTGGAGTCACTGTCAGTGAAACACAGCACAGCTGCACCAATAGCCGACTGCCACATAAATGCATTGTGATCATGTTTTACCTCCATGTGAACTGCAGACCTTATATATACATATATGGACAAAACTATTTTAAGGCACGTTGTGGTCTGTGAGAATGAGCAAAGGTGTCCATATAGACGGTGTCTGTGTCAAATCCAAGATCTGGTATCCTGACTGATACCCACATAAACCCTCTCTTCACTCTCGTAAACTGGCATGAGATGAGCAAATCTGAGTACAGGCAACTAATACAAACCACCATAAAAGTGGCCATATTGTCATCAGAACATCTCATGCTCTAGCTTATTTACAGTCTCCAGGGCTGTAATCCCAGCTGGTAGTTTTAATTAGTAGTGAATGTACTTTCACAACAAATTGGACCTTCTCCTTCTTGGGCATCAGAGATCCCTTCCACAGATGACTGTGGAATATGAAGAGACAAATTTGGGGGACGTCGGGCAGGCAGATTTCTCATATCACATATCTGAAAAACTACCATCACTCTCTGGCTCACAAGAGGACTTGGCAGCAAGTCAGAGTATTTTGACTACCCAGAGGACTCTTCCCCCAGTGCCAGAGTAGTAAGTTACAAGGCAACATGGAAGCTTATAACAAAGCAGAAACTAATGCTATTTAGAAGTCAATACAAAATTGTGGACTGCAAAGCCATCTGCAGAGGCTGTCTTTTGCTGAAGGGTTTTAAGCCAAAGCATGGGCTAACACTGCAAGTATCATCAGAGCATGTCCATATTTACTCTTGCTGTTATCGTACAAGGGTAGCTTTACCCATTCTGGAGACATTAGCGAATGCCTTACTATAAACTCACAAGTGTAGCAGGGTTTTAACAGCTTTTTTCCTCTAATTGCACTGGGATTTTTTCATTTCTTGGCTGTAACCAGTTGCAACCAGTTGTGAATAAGTCGTTATCCCTCTGTGCAACAGCAACTAAAAGAAACCAGTGTCATTATGCAAGTTTAAAAAAAAAGTAAAAAAAAAAAGTTTTGTTTTATGGTTAATTATCCATGGTCTATTTACAAAATAAATCAACCCATTGTGCACTACCAGGATTTGTGGCCTCATTTGAACTTTGCTTTTCATTAATCACTTTAAAAATAAAGTCTAACTAGATTTTTTTTTCCCCCCTTTTTCGTTTATTACTTGCATCTGGGTATATATTGTAAAATGATGACAGAACAAAGCATGGATTATTGACCCTCAGTTTCGTGACTTACATGATCTCAGTCTCGTCTTTCTCCACGTGCCTAAACAGATGCACAGTCCAAAAATTCCAAAATTCTGTAAGAAACGCAATCACAAGAAGATTGAAATATTTTTTAAACTCAAACTTTCACTTTAAAAAAAAGAAAAGAAATTGCAAAGAGCTTCCCTCAAGGAACAAAGGTGGGCAAAGATTTACAAATCTAGGCTACTGTAAGATGCCAGTAAAATTACTCATGTAGATACCCAAGTAATAGAGAAATGTTTGTGATCTCAGACTGTAAGGCTATTTTGTTTAGACAAAACTTATTGCAGGCAGGCTGGAGGAGGCAGAAAACGGATCTCTGATTTCTTTATAGTGCTTCCTATTCATACAAAACCAAGATTTTTTTTTTTTTTTCAGAAAATGTTTTAATTATATAAGATGTTTAAATCTTGTCCCCATATAATGACCGAGAACTACTGAATTTCTGAAAAATAACCAATGGAGAGGCAGGTGAAGGACTTTTTTTTTTAGCTGCTCTGTTAGAAAACTAACTGTATTAACACTTACTTCATTCTGATAAGGAATAAAATAGATACTTGCATAAAACTGAAACTCTCCTCAGTTCCAACTGAGAAAGCTTGAAAAATGTATGTTTCCACTATGGACTCTTCAAGTACAAGTAAAAAATAAGAAAGGCTGATAAACAACAACAATAAAAGCACATGTAACACCAAGATGTTATCATGCTGCCATCCCCACCCCCACTATTTTTTCCCCCCATTTACCAGTCACCCTTAAGCGATCTTTGCTTTTACTGTGAGGAACAGAAAGTCACAGTGCTTCATGTAATCAGTAATGAAATGCTATGGAAAAAGTTGTACTGTCAGTATACTGGTCAAAAAATGTGGTTCTGCAGCACTCAAGGCTACAACTTTTTACTTTAAAGCTCCAGAGCTGAACACAAATATAAAGAAGTCTTAACACAGCCAACAAGTATCTTTTAGAAACTAAAACTAAGAACTATCTTAGAAACTAAGACATTAGATCATTAATACTACGTATTATTACTAATAGGAGCTCAGGAAGGTAAATTTTGCTTGCCTGTTGGTGTGAAGTAGAATTGTAGAAATTTGTAAAGTTAAAGAAACCCACCACCACCTCCTCCACTTTGCAGATGGCTGAGCTGCATTAACTTTCATTTCCAAAAGTAAATTAGCTCCTACTTAAATTAAAGTAAAAATGTAAAGCTGCCTCCACCTGACTGCAAAGCACAGCAGCTGGGCTGGGAAAGGAACAGACAGGCCTTCAAAGAAAATAAAAGCCTTTTTAAGCGACTCCTAATATGAACGCCTGCCCTTGCTGCAGCGAGCTGTGGCCCTACAGCCGCTTTCCATTATAAATGCTAAATTGGGAAATGTTTAACATTCTTTGTTTAATCTTTGCAGTATAAAGAAAAAACAGCTGATTCTCAGAAACACGACAGCCTAAGCAACCATTGTGGATCTGCCTCTCCCTTCCTCAGAGCAGAACAGACCATTTCCAGCCTTAGTGGTGCAGTGGTGACTGACACTTTTTAATCAAAAATGTGTATTTAGATAGATCCCAGAAGACAAGATTGAAACTTTGGGATTTTTTTCGGTGTGTTTTGCTTTGTTTTTGGCTGTGTACACAGCCTAAAGCAACCAGGATATTTAATAAAAGCTGTAAGCAGAAAAACAGTTTAAGACATACATGTAGTGAAAACTATGGCAAAGATGTTTTCAGATGTTTTCTGCGCTGTCCTCTGTGAATTTCCTTCCACAGGCTTTCCATGAAGACCATTTTTGTTTTGATTTAAAACATTATCAGCTGAGTGTGGTTTTCTCTTGTTCACAGCACAGTCAAAGCAGTGTGACTGTCTATTCTGCTGCAACAAGTCACATATAAATCAGCAAAAATTCAGGAGCAAACAATCCTCTCTGCTGCTTACACAGGCGAGCTCTCCTTGTATCTTGTCTCTGCAAAAACTTCCCTAAAGGGGTGAGTTTCATCATGCATCCTAAAAGCCAAATAAGTCAGAGGTTTCTTCAGTCAAAATTATGAAATAATACCCCAAATCAAATCCCCACAGAAACTAAACTGTTTACAGTTAGCTTCCTTACAAGATTTTACCCTGAAGCACAACTTTCTGAGTCTAGTTCCCTGCTCTCTTTTACTAAAGGTATAAAGGACAAATCCTAAAGAGTTGCTTTTTAAGCCTCTGCATCAATAAGGTGAAGAAAGCTTAACCATCTTTCCCACCTTAACCACCAGCATTCAATAGTTGGCAGCGAGGAGACCAGATGTCCAGGGAACAAACCCAGGAGCAAATGAGGATGTGCTCCCTCCCCAGAGCGGGTATGACAGACTGCATGGTACATCCTCCTGCAGGGCTCAGCCCAAACAGAGCCCTCTTCACCTGCTGACAACCAGAAAATATTAACCACTGTACAGAAGAAAGAGCAAGGGACATCCAGGTACCAACCCTGCTTGAAGCACTGTGCCAATTCCAACAACTCCTCTATACCACTGGACTTCAGTGACCCTTCCCTTCAGGTGTCATGGCCCACCTGAGTACATCAAGCTTAACATCAAAGATAAGATTATACAGATTATTGGATGGGAGAAATGAACCCTCTGCTTTGTTTCGTGTGCACATGTAAGAGTGTAAGTCTGAAAATGAGGAGGGCAGGAACATTCAGACCAGGTAGGCCTGATACTTTTATTACAACTACTCTAAAAATAGTGCTTCTTACTTCATTTCTCAGGGCCTTCTGAAAGACAAAAAGACCTAGGAAACTGCTGAAGGCACTAGCAATGAATTACTGATAGTGAAGGACACAAAACTGTCATAAACTTCAACCAAAGTGTCAGTTACAAAAACACTGTTCTGAGGAAGGGGGTGTGTGTAGAATTGCAGAATAATTACTACATAAAAAAGCTCATTTAACACATTGCTGGATACAGAAAGATCACATTAGCTAGTTATTATTCAAATATACCCAACCCCAAGCATGTGTCAAGGAGGAAAACCAATGAAATATAAAAATAAAAATTAAGGTAGAGCTTTCCTCACTTTTGCTGTTGTTTTAAAACCTTTATGGTTCATGTTCCACTTTTAAAATAACTAACTTGAATGTAAGAAAACTAAGGCACATATCTTCATACAGTGGAAGGACTCAAAATAAGTTATGTTTAAAAATAAAATACCAGTCTTTTTAAGTTGCGAAAAGAAGACTTACTTATTAAAACAGAATATTAACATCTCATTTCAGAAACTGTTCAAACCATCCCTTTTGCCTATTTTGCCTATGAATTTGAGAAGGCAGAAATTTCACAGGTTGCATGTCTAGCATCTGGTCAAGTCAAATCACCCTCTCCTCCATAAATTAAAATTAGATTTCCATTCTGCAGAAAACACAAAATTCCTTCATTCTGGTCACTGTTCAACTGTGTATAAATAACCAGATTTTTAGCAGCAGGCATTTCCAAGGTTTTTCTTCTCATTTAACAAGTAAACCCTCAGAAAATAATTAAATGTGTGGTTGACCATTAAGGCTTACCGGTCCACCTAAACATAGAAAGCATAGCTGGGGACTGAAGCTAGAGGTAACCTAGTCACATGTAAAGAAAATCCTGAAAAGCATGCAAATGTATGTAAGAAGGACATTTCCTTGTCTACTGTTAAAAGCTGTCAGGTTTTGTACACCTATCCCAAATAAGTCTTTAATTGTAATTAGCGCAGACAAAAAACTTATGGACTAAAACTCTGAGAAGATGAACAAAACATAACCTGCATTTAAAGAATTATGACCACTCTTTTGATTAAATTAAAACACTGGAATATTTATTCATCATGCTCTCTGTAATGCTACACAGTCTACATCTTCCAAGCATTTTATAAAGGGCTGATAGTTCTTAAGGACACCAGCATAAGAGATTTTAAGGATTTTCTATCCTTCGCTGCATGCAACCATGTTGTAAACTTATATTGATACATTGATAGAGACCCATTTGACAGCTACATAGGCTTCCAGGCCCTATATTCCATATAGAATAGTCTTCCAGATGCAATCCTCTGACGATGAAGGTCATCTTCTCATTTTCAGCTAACATCTATATATGTCTGGTGCCCACAGTTTGGTCTGTGTTGCAACACAGGACTGAAGTTTAAATGATTTTTTTAACCTCCCCAAATTATTTCAACACCTTCTCCCTGTGCATTTAAATCCACTTTATAAACATTAATAAATTAGCTTTAGAATATTTCTGTAGGGCACAATAAACCAAGTATCCACTACTATAATTCCTAAGAGATCCTGTACTAAGATGGAAATGTGAGGCAGAAGAAGCTTTCATTGCCCAGAGCCAAAGCAAGGGCTGGTTTCAGAATCGGGCAGGGAATCCAGGTGTTCCACTATACTTTTGAATATATATGTACTCCCTAGCAATTTGGTGAAATACACAGCTTGTAATATACTTACAGAGCTTAAAATATTCCACTTCCTGTTTTCACAAAACCCTATTTTGTTTAAAGCTTCTCTCAGGGATCACTGTTGAAAGATGTCAGCTTTAACTATTTTTTCTATTATGCCTGAAGTGGGCTTAATTCACACTCAGATTCATTTTATGACTCCTTTCCAATGCCAGAAAAAAACCTTGAAAATAACTGAGAATCGAGCCCTATAACTTTATAACTGATCTAATAAGACTCCTGACATAATATAAACAGAATTAGCAGCATTACACTAGGGAAGAGTCTGTCCAAGAATGTGCACCCAGACAAGAACTATTTGGAAACGGCAAAAGAATACAAGCCCCAACACAATGCTTACAACCACAAACAGGTCAGATCCTCAGAGGATACAACTAAGAATATATTGGTTGCAATAAGTAAAGGAGTAGTTTCTTCTTGTGATCAAGAAGTGTGAACTTTTCTTAGTATTGATCCTTTTCTTCCCTATTTTGAACCCTCAAAATCCCTAATTTTTTTATTCTTTCAGCAGGGTTATATATTTTTCACTTGCATTTGACAGAAATAAATTAAAATATCTCAACCAATCCTAATCAAAAGAATCTTTGGATCTCTATGGACATCAATCACTTAAATGAAATAAAAATTAATAAAGTTCAGTAAAAGTTCAGTACAACCTAAAACTTCACTGTGCTTCTGCACTTGCTGCTGCAATACAGAGACTGACCTGATACTAGCATTAAGGTCAGGAGAGGAAAGGGAAAAAGCTTTCATTGTATACATCCAAAGTTTGAGGAGGGGGAGAAGAGAGGAGGAGAGAGACAGAAACACTGTGCAGAAGCCAGGGATGTTCCAGAGAGCACTGTGACAGGAAAATACTCAATAAGAATTCCTCCAGCCAAAACCAGATCTTAAATAGATCCATTGTCTTCCAGCCTGAAGCCCTTAAAAAGGCTCAAAATTAAAGTCTGTGCTGTGGGCACCCGGTTGTTCTTTCCTTTTCATCAGGATTTGCAGGTTTTAATACAATCTGTCGTGAGGAAAAACAGTAGAGCTGTACAGCCCAGAGAGGTAACAAAAGCGAAAGGCAGGCGAGAGTTACATAACTGGCTTTTTACATAAATATTACATTGAGAGAGATTTTGCTTTTCAGAAAGGCAAAAAAGATTTAAAAAAAAAAAAAGGCAGCACAAAACCACGCCAGAGAATTCAATCCAACTACCCTTACTCCTCCTCACCCATTCGCTTTGCAACATGTATCGAGCAGTTAAAGGGAGTTTTCTTTTCCTTTTTCCATTAAGACTAAACAAATAACCAATTCAGACTTAAACACTTCATAATAGTTTTTCTCGTATTACCTGAGAAGTGCACCGCATGATGGAGGCTGGAAGAAAGCCTTATTTTAAACCGCAAGCAAGTCTGCCTTGCTTATCTGCAGCACAGGACAATTAGAAGTGACCATGGATGTTAAACTAACTCCCCTCTGTAACAGTCTGAGAGAAGGAAAAAAAAACCTGCAAGTCTCCCCATCTGTTATTTCCTTTTTTTTTTTTTCCCCTCTTTTGGCTGTAGAAAAGCAAAATTATGCAAGAGCTTTTGAATGTAAAGCCTGTGTGTGCTTTTTCCCTTTTTGTCTCTGTGTACATGGTATGTGTTATTGCGTAACGGAGTAGAGTGGGCGGTTAGCATTTACTATTGATTTACACTACTCTATGTAACGAATTCAGAGCTCTAAGAGAGAGACACAGCTGAAGAAATGCAGAGGGGTGAGAAACACATTTCAGGTGTGTGAGAGGAGAAGCATCACAGGAGGGAAGTAAAGCATTTAGGGACAGAATCATGTATTTCTGAACCAAAACATGCTTTTCCTAACCTTTTCATTTATGTACCCTTTGCTAGAAGAGAGGATTCTTAACAAAACCCACAAACTCCTCCATCCAAAAGCAAGGTTTCCCTCCCATACTCATGACAAATACCAGAAACTACAGATAAATAAGTAATGATGCTGCTGTGGAACTTCTTGTGCTAGGCATGAAGATGCATAGGAAACTCAGCCATGAAGGCTGTCATTAAGGACACTAAGAGAAATCTTTCTTTAGCAATACTATACATCAGCTTTTGACTTACTCCTTCAAGACCTAAAGGCTTGTAGAGGCACAGAAATCATAGGCACTATGCACAGCATGCAGAGCAAAGCCCTGCATTTATTAAGGTGGTAGGGTGACATGGGAATATGGGAATTAGAGACTGGAAACAAGGAACACTTGACCTATTTTGCTCACTCATTAGGCCTGCCAAAATAGCCCCGTTTTTTCTCTCCTGTACACAAGTGCCGTCCCAGAGTCCTCGATGTAGACACAGACAGGTCCCTAGCACTGTAATGAGAATCACACTGAGTCAGTAAGGTGACTCGTTCCCACAGCACAGGTGAATGCCCACCACACTGCTGAATCTTTTGCTTCCAAGGTGAGACATTTGTTTCCAAATATTGCCTGCTCCCACCTGACGCTAGGTCCTACAAAGGAAGGAAACATCACCAGGTTGCCACAACACTGGTCTGTCTGGAGGGCACCCATTTATCTATTCATATCGGGCTAGGGATTTTGCTAATAATGTCAATGTAATTCTAATGCCTGTTAACATAGTTTCTAAAGCAGTAAAAGACAAAGATAAAAGGAGGTTTATTACAAGGCACAGCAGACCTAACCTAGTATCAGAAATGAAACTGAGTATGCTGATAACATACTCAAAAAAACCAACCAAACAAAAAATAACAAAAAAACCCAACTGTCAATGCTCTTAAGGCTTCTTTTGCACTATCTTTATTGGAAGACATGCATTCATCATATTGCTTTCTTCAAATTCTGTGCAATAGGCAACATGTTTTTTCTTTACAGGTCTGGCCACCAGGCATTTTTACAGGTCTTAAATTAGCAAAGCAATCAAACAAAACCCCCAATGTTTTAAGAAAGTTAAGCTCTACTTTATGGAAATTCCACAGGTAGCCAATGTTTCTGACTATTCTCTTGTTATTTTTCTTTGCCCCAGATCCACATCTATTAACATTAACTAGGATACTACCAGCCAGCCTGAAGTCAGGATCTCTGTCAGGATGTTAGAAAAATAAAGCAGTAATTTACTGCCTTGCATATGCTTATGCCTTTTGTTTGCAGAAAACTAGAATTGCATTGAAATTACTCAGAAAAGTTTTACACAAAAAGTCATGTGCAGCCTAACTGGTCAGATTTGCTTTGGGGGAAAACTGATCCTTAAAGGAAAAGAGGTCTTAATAAAGAGGGACCTAGGCGTGCAATCAGGATTAAGCACTCATTAATATACATAGGGCCAACTCAAAACGTGCTCAGGCACATTTTCTTTGCTCACCAGAAGAACACCGGGGGAAAGAAATGAGACACAGAAGACACAAACTCTACTGCACTGTCACGCGGTCACTAGAAACGATTGCTTCACAATCCAACATTGAGTCACTGTATGCAGAGTGAGTGTCTCGGGAAGACTGGACCATGGGCCCAGCTTACCAAACAATGAAAACTTACACTCTTCTGAACAGACTGCACGTGAAGAGGAACACATTTTTCATCACCATTTTGTACATTTAAGAGTTAGTCTGGATGTTTAGTGTGTCCTCATCTTACCAGTTTAGAAGCTTGAAATACTTTAGTCTTACAGGATGTTACATAAAAGGGATACAGACAGAAACCAAAGAAATAGCAGCTAAGGGAAATCAAGTTTGGAGATCAGCAAGAGCAGCTACAACACTGCTACGCTTGCTTGATCCTTGTCCAGAGTACACATACATTTAACCACATGTTTGCATGTTAGGTTATAAGCAACTGGCTATAGATTGTACATATCAAGTTCAGCCAGAGATCCAAATTCCCTAAAAAAAAAAGGGGGAAACAAATTAGGGAGTTACAGTTTGTACTTCAGGGCTATGAAGTGAAGCTGACAAAAGTTTTCATTATAATGAACTTGCCTTCAATTGCTCAAAACCTTTGGAAACCTCACTATGTACATTTTCTATTCTTAATGTTTACCTAATGTGAAATTTCATGAAGACTTGAATAAACAGAAGTTAATCTGTTTTGCATATAAGGAATGGGGAAAAAAGAGAGAACATCCAGAGGTTTAAGAGAAAGGCAAAAAAAAAAGGAGAGAGAAATATTAAACTATTTAGATTCAACTATTTATTATTAAAAGCAATAACAACCGAAAATCTGAATGGATTCATAGCATAAGCAGTCAATCCTGGCTAGAATAATGTTTTACGGAGGTTTTCTACTATGATGAAAATACTGAAGCTTTTAGAAGTCCACACAGATACGAAATCCAACCTGATATTTTACAGACAGTATCTTGGATACATACTTAGGGCAGAAACCCCACCCCCCACCCCCCACTCTGTGTGTGCTGTAACTGTATGTTACAGTCTTTAACTCCTCTTCATATGTTCTCCCTACAAGACAACATACCTACAAAGTAGTATGATTTTTCACTATGCTACAGATCTAGTTGGGGTTGTTTTTTGCATTTTCATTAGCAAAACACATTATTAGTGGATGTCACTTGCATGTCTGAAAGATTCTATAGCTCTGTATTTTGAGAATGACAATGTGACTTCTCAGTAAAGACTGTATCATAGGGGAGAGACTAAGGTTATAAACAAGTTATTACTCTAGGATTTCATGATTTTGCATGTAGGCTTAATGTTCCTCAATACAGTTTCTGCCTTTTTAATGACTGTAGGAGATAAGCAGTGCTAGATAGCCACAGGCTTTTAATGGCAAAATGAATAATAAAATAATATCAAAATAACAGAGACAAAAAAATAAATACATTAGAGATGCTTGCCAACTCTTCTTGCTAGTTAAAGAATCAATAAACCTTTTGCAGACCTTCTGTAACATGACTTTCCTTGCAATTAAAGTAACTCAAAACAGATATGCTTTTCGTGGCAATTTACATTTATTTTTCTCTTACTGATTTCTCTTTCACAGGAACCATTTTGGACTCTATTATTTTGGAAGGATCATGACACAGCAGAAGTTACTAAACTTTCCCCACCCTTCAACCAACCTATTAAACATGTGCAGTGGTGTTATTTCCTAATGGTTCCTACAGACTGACATATTTCCAAGACTATTTTAGTCAAAATGAATGGCAGTAAAATTGGAAAAGGCTCAGAAGGCAAAGTCCTAGGAGACTAGCAAAGAAATAAAAGTCAGAAAAAAAGTCTCTGGATATTTTTGCCATGTCTGCCAGAACCAAAAGAATAGAGGTTATGTCAGTGTTTCCAAAATAAACCTTAATTTTCAAGTTTTCAAGACTGCTACTCAGCTGAAATAAGCTGATCCAGGCTGAAATCAAAACATGCAAGGTTTTAGACCAAAAGCAAATCTTCATTTAAAAAATAAAATAAAATAAAGAAGTCCCCTACTGCAAATCCAATGTTACAATTTCATCTGGTAGCGAATTATTAATTTCTCAGAATTAGGGAGAGAAAGAAGCTGGGAAACAGCAAACAAAATCCAGCATTCACAGTGAATGCTTTCTGGGATTGCATAAACTTCCCTTCCCGATACTGCCTACGAGATTTTGAGAAGACTGTATTTTTACAGTAACTGGGGGCTCGGTATAATCCCTGCCCAACAAACCTTAATATTTGGTTTGGTTCCTACAAGTAAAATCTCATTTTGAATGTGTCTGTCATAATATGCAGCACACTCAGAACAGACTAGGAGGGGTTCCAAAGAATTTACTGGACAGGACGAATAAATTTTGAAGTACTGTAGTTTATCATATTCTTTCACCTTCTACCTCTCCAATATCACTCTTACACTGTAGAGGTTTCATCCTGTGGGAACCTGAGCAAGTCAGGGACATTCAGGTACCAGGTAGCTTGCACATCTGAGGAGTCCCTGAAGTGGAGAGGACAAGGTCCTCCTGCGAGCCATGCGAGTGCTGCGCTCAACGCTGAGCGCATCCTCCAGCCCAGAGGTGAGAGAGCGGCTGCCACAGCTGCTGCCAGTCACTGCGAGCGTGCACATCGCCGTTTCATGAAACTCTTCCACTAGCTAAGGACAAGAGGAAGTGCCATCACCTCCTAGATGTTCGAGATTTCCCCATAGTTTCTTATTGTTCAGACAAATGACTTCAGACTCTGTCTTTAATTCAGGTATCTCAATAGATACAGTAAAAAATAAGCACCTTCACAGTGTACTTCATGTGACTCAAAGATCAAAGTTCTAGAAATCACCTTAGTGATCAGAAATCGGTGTGAAACTTGAATAACATGTTAATATATACCTGGAAGAACTTATTTACAGGTATCAAAATAAGAAAAGCTGAGTAATAAATGCCTCGCATCAAACCTTGTAATGAGTTCAGGAGCAGAACCCAGATATTCCGAGCTGCCTTTCTCTTTTTATTTGCAGAGGAAAATTAGCTTCGACCAGACATTTTAAGAAAACTAGTGTGAAAGGAGCTGAATACCAAAGCAAGGCTTCCACCACTTGACATTTTAATTTTCTGTCTTCGTTACATTTTGTCATATCAAGGACTGCTGGTCTAAGTACGAATATATACATGCTGGCATTTACCTTTCCTCTGCTTTGCTGCGAGTTCCTTAGAATAGAGAAACTTGACAATACTCATCAGCTAATGGAATATTTTGAAAACAATTACGTAAATTAGAAAAAAGTGAATTGTTTGTAACACAATACAGAACATCAGCAATAGTATTTTCTACTGTTATTTCTTTGCTTTTCCTCAAACCTGTCAGAAATTTGTAAAAAGAGATACACTGAACACCTTGCTCCAGAAGCAGTTCCAATCAAATCATAGGACGCATTAACAAAACTAAGTCAATTACCCAATTCTGTGACATAATTATCACAGGTATCACAGGATGTCAGGGGTTGGAAGGGACCTTGGAGATATTCTAATGAGTCCAACCCCCCTGCCAGAGCAGGACCAGCACAGGTCACAAAGGAACACATCCAGGTGGGTCTTGAAAATCTCCAGAGAAGGAGACTCCACAGCCTCTCTGAGGAGCCTGTTCCAGGCTCTGTGACCCTTACAGTAAAGAAGTTCCTCCTCATGTTAAGGTGGAACCTCTTGTGCTCCAGCTTACATCCATTCCCCCTGTCCTAGCACAGGGCACGAGGGAGAAGAGGCTGTCCCTTTCCTCTTGACACTCAGCCATCAGATATTTATAAACATTTATCAAATCCCCTCTCAGTCTTCTCCAGACTAAAGAGCCCCAGGTCTCTCAGCCTTTCCTCACAAGACACGTGTTCCAGTCCCTTCATCATCCTTGTAGCCCGCCGTTGGACTCTCTCGAGCAGATCCCTGTCTCTCTATTGTTATAAATTCTACTCCCAAACAGGGAAGTACATAGATTTTAAACGACTTGTGCAAAATCTCACTCTAAGCCAGAGGTAAAGCTGGGAAGAGAATGCCAAACACTTGGCTGTGAGCCTCTTGCTGTAAACACCTCAATAGTACCTGTATCATACAAAGAAAAATAAAACACAGTATTGAGAATTTTCTGGCATTTCCCAGCAATCTTGATTTATCTCAACAATGTCATTAAATGTTACAGAATAAGAAAAATTTAACTTTTCAGTCCTCTCCCCCTGCAATAGCTGCAGTGTTTTCTTTATATCTAGTAAGATTAAGACCTTTATGTCTTTAACTACCTATTTTACAGCTGTGAATTATCCAAAGCTATATTGCTATAGCAGACAGACAGCTGACTGTTAAAACATACATCAGAGATCTGCAAACAGAAGGCTAAGATACACATATATATGCATACTCACAGCATTATTTCTGAAATTTAATTCTGTCATGAACATTACTGGTTTTCCCCACGCCCAGCCACCCAAGTTCATTTGGAGAGACTGCAGGACCTGAAGCAAAGATGATCTGTTGTACAGCAGAATCAGAAAGTTGACAAACACAGCGTGTGAGGCTTACCATAAAACAGAAACTAGAGGTTGCACTTTTCCAGGCTGTGGGTCAGGATTTTTATTCACTTATTTTAACATAAAATTACAAATATTATGCTTTGTTTCCATCCTCTGACTTCAACCGCAGAAGAAACTACATGATTACTTGTATTAAGCAAATGATTAGCGACAGTAAATCTGTTATAACTGCTGCTCATATTGGAAAGGAGTTTTCTTACCTTTTTACTACATTTGCTGAGAGCCAACAGTGCCATCCCCTCTGTCATTTCAGGGTCAGCTACTCTTTTATTATACAGAATGCAAGTAATAATGAAGCTGTGCTGATCTGCTTGCTTTCACTCTATATGGTGTCTATATTTATAGGCTTATGCTTCTTTTTGAATCTATATTTATCTGCTTTATCTGCCTACAGTGCATCTGTTTCTCATACACACAGACATATATAATACACTCGCGTGCATGCACACAAATACACAAGCGTATATAAACACACATACGGCCATGCCCAAGAATATGCATACATACAGTAGGCTTCTGTTCAACAGTAAGATTTGTATAAATATAAACATATGCGGTACACACAATATAAATGAAGACACATGCACAAAGAAAATCATAAACAATTACATGCATATGCCTTGCTGGCTTTAGGAAGGTTTATTATTCAGTGGGCTGCCTAGTCAAGAGGATTGTGTACAATTAGCTTCCTTTACATTGCTCTGCTGCTGTAGCTTTGCAAGCAATAGAAATTTTTGCTGTTATTATGCCAGGAGTTTTTTCTGTGGAAGCTTACTTGGCACCGTTGTGAAATTACTGCCATCCTGTCTGTAGACTGATTCCCTGTTGGTACCACTAGCAGCTTCCCTCAGGCTAGTCATTAAAGAGGCCAGAGTTAAGCCACCCTCTGCCAGTTCAGGAGATCATCCCCTAAAGGGGAGGAATGAAGTGCGACTCCACATCCAAGTCAATCTGGCAATTTTAAGACCAAACATTCCCTAGGTCTTAAGGATAACCAGTATTTTCCCAAAATTACCAGAGGATAAATGGGGGTATTCACCTTCACATGAGGAGAACCCAGCATGCCACTTCTCTGTAACACCAGCCAGAGTTGCAGGTTTTCTCACCCATCACTTAGATTGAAGCTAGGTCTTACCTGGACCTTTCTTCTTGCTAGCTAGGCTTCTGTAAGTCTATCAGAAGTGTCAAAGGAGACAATGGAACAGAAGTCTGTGACATTATGGTCTCTGTGATGTGATAAAGCCTGTATTAGGCCAGATGCGTAAACAGATTATAGTGTCTTCACTGGACCATCTTAATTCAGGACTTGATTCATTTGCATCCTACCATCTCAAAGGGGTGTTGGAGGAAAAGGTTCCGCAAGATAAAAGTTAAGCAACAAAGTCACTGAGTATTCCTTTCTATGTTTCAGAAAGCTTTATTTCAGAAGCTCTATTTTGACTTCCCAGTTGCTCACAAGGCAGTGAAAATTTATTGCTAATTCAATATACAAACTTTGGACTCTTCTGAAAGGAGCAGGAATCCCTAAATCAAAAACTACTGATATAAAGGTTAAAGAAATAAGATACGAAGAACCCACTGGGTATCAAGAACAGCTGAAAAAGACAGCCTTACCCACAATCTCTTTAAAATCCTGCAGAACTTCAAATATGGCCAAACAATCTATCTTGGTATTTTCCAGGTGTAAGAAACTATACTCAAATCTTACAAAAGTCTCCTCTGAAATCCAGGTAATATTAGCTAGTAACTTAGTGAACAAATAAGTTATTAGGATATATTTTTAAAACCCAAAGAACTTCCATTACATACAAAAAATACCTTAAGAATACTTCTAATGTCAAGATCATGTCAGATAACTAAACCAGAATTACTACTTCCTAAATCAAAGACTTTTGGTTAATTCTTCCATTCACTTGATCATACCGAGGAACTGGTCCTATAGTAATTTTATGCTTATCTGGTATTAGATGGTCCATTTGAAAGGGTTTTCAGAAAATCCACAGACAAGAAGGTATTCAAACATAGTATGTATATACTTTACCCATAGACAGTTTTTCTGCATATCTCCACTTCATTTCTTTTTGGTCTTAATATTCCCATTTCTCAACCATTATACTGAACTGCGGATACCAAACAAAACTCTGTTCATGCTTTCCTCACTTCCAAAGTTACCCATTACTCCCGATGAGTGACACAACCATTTTAAAATTTCAAAAATAAAATTCTATCGTCTTATCTTACTCAGTTTTTTTAACCTTCCATAGTAACATAGGATCTACCTGCCAAGTTCTGCCATCTCGAAATAATATACTCATTTGAAAGAGGGAAGAGAAAGGATTTTTGGTTAACTGCTGCATTATCTGAGCACCATCATTCTACATTTATGTTATCTTTAGTAGTGACCATTTAGCAAACAATTCATTCATTTTATTCTCAGCAGGGTATGCTATAGTTTTAATGTGTTTTAAGAGCATTTCTAAATTGGAAAACATTATTTAATTATTCAAGTAGCAACAGATTGATTACAGAATATAGTTTCTCTTTGAGGGTACCCTGTAATGTACCTTTATACATATAAGAAACTATTTAAGCATTTCTTTGATGCACAAATGTACAAACTCCCACCTCATTTGTTCGGCATTCTTTGAAATTCTGTAGGTAGAACATAAAAGGAATCTGTTTAATGCAAACTCTCCTTTTTTATGACAAAGAGAGTGAATATTACTGGAGTTCAAGAAATGTGCTCTTTTCTCTGTATACAATACATTGGAAAAATATAGGCTGGGACAAACATCTAATATATCTTATATTGCTTGAAGGAGAAGAGCTATGTTAATACATAAATACCTCTCAATTCTCGGCACACTGTCTGCCAGTGTATCTTAATATCTGACATATGTGTGTCCCTCCTCTGGAATCCTTCTATTAGATTTGCTAACTGATATCTATGATCTTAAACCTACAGTATTATTTCTTGGAGAAGATTTAATGATATGTTAAAATTCAAATTAGATAAAGTAGCCCTCTACTTCCAAATCAAAATATAAAAACTTAAGCCCTATCCTTGCCTCAAAAAGAGACTCATGTAATTTTGTGATGAAGCAACTATAGGGCTTTATAACTCACTCTTGTATTAGTATCACCATATCCATGCATGAAGTTCCTGTAGTATAATTACTTCAGTAAAAATATCAATCCTTTCAAACATAACAATTATAGTCTTAACACCTATGCCCATCCTAAGCCTTAGCAGATGTCTTAAACCTCCTAAAATAAAATGGCAAAGATACGCTGTCCATCCCAATGGTCACAATTCTTGATTAATCTCAAAAGCGCTGAAACTGCACCAAATGTATCAGAATTAAAGCAAGTAATCCACATGGGCTGTGTTGTACACTAACAGGTAGAATCAGAATTACAGAGACCAACAATGAGCATTTAAAGATTAGAAGAATGTATCTGCCAGATTTATCAACAGAGGAACGGTAAAAAAAAATTGTAAAATTGAATTGTTTTGTTGGGTTTAGTGGGACAAATACAAAGAATGACCTGGACACTGTAAACCAACTGACTTTGTTTAGCAGCTCTTCTTAGATCAGGCTGAAACATCATCAGCAAGAACTGATTCCTAACAAACAAAACCAAGTTAGTTACACAAGTACAACTTGGCACCATCATCATCTGTCTATGAAGCAGAAGTTCTCATATGGCCAGCAACACTTAAAATTTGGAATCAGGGTAGGCAGTATGCTTTCTGAAATACACTGTTCCACCATTACCTTGACTATTTCACACATAACCATAACAGAAGGCTAAAAATGTGACTTAGAAAAGTCAATAACAGAAACAGTAGAGTTGTACGAAATTTGAATGCTACAAAAATGCCAAGCTTAGCACAAAGCACAGGGGTTTGTTGGCTTTTTTCTTCTTTTTTTTAAAATCTTCCCCAAGTAGTATAGATGACTTAAGAACAAAATACACTCCTAAAACTGAGAAATCAACAGATGAATTGTAAAATATTATAAAGGACCTTCCCAAATGGCAATGCTCCAGGGCTTTAGCACTGGGTTTGATAAATCTTTTCAGGAGCTCCAAGTTCTTTATAACCCTCAAATACTCTGATTCTCTGAACACAGAAAACAGCACTAGTCCTTGGAAGCCAGCAGAAACATATTCTTGAGAAAATGATTAAAAAAAAAAAAGAGGAGAAAAAAAAGTATTTAACTCTGCAGATCATCTTGACCAAAATAATGAACTACCTCAACAAGTAAAATGCTGGCAAAACCCTAACAAACTGAGTATCTTAGTTCTATCACTAATAAATTGATCATTCCAGCTTTCCAGAAGAACTGCGACAATCACTTGTCTCCTTAAACAAGGAAAAAAAAAAAGTACCCCCTTTTCTGCAGTAAGCACTAAAAAGATTTTTGCAGATAATTAGGTTGGAAAGTTATCTTGAATGCTCAGGGGGAACCTAAGCAATGTGTATAAATATCTGATTGCAGCACTAAAGAAGACTGAGCCAGGCTGTTCTCCATGTTACCTGTGAAAGGACAACAGAGAATGGGCACAAATAGAAATACATAAAATTCCATTTAAACATGAAAAAAGAGCCCAAAACTGATGGTGAAGATACTCAAACAACAGAATGTTGGTCACACAGATTATGGAGTCTCCAGCCTTTAAGATACTCTAACTTGACATAACACTGAGAAACCTGCTGTAGGTGACACTGCTTTGAGATGCAGGATTAGACTAGACAACTTCCACTGACCCCTTCTGACCTCAATGGCTCTGTGACATTTTGTTTTCAGATATGAATTTAGGAGCTACACAAAACCATATTGAACTATCCTCCTGTGCATGGCTTTATTTGACTTGTTCTCCCCAGTAATATAAAGCTTGTCTCCAGGATGTATAAGATTAACAGAGATGACAGTAGAAGTATCAGTATGCTTTTGTAACACCTTCAGGAGCAGCAAAAGGCACATCCTTTGTCATGTACTTTGTTTCTAACAGCAGCTGAAGATTGATAGATACTGAGGTTACTATAATCTATACACTATCAGATCTCCCTATTTCTGCATAACACCTTGCTTTAGAAATCCAATCTTCATCCTACATCGAAACAAAGCCTGAAGACTCTTTCGTCTGTCTGAAGTGAATACGTCCAACAAAGTAATGATCTGCTGTATACACTCAACCAGATATATTTTTCTAGGTTAACAGACACTTCTGAAATTACAATGCGTAAATTAACAGATCCAATCCAACTGATTTACATAATTAATACTAATCTGCAAGCTCTTACCTACTCTAAATTAAATTTCCAAAAAGTATGATGATTTACAAGCCAAGGTTAAATAGTGATATAATTTCTAAAAGTCTTCAGAGTCTTTCCATTGTTTCTCTTTCTTAGGTATAAATAAGAACTAGGAAGAGTCACAGCAATTGTGGCACAGAAAGAGATGAAGCACCAATCATTCCATTGAGGTTTCAGAGCCAGAAAAACATAGGCAGATACCACCCACCCTAACTAGAAAACTTCAGTTTGAAGAGCCCCAACTGGATGTATATTGAGCTATCTATATTATTAAGAAATAAAAGCAGTCAAACATTACACATCAATCAAGAGAATATAGCAAAAGCCAGTTTTCTCTCTCACTCATGACCTCTAGTCCTCTGATCTCAGAAATATGGGGAAACTTCCCACTAAATGACAAATATAAAATGAGTCATAATCCTTTGGCTTTTCTACCAATCTAGAAGATGTTAATTTTAAAAGACAGTGTTCTCAGGTCTATCAATCTTTCTTAGCTTGTACTAGAGCACAGTGCTACTAAACTTTCAGCTGCTCAGCATTAATATCAGTTTACCTTCTTGGGATTTTTCTAAGTACCTACAAGTGAGAATCTTTTCAGATGTGACTGCTAAAAGATGTGATATGCTCTGCAACAATTGACTAGAAGAAATGCTTGGACAGCAATGTAATTTAAAAAGAGTTTTCATTGTAATTGTCCAATTCTATTTTAAGAAGAATTTGCATTTGGACCGTTCATCTTTCACTTTCAACTGAGAACCTTTAAATTCCTCGCATGGTCAGGAGGTCATACTTGTAAAAGGGCTAATTTTGAAGGTTTAGAAAATTATGAATAAAGAGTTCAATAAATGTCTATTAGATGTTATAAAGGACTGAGTGGAACATGCCAACTGATGTTTATAGTAACCTATAGATAGATCAGTGATGTGCTTACAAAACATATAATACGTATTACCCATCTCAAAAATGTTCTTAGAATATTGATAAATCATATGTAAGCTTTTATGAATTGTTTATAAAGTGTGTCATCAATATAAGTGTAGCTGGATAAACAATGCAAGAAAGAACTTGCAAGGAGGCTATTTACAGCACCTGTAAACATACATAACACTTAATTGGGCAAAGACCTGAGTAATAGTCTTTTGTTTTCACAAGGATTAATCCTTCTCATCCCTCAACTGGTGATCCAAATCTTATCTCCAACTCCTGTATAGTACCTGCAGATATCTCAAACATCCAGGAAAACTAAGCAAATTGCACACATAGTGACATATGGACCAACAACTCCCACAGCATCAGCCAGGAGCTGTATGGTTTCAGATTTTCAAGACCCTGTAGGAAATACCATCCTAAGGAACTCCAGGGAGTGTACACGTAGAGAAGATACGTAATTCTCCTTAAGGAACTTAACCAATGAATGGCTTACTACTATGGGTGCATGGAAGTTTTACCTATGTAACAACTATAATACCAGCAGTTGTTTCTCCCTTTACCCCTACGTAGTGATAAATTATACATTCTGCTGTTAAATCACTAAAAATCCTTTAAGGCCAAGCAAATGTCCTCACATTTCACTGCAAGCAGAATCTGGTCCTGAATGTCTTGTCAGTAAGAACATAACAAAATGGAAATCTCTTGTGAGAAGGCATTGCAAGATTTCATGGCACATTAATGTATCTTTTCTGATCGTAGTATGGCTTTCGTTTCATTGACACACACTAAATAGCACAGACAACTACCAGCCCTTACTGTCTTTTTTTAAAAGAAGTTTCCTGGTGACAACAAATTCCCGTCCAAGAAGTTCCATACTGACAGGAAGTTCACTGGAGGGAAACAAACATACTAGATATTACTTATTGAAAAAGATAGAGAATATGGCTTATACTCCTAACTAGGCAGTTTTACTAACATTGGCACCAGTGTAACTTCAGTGGCTCCATTCCTGGTTCACGTTTCTGCAGAAAACACAGTTCTGCTTTAGTAGCATCATCATGCATTGACTGTTTCCATTAGAAAATATCAAGATTATCATCCAGCAAGAAGTCTATGTTTGTAGATTTATGACAAGATCAGGGCTGTCCAGTTTTTTATTATTTAGTCCCTAATTTTATTCTTTTAGGCATCCAGGTGAAGTACACTATCTGAAATTCAAGCACAACTTCCTATCTAACACCACTGACTGAACCAGTGTGCTGCAGTTCCACAAATTTTCCCAGAAGCACAGCTACAAAGCACAACTCTGCAGTGTGATGGTTATGCAAAAGAAAATACAGACAGCATATCTGGTTTGGGAAACATTGTCAGGTGAATGCACTGTCCCACGTCAACTCTGACCATCTCAGAGTAGCGCATCAGAAACACATTATGGTTCTTAGGGGAGGGGAAGTGAATACAGAAATGTATTACACTGAGTATGGGAAAAATCTAAGGGCATCACAGAAAAGCTGGAGAGAGTGATTACATAGGCTCAGGGGGATACCAGCAATTATGAAAAGGACATTGCCAGCCACAACTGAAAAGCAAAGAACAAAGCCAACAATATGGTATTAATCACATGCCCTGTCTGTGTGCAATGCCAAACTATTCAAAGCACAGAATGTCCTTTATTCACCTCACTTTATATTGCTTCAATGAACATGGCTTTTATGAAAACGAGAGATTAAAAACATTGATACTAACCAACCTTTGGGCCAAATCCTGCTTATCTTATTGATGCAAGAAGTTCCACTGATTTTAATAGATGTAATTAGCATTGACTTCAACACAGCTACTCGCAGAGTTAGGAGAGCAGGATGTGGCTCATTGCATAACCAAGCTTCCCTTACCACCATGAATGGTGCCAACTCATCAGTTCTGATGCAACCATCCCTGCTTTTCTGGTAACGGATCTCTTGAGCAGAAACAACTGTACACAACAAATTCTGCGATACTTTTGATACGAGCACAAAAACAACTTGCTTGAAATGACTAATTTTATTTTTACTCCCCTCTTTAAAAGCAATAGACAGAACACTCTGACACCTTCATAGCATGATTTTATGGTTCATTCCTCTAATTCCTTTTTGAAAGAAACATCTGGGTGGGGCTGGAATGAAACTTCTGCAAGAACTGCCTATTTGCTGATGATTACTGAATATGTGAAAAGGATAGTACAAGCAAAACTCATTTACAGTAAGTCTCCTAGGTACAGGAATAGTGTGTTTCCAGCAACAGGTTTCCAGAAGTGAATAGCTCTTCTGAAGAGGATTAGACTAATCCCATTCTTCCTACTTTCAGATTCAAATGCAGTCTCTTTTTTGACCACACCTATTTTCTTCTGCAGTACCCCTCAGGGCCATGACAGAATGGATGAGATTTGAGAGACAAAATGCAGAATGCAACTAACAACATGAGGGAGAAAATAATAAGGGAATCACCTTAGGTTTTTATGGCTTAAGAATGATGGTAAGGATGCTACCTTTTAGTGGCTTAGCCCTTGCTCTTCAGTCATACTGCTTCAATACCTCAGAGGTAAGTCCTGTTAAACATGTAAGATGGCATGAAACACACACAAATCAGAGGAAGGCAGAAGTCTGGAACTCTTTTTTTTTTAGTGATTTATAATTGAAAAGGCAGCAACCCAGTGCTTTACAGCAGTTAAACCCATTGCAATAGCCTATAAACCAGTAACATCTGTCTTCAATCCCCACCTTCCACAATCCACTTGCTACAGCATATTCTGAAAGGCTATTTATTGGTGGGGCCCAATTCCAATCTCTTTCTTATTTCATTATAAAATTTAAGTTATCTCCATCAATCTCGAATTCCTTTGTGGGCAGCTAAGAACCAGTCTGAATATGTTCTGTTCAGTTGGTTCTTACTCCTCTCAGTGAAAGGTTATTCACTGCCCTCTGAAATTTCTCATTAGCTCCTGAATGTAGCTATAGATTCAAAGATGACACACAGATCTACACATTTAAGAACAGAGATTCCAGACACTTGAAAACAAACAGTGATCTTTTCCTGCAGAGCAAATCTTTGCATGAAATTCTTCCTCATTTTATAGAAATAATGCAACTAGGCTTAGATCCTGTTATGTGCACATTTTTTAAACAATTACTGTCTCAAGCACACAGAATAATGGTTAATATTTCAGATTTTAAAATACAGTGGAGCCTCAATTATCCAAATTCAGTGAACCCAGACAAGGTTTTGCCCCTTGTCATTTATTAATTAAATGGTAAATTGGTTCTATTACTAATTATTTCCACAGATCCATGGGCATGCAGGGCATTTTGGTTACTGGTAAACGCGATTATCGAGCTTTATTCACTGTTCTTCCCATGTTCTTCAGATAATTGAGATTCTGATGTACTCTTGAAATAATTTAAAGCGTTTTTTACAATGTATCGTAGTGAGATCTTCCAGGTCTTGTTGGTCCTCTGGGGTAGAGGCATCCCCAAGATTGTGGAAGGCAGCACTCTTGACAAGCCAAAAGACAAGAAAGCGTGTCAGCCAATACGTAACACAAAAGCAAAACTATTTCCTGAGCTTTATATGACAATTTCTAATCTCAGCAGTATATTAGTTTGAATGAGTGACTGATTGTTTGAATAGGTTGCTAGCAAGTCAGATATTATATTAAACTTGGGTTTTTTTGAGGCTGGTCTCTATTCAAGGGAAGACAAATGGAGCTGAAGAATCCTTTAGATGTGAAGGAGCCTATACAGGGAAATGATTCTACAGAGAGACAAATGGTACATATTATCTGAGAGATTTTAAGGCTAGAGGTACAGAACTGTACACAGGCAAGAATGATGTATCCTCTGGGTGAAGCCACAAGAATTCTGTATCTTCATAACAAAACAAAACAAAACACCAAACCCACAAACAATCAAAAAAACCCGAACCAACAAGAAACCCCATCAACATTATGTAAGTTGGTAAAATCCAGATACCAAATTCAGAAAAGAACTGCCTTGACAGGCAATGTCTGCTCTTACTTTGAGTAGAGTGTCTCAACAGATAGTCAGGTCAAAAGTGGAACCACGAATACAAAACCTAAGGACTAAGAGAAGTGCAAAATTCCTTTTCCAAAGAAAAGGCTTACATAAGACACAACTTCAGCAGCTGGAGAAAAAGCTGTAAGTTGCAATACTAGGGTGCAATTCATAATAATCACAGAGTAGAATGTGCAGGTGAGGGACAGGTGCTGACAATTAAGACATACACAAATAAAATGAAAAAAATAAAATTAGCAGCATAGTAAAAGTACCATAAAATCTCTGCATGTTTTAATTCCTGGAAAGAAAGAGAATGGTGCTAGAATTAAAGAGCTGACAGTGGTTATCAATTTAAAAATGGAAGCCCTGAGAGGCAGGAACTATTCAGAAAACCTATGAAAGAAGTAGAAACTTTGCTCTAGTTCTAAGACTGTACCTTTTTGTGTGCATCTTAAAGAACCACCTTGTAATAATGAACATAATGCATGTAAATTCAATTCTCTATAGGACTGAAAAAATAACAAAATCTACTATGCAATCCACCAATATAGAATTACAGAACAAAACCCCACACCTAACTATTTAAAATAAGGAACATAAGAGAAGGAAATTAAAAAGAAGCTGCTAAACTTAAGTTGCTTTAAGATGCTAGTGTTAGAAGATATGTTACTAGAGATTAACATCTACTACAAGTTAACAGGAAAGACATACCTTAGAATGACTGCAATAATCCTGACCCCTCGTTGTCTGCCTCAATCACTTTGAGGAACATCTCAGCAGTTTGTCTGCCAGACACAGCAAATTACAGCCTGAGGTACTAAAGAAATCCCTAAGCAGCTCTGATTTACCTGAATATGCTAGGTTGCAAACTGTTATAATTTGGTTGCCACTTCAGATGAAAATCGTTTGGTAAAAATTTCTGGGAAAAATATCACAACACAGTTCCTTTAGATGCAGGAACCTTTAAAGTTGTCCTATAGTAATTAATTTCTATACGCTTATTACACACATGTAGATCAATTTAGTAAAAAAAAAAAAAAAGCAAGATTTTTAAAAAGTAAGTCAAGTGAAGGGATTTAGTCAAGTAAAAAGGAACAGATCCAAGAAGAGGAAGTCAGCTAAATGAAGAAAGGTGTACATTTAGATGATGTAGAATAAAGCAGGCTCATGAAAGTGCTGAGGAACAACTTTTTTTAAAGCCACAAAAAACACTTTTCTGAACACCTTTAACAGAATCTGTTTCTGCCAACAGATGAAGTTTAAAAAGTATGTTCAAAGAACAAAAAAACAAATCAATTTTTTATACATGTGTTCACTGTGGAGAAGTTTAAAAAGGTTTCAAGTAAAATCCCTCCTCTGGAAGGTCAAGTTTGAGAACATGCATAATTGAAAGAATAAATGGTTCTCATCTAAGAGTTACAAAGAATCTCAGTCATGAAAGAGTTTACCTAATAACTCTTATACATAATCAGGGTGGGCAACAAAAGAATAGAAAATTATTTCATGGCAATAATAAAAAAAGAGCTTTAGAAAGACCCACAGAGATCGGTTGGTCTATATTTTATGCCACAGAAATTGGTAGAAGATATAATAAATAACAACAGACACTTGGGTAGATTCAACAGGGAAGATTTAACATGAGGTTTTTGCAGAGGGAAATTCCAATTCACAAACCTATCAGAGTTCTTTGAAAGAGTGATAATTATATCCTTCTAATAAATCCAGAGTAGACTCACATGCTCTATACTCTATATAGGCTTAAACTCTTAATACAAAAGAGGACGTAAGCAGCCTTAAAAGACGCAGAAAAGGGCACAAAGATGTTCAAAGTATGGATTAGTTTCTGCACAAGGACAGATTACAAAGAGTGGGGTTCTTTGCCCTGGGAAATAAATGATCGAGAAAAATATAAAGGAGTTCTGTAAAATCTTAACAAAGAAGGACAAGGTGAAGTGTTAATAATCGCTCCCTATTTCTCATTACATATTTCTAGAAAGCATCCAAAGAAGTTATCAGGCACCAGGTTTAAAGCAAACAACGGGAAGTATGTTTTCACAGACAATGTAATTAAATTGTGGAATTCACTGGCACAGGATGTTTTCAATGCCAAAAGCAAAAATGGTTTCAAAAAGCAAGTGGACAAAATCGGGAAAGAAAACTTAGGTTTTAAGAGCCCTTTCTACTAGGGCTATTAAATAAAATGATTCAAAAGCAGAAAACATTATCCCATACTAACAAAAATAAAAAAAAAAGGCTTATCTGTACATTTGTAAAGAGCATAATGATTTAATCAGATGTGTATCAGACACCAGCTAAGCTTCAACATAGCTAAAACATAGATCACAGAGATTCTGGCTTGAAAATGAATTTATGGAACACATGGATTATGGCTGCAACTGTTGATTTACTATTGCACCATCAACCTACTGGATGTTGAATAATAACCTTCCCTGAGTACAACCACAGTTAAAGTGTAAATTAAGGACAAATAGTTAAGACTGAAACAGAAATGTCTGGGGAACAATGTATTCTTTCATGAGTCTTGTGATACACAGATGCAGCAGGTTTTTCTAACTGGCTGAGATGCCAACAGGTGATATTCATTCCAGAGATGAAAACCATCTACCCTATGTAGTTACCAGTGATGATACATGCTTTGGTTCTAATGGGTGTTCGACAGTTACACTACGGAGTGATTCCTGTGGGAGCTGTAGTTAGTCTGTTGTGCATCTTACACTCAAAAATGCCTTCTTAAAAGAACTAAGTAAAAACATTAAGGTCACAAAGCAAGGCACACAAAAGTATGAAAATATCAAAATGAAGTCTGTCACAACAGCTGTAGTGTTGCAATACAATATTCCATGTTATGATTGTATATTTTGTGTTCTGTATAATGGAGAGCATCCAGGGAATGAGACTAATTCAAATACTCTTTTTTTATCCTCTCTGTTCAGTGTGTGGCCCCAAGCCTTGTTTACTGACTGGCATCCAAGTCTTGCATGAAATAAGATGGTTTTTTGTTTCTGGCTTTTCTGTGGTACTCATCACTATAGTGTCTGAATATCTCAACAATCTTGGTGAATTAATCCTCACAATGTAACCTCAGATGTCTGGAATTATTTTAATTCCTCACTGAAGAAAATTATGAGAAAAATGATACAACTTTTTTGTGGCCACACAGGAAGTCTGTATCAAAGGCAGGAAGACGAATTAGATCTGTTCATTCTAATGGGTGCGAAACATCTGAACTTACCCTACAAAAGGAGTGCTCTGAGGATTCGTGATCTTCCAGCAGACCTGCAGTTCATCTGCAGCATAAAATTCTCGAACAGGGGCAAGATACCATGGACAGGGACCTCATTCCCACCACACGGTGTATCTCATCTTGTGAACTGGGAAAAGCAGCTCCTTGCAAGATTTGCAAAGCCCTTGGAGAGACTCAGATCATCAGCATGATGAAGAACAAAGTTATGACATTTTGTTGTTACAGCCTTTTGCAGAAATTTCTCCTTCTGATGTTCATTCTCTAGGATTCTTGCCAACATGAGGTATTTTATATTATATTTTTCTAAAAAGTGTCAAGCCAGGGCAGTGGTATGGGTGTAAGAAATCAGCAGCTGACAAATGGACTGTTTCAGTAATGTTAAAGATTGCAATTTATAGTTGCGGTGTAGTTCACAACTATTAATTATAACTTTATGAAATACTCTTTATACACTGCACTTGTGCTCTAAGTGCATAAAAGCACACAAAAAAATTAGCCTGATGTACTGCTACCTTATGGGTCTGCCTCACACCTACCAAATCCATGAAACTGAGAAGAAAGCTCAGCCTTAGTTGTTCTATTGTGTTTCCTATTGTGCCTACATATTGCAGCATTTGTGGTCTGTAAGATCACCCACTGTAGGAACAACTTTCAGTTCTCTGTGACAGTAGGGTGAGCTGAGGACAGCCTGGCAATCTTTGGAAATGAATTGCCTGCCCTTTGTGGGTTTCAGTTAGACTCTTAGCATTATTTGAACTTTTGTGGTTTAATTTTCTTTGTTGTTGTTTTAATTCTAATGGCAGAAAACAGGAGAAGAAACAACATCCCTCTGGAGGCTGTCAATCTCAGGATCTGAAGCGTAAACGGCCATGTTTTCTCCTTCTGGCATTTTAAGAGACATCCGCAAACGGAGAAAGGATCCAGTAGTTCTGTAAAATGGCAAAGGGAAGCAGAGCTTCTCATTTCCTGGTAGAGATACCTTAGGATCTGTTGATGTTCCATGGCCTCCTGAACTAATTTCTTCCCCTTAGCATTTAATCAGGACTGCAGGCTCAGAAACTGTGCACTACCATTCTCTTACTAAGGCCCAAAGAAGAAGTAGAGTAAAAGAAAGGCTATCTCATGAAGGCTATCCTGCAGCAGCAATATTAGTTGCACAAAACATGTCAGAAAGGAAGAATCTGCCAGCCTGAGATCCAAATATTTGTTTCATTCAACTATTTATTTTATATAGATCTATGTTGATAGCTGTGCACGTGTTATTCAGAGAACAGGAGCTCTTCATTACTCAGGGAGCAACTCAGCGAAAAAGTCCCGTTCCACATTCTTGATTCAGAGAATTTACAGAATTATAGTAGACTGCCCTTCTCTCTCTCCCTAATTCCAACATCTGTGGGCCAAACCTGCTATCTTTAGGATGAACAAGTAATGTAAAAGATGTTTTCTCTGGCCATGTGCAAACCTAGCTGGACAAGGACATTTTTCCACAATGACTGGTCTCTTGAATCAAGTGACCTTTTCAAATAGTGGTGAACTTAGGATGCAAAAATGAGATCAAGGACTATATTTCAGTCATTTTAGTTATTATATATCTCATGGGGGTCAGATGCTTGACATGTTCTCCCCTCACAGATGTGAAGGACATTATTTGCTATGCATATGCAGGGATTTTCTCTTCATATATTTGAAAATGAATCATAAAATAACTTAATTGTAAACATAAGAGTGTCACTAAAACAAATAACAAGTTACTTCTCCGAGGAGGAAAAGCACCAGCTATGGGATAACAGTCTCTAATTACATCCATGAGTTTTCTCAAATTCCAGGGATCATCAGCATGAGATGAGTTTTAGTTAGGTCCATCTTGACTAACACATGAAGTAGGGAACATTTCTGTTTTGTCACTCCCTCATCCTCTTGGGTGTCACAGCTTCCTATCCTTTGCTTCCGTTCATAGTCGTCTCTCACCATGTATTTCAGGAAAAGAAAAATCTAAATAAAGATCACAGCCTGTTCCATTATGTGCCCTTCCTCCTCTTCTCCTCCTCCTTTCTTGCATTTGTGCAGTGTTGTGGCACCTATTAACTACCCATGTTTTCAGAATGACATTATACAAGGTGCAGGATGTACCACTGTGCCCTAAAAATATCAACAACTGCATTAGTCTCACAATAATTAATGGCAGGCATTATGCAAATGACAACTTTTTCACTGCAAAATAATGACATTTCTTCATTTTGAGCAGAGTTATGCAAAACAATGAATTGGGGATGATAAATCACACAGGAGAATTAAGAAAGCCATAACGTTCCTGCCCAGGCAGGCAGAAAGACAGACAGACAAACAATTTAGAACACATTGTTTGTTCTCAAACCGCTATTAAGAAATAAATAAAAGCATAGCCAGTCGGTCATTAGAACGTATGTATAATTTAGTTTCCCCCCTTTAGGCAACTATGCATAAGGGGATGTTAAATTCTAGCAATTGGATTATTACAAGTCACAAGCAAATTTTTTTTTATTAACCTTAATAAGTCATTCACTCAGAGACTACAGTCATCGGGCAAATAAAATATATCACGTCATTCTACTACACATTAACTAATTTCATATGCAAACATCACAATGTATAGCAATTACCAAAGCACAGTCAGTTTCAATTTATTTTATTGCTTTTGTGCATGGCCATTTCCTGTAGCTCTTTATTCTCTATCCTCATGTTTTAGGTGCAAAAGAAAAGATATGCAAGAAATGAGAAGCTATGTTCCCACACCTTCTCCTCCTTACTGTGGAGGCTGTTAACAAAAAGACGTAGGTAAGATCCTCTTGTAAACCTAAAGAAGCTTCTCAAAAGTAAAAAAAAGGCAACACTGACCATCTGAGAGCACACTCCCTTCCCCAACCCTTTCTCCACCTCAAGCTTCCCACCACCTGAAAGAGCAACGCCTGCCCAGTCTTCCCAGTGCCTCTTGCAGGGGGGCCTGGCACAGGACTGTCTGTGAGCTACCCAGAGCTACCACGCCTGCACCGCTCCCTGAAGAGCGGGCTTCTCGGCGAGAGTGGGACTGGAGGGGAGCTTTGAACTCCCCTCTGTACAACACTCCTCCGCTGCTCCTTACAGTGTCTCCTGCTGGAACCGAAATACCTATAAGCTTTTTAATAGACAGCACTCCTGGATCTCTCTTTCTAGTGATTCCTGCTGGGAGAGTCTGATGTATCAAAGAATTACAGCCATTAAAGCTGGAAAGACCTGTGATATTTAATAATTTACTCCATCCTCCCACC
The DNA here is from genome assembly GCA_013399075.1 of Chloroceryle aenea. Taxonomy (NCBI): domain Eukaryota; kingdom Metazoa; phylum Chordata; class Aves; order Coraciiformes; family Cerylidae; genus Chloroceryle; species Chloroceryle aenea. Next base: position 299,550 of record VWZY01012664.1, read on the forward strand.
TGAGCTGGGGTATTCCTTACACTATTTTTTTCTGATGTTCTAAGTAGCCTAAGTTTAAAGGGTGACAAATAATTGGTCTCTCACTTCTTTCCTGAAGAGGTTATTCCACAGTGGTATGTCATGAAATTGGAAATTTCTAAAAGTATTTCATGTGATTTTACTACTTTATGTTTAGCTTTACTTAGCAACCATTAGTTTTCAGACTCCAAATAGTGCCTTAAGATTTCTTTTCGCTGTTAGCAGAAACTGGAACTGCCCCAGTCTTCCTGACATCCATAGCTCAGCATGGTATTGAACAACACTGTCCAGTGAAAAAAAGCTGGATTTGCAGCACCTAAAGATTATCCAAAGGCTGTTTTTGTTCTCCACGGTGACATCTGATGAGAACTGGTATGAACTGGGGACCAAGACAGGACCCTTGCAACCAATGCAATATTACCACCCTCCTAGTCACATCAGCCACTCCCCTCAGGAAGCACTGGTGTCAGTTCCAAACACACATAAATAGAGCATTAGCAAGGACTACATATTCCCTGTCATGGCTGGAGGCTGGATTTTATAGCTCCTGTTAAGCTTAGTGAGGTGGACTGGAAAACTAACAATTCAGGCATCACAGTCAAGAGTCAACTCCAGCTTTATCTGAATCAATAGGAAGATCAACCCCCACTTGTTGTTGTTCTCCCCTTGCCTTCACCCAAAGACAACTGAGTACATCACTGGCATAGTCATACAGAGAACCTAGGAAAGAGAACAGTTGTGCTGGAAATAACTGGTGTCTTTGCAAACAAAGTGGCAGCAGTTGACACCCCCTCCCCAGGTCCCCCCCTTTTACTATCTATTTCAAGACTTTTAAGATTCAATGTAATTCACTCCCCTTGGAACACTGCAAAAAATTCTCCACCTCAAGCCTCTCATCCGGAAGTTAATAACATTTTGCAGCTCTCCTTAAATAAAATCCAGCCCATCCTGGATCAATAAGACTGATGCCTATTTCCCTAATGGCAGCCGATTGCCATTTGCTATTCAAATCAGACTAGATAAATTACAGTACATGCCAAGGAACAGGCCAGTGAATTAAGACAGGCCTCCTGAGGACCAGCGATATTATTAATCTTTTAAGACACTATCATATTTCTTCTTGACAGTGTGCGTAGACTCTCAGACATGCTGCACCCAGATTGAAATATCAGCTGCTGCAAAAAATCAATAGCGTTAGAAACACAATAATTTTCTGTCTGCAGGGCCCCCAGTAAGCAACACTTGTGTCTCTCCTCCTTTCCACATCTCTGCTCCAAATGTATTCGTTTTAAAACTCAGGCCTCAAATCTGAATAATAATTGTGGTGGGCAAAGTTGCTTTTGTTGTCATCCTCCGCCACAGAAGCCACAACTGTGATTCTCGATAAGGTTGCGGTTCTTGTAGACAGCATAAGGTACTCAAGGGTCAGATACTCACCTAGTCTATTTTACCCTCCTCCCCACAGCCTACTGCTCAGTATCCTGCTCTCTCACTGCAGGCTTTTTAAAGACAGATATTGCTGGAGCTCCCACTATCTCTAAGAAAAATGAAAACAGGGATCTTGGACCTGAACCGACAAAGGGAAACCATACATGACAAGAAAGCAAAAAGCATAAGGGATTTGTCTTCACACTGCCAATGGAAAGGGTCAGTTCAAACCATTTTGATCTCATTAGACCTGTGGATGAATTCAATAGAGGCTCTGACAGTCTAATAAGCTGACCCCCTAAGTTCTCAACTACTCTTTATGCTAAAGGGGAGAGAGATTCTCCAACTGATAACTACTCCAAAAAATGGTATTTTATGAGTTACGAGAACTGCGGGCTTAGGGAAAAACGTGTAGCTTAGGGGACTGGCAACGAGATGTTACAATAAAGTTTCTCCTCACCCTTCACATGACATAGTTTAACTGTGTGAAAACAACAATTATAGAACACATTAAAATCAGAAGTCTCCACACAATCCAAGCACAAGAATATTCTGCATATAACTGGGTAAGAAAAACATCTACAGAAACGAACCAGAGTGGATAAATCAACTCCAGGTTGGCTAAGCTGCTATTCAAGATTGCCAGATCGCTGGCATCCCAGGTCAACAGTGACCAGAAAGAGTTGATGAATGTCCCAATTGGGTGAGAGGAGTAAGGCGATGAAATCATTCAAGTTACATCACAATTAGCAGTTGCCTTCTGCCCTTAAAACATTGTTAGCAGCATCAGCAGGACCAGACACTAAATATTAACTCTCCTCTGGCTCCTGCAGAAACTTGGAGCCTTCAATTTAACCTCCATGTAAGAAGTGGGGTAAGCACAGCCAGAGGCAATATAAATGCAGCCCTGCCTTCTGATGAATGCAAGGGTGACCTGGCTGATGGCCACAGCGTATCAGCAAGGTGCTCATTAGTGAATGGATGAGGACCCAGACTGTGCCGTTGTAAGCTATGCTCTACCTTCTCTATGCTGAGCAGAGGACTTGTCTCCTCTACTTTCACAGGATTCTCAGCACAGCACCTCTCCCTGGTGCACAAAGTTATGTGCTTAGGCAAAAAGGAATGCACTGCCATCAGGCTTGCTGCTAGGGAGGGGGTTAGTTTAATTAGACCTGGCCAGTGGATGAGAATTTTGCTTTCTTGATTGCGACAGAAATAACATGTTTCAAATATTCTAAAAAATAAGTTGGCCAAATGCTTTCAGACCTAAAACCCTGAAGTTTTCAATCCCTCTGTTACCAGAAGTGACCAGAAAGTTCTCTTTATCAAAGTCTTTTTTGCTAAAGAGAAAAGGGACTACTATGATGAAATGACACCTTGTCAATTGTGTTCTGACAGCTCTAAAATTAATACAACAGCATCATGATGCAATTTTCAATTAGAAAATGAGTTACTTTCCAATAACTTGCACATCCAAGAAGCAGACTTGAGATTCAGGTCTTGCTCCTGATTGTCCATGAGCTGGATTTGATTTGCACATCTGCACAGAACTGCTCCCGATATAAATACTAGCAACACCTTACTCCCAGTAGATTTTGTTTGTGCCATGTGGGTTCTAGAAGTACCTTGATAACACTTTGCATTATTTAATTTCATTGCTGGTTTGTTTGTTTGCTTCTGAATTTTCCACCTTTCTAAATTAAGTTCTGCTTTCATTAATCCAGGAAAAATCTACCCCCAATTAGCAGATGATGTCTCAGTAACTGGACGTTAATTTGGGAAACTGAAACCATACTCGTAAGCATGTAATTTGTGAGCAATGTGAATGGGGACTTCAGTCTAAATATGAGCATGGGTGCAAGATTACGGGGGAGCAAGCAGTATAGGGGCTAAGGAATAAACATTAAAGGACCAGCACAGACAACATCACGGGTGATGAAGGCTGGGGTTATTTTTTATTTTAGAATGTCTTTGGTTGGAAGAGACCTTCAGGATCATCTAGTCCAACCTTTGACCCAACACTGCAAGCTCACCACTAAACCACGTCGCTAAGCACCAGGTCCACTCATCATTTAAATGCCTCCAGGGACAGAGAGTCCACCAGTGCCCTGGGCAGACCATTCCAATGTCTGATAACCCTTTCAGTGAAAAAATGCTTCCTAATACCCAGCCTAAACCTGCCCTGGTGCAGCTTGCAGCCATTCCCTCTAGTCCTGTCACACATCACCAGGGAGAAGAGGCTGTCCCCGTCCTTGCTCCAACATCCTTTCGGGTAGCTGTAGAGAATGATAAGGTCTCCCCCTCCACCTCTTCTTCTCCAGACTAAACAACCCCAGCTCCCTTAGCCACTCCTCACAGGACTTGTGCTCTAGGCCCTTCACCAGCCTCATTGCCCTTTTCTGGACACGCTCCAGCACTCCTATGTCCTTCTTATGCTGAGGGGCCCAGAACTGAAAGCAATACTCAGGTGTGGCTACACCAGTGCCAAGTACAGGGGGATGATCTCCTCCCTATTCCTGTTGGCCACAGTGCTTCTAATACAAGCCAGGATGTCATTGGCCTTCTTGGCCACCTGCATACACTACTGACTCATATTCAGTCATCTAAATTTGACTCTACCACTTTTCCTCTCCTATCATGAAATCACTCCTCTGCTTACTTCTCCTATAGTCTCCTCATACCTGTGCTACTTCCCCTAACTACAGATCACTGCTGCTTTGATTTTGCACAGCAAAAATCATTAGTTCACCCAGTACTAGGGCAAGCAGCAGCATAGTTTCTTATATGTCATAGCATCTGTTCTAAAAGAACTGTAGCCTACAAATATCACCGAGAGAAGAGAAACTAATTTCTCCAGATAAACGTCTAAAATAATCTATGCAGATATCAACACTCTGAGCCAGGCCTTCTGACAAGTTCCAATGGCAGTCCAAATAATGTGGTGGTAGCTTTAAACTACCCTAGAACCTGTGCCACATCTATGCAGAAAGCCCCAGAGCTGTAACTGGGCTGTAGTATTGTGTCATGGACACAAAACTTCACACATCAAACTATGTGAAGACATTATATTAAGAATATCCTACCTTTATGTTTGCAAGCATACCAAATACCCATCTATGAACTGAGGTCCTTAGAAAGGTGGGAACTCCATGCCACTGGACATTGCAACAGGACTTTCCCACACTAAACCTTTATTCCAGCTGCATGTATCCTATTCACATTGTAAAAGAACACAATTTATTCTGATCAATATACACTAATTTCAGCCCTTCTTTTTAAGTGCTGTTACACACTACCCTAATGCCCTCCATTATCCTCACATTTGGAAAAGAAATCATTTTTGTAGTAACTGGCCATACAACTGTTTTTCAGGTTCCCCTGGTATTTTTCCCCTGGGAAGCAAGATCATCAGTGCAGCAGACTGGTATTAGCAAGGCCATGTAACTAGATGGACTCCTTCATGCTGAAAAATACTCTTGAGATTTAAAAGAAGCTGTGCATATCTTCCTTCTGACATTTCTGTTTCTAAAGCGAAGGATTAGACTGAGGGCAAAAGTGCTGTACAAATAAAGCGTTAGGGCCATTGCTGCTGGTCAAAGCTGCTTCAGAGGAGATTTTCTAGACAGCCTCCTCTGGATAGATCCTGCTGGAACTGAGACTGCAGACTGTAACGTTTAAATACCATTCAGAAGTTAAAACACTAGTGACAAACCCAGTTAGGTTTAAAGCCAGATTTCCATTGCAAAACACCCTGTGTGCCATCCCTGCTGACAGGCAATACTAGTCACCGCTGTCAGCTACAGGGTACAAAAGGAAGAGGAAGAAAGTAAATGTATTGCAAGTTTAAGGCATAGACACATACTGCTAACAAGTACTGTCTGATATTCTTCCTCATCTGCAGTCTCTGCCCCAAGACATTTCTCTAATTTTGCAATACAGAGGAGAATTGGTCTGTGCATAGAAATCTACCTGCAGGCTACAACTGCAGGACACCTAGAGAGTATTCATCTTACCCCACACTTGGCCTCTTTAGTCATGGGTGCTGAACAAGCCCATCCTTTAAGGAGAAAACAGCACTGGGATCATCATTACACTGTAGTTGTGCTTTGCTATGATAGTCTACCACTCATTCTATAAAAACAGATGGTTAGAAATGGAAATTTCAAGTGCAGTTTGGGGGAGAGGAGCTGGGAGAGGAGAGTGACAGGACAAGTTGTCCATGCTAGAAGGATGGAACAGAGTCAAAAGTGCAACTCAAATGGTATGGGTTGTACAGAATACATCATCTGAAGATGTATTCTAAAGGAGAAGAAAAAGGAGAAGAAAAAGAAGTATCTATTGAGAAATGCTTGAAAGACATAAAGATTGAAAGGGAAAAGCAGAGAACATGTATGAGAATGATGAGAAAGTAAGAGGAGATAAATCAGGATTTTGGGGGTGGTTGGAGGAAGAAAACCTAAGCATTGAAAAGGTGTGAGCAGATTCAGCCACACTTGACCCACCCAGCACAGGATGGAGTGCCCTTCCTAAAAGCTGCAGCTGGATAAAAACTGTTTCATTTTCTGGTCATTAGCAACTATGACTAGTAGTAACATGAGAGCAAACCCTTTTTGAGGGGTTTGTCTGCTATTCTTCTTTCCAAACTACTACCACAACCTCCCTTAGCATGGCCATAAAAATATCCAAACAAAGCATGCACTACAAACTTTGGTTCTTCTCATCTCTTGTTAATGATCCAGCCCTGCCAAGGTCAGGGGTGACAGGAAGTCACTGGTATACGGTGAGCTCTCTCAAATGTGCCTGGACAAGGTCATGAACTTGTCCAGAAGAAAACTCTCCATAGCACTTTGAAAAGAAATTGCTGCTGATTCTCCCTGGTTAATAAAGGAGGTCAGGCAAAAAGACGGACTGACACTGAAAGATCAGGAGCATCCTAAATCCTTTCTTTGCTTTCAGTGAGAATCACTGCAATGAGTTCCCACACAGCTGCGGGAAGCGAGTCATACACCTGTGCAAGACATGTTAAGTCAGGAATTTCAGTAAACCATGGCCTCTTCCTTTGTCCAAAGAAATACACCTCCCAAATCGTGGGTAATATTTCCCAAGGGGGGTGGGAAGGGACATCTCACACTGCGGCTGCCCTGATGCCTCTCTCATATGGGTAGAAATATTTCTCACACTCATGAGTCTATCCCTGCATTGGAACCTCTGGTGGAGACACTCCCAGATCAGTTACAGGTTTTAATTATGAGATGACAGTACTGATGGCTGCCTTTGCTTGAACCGGCACGTGTCAACTGAAGCCGATGGGAAATATGTAAGAAAGAGCCCCAGTTTAATTAGCCTGAATATTTTACAATTATTATTTTCTGCAAGAAAACCCTCCCACATCTTATTTGTCACCTGTCAGGTTGCTGCTCTTATCCACCACGATCTCTCCTTACCTCTGTGTCGTGAAAAAGCCAATGGTGAAAATGACAGACAGATGCAAACAAGATTTTGGTAATTACAGGACTGGCTGTGGCTGGTGGTTGTTTGAACATCGTTTTATTTCTTCCAATCAAACAAGTCCTTGGACTTCACAGCCCTCGAGCTTCAGACAGGGGTGAAGCTGATTATATTATGACATTACAGTGCAGACTGGCAGATCAGACAAAGTGGATTTCACTCAGTAATTAAACTGCAGTATCTTTCGTCTAAAGTCCAGGGCAGGATTAATCGAAAGGTAGCTCTTTATCATTGCGATTAGTGCTGGGATTTGAAGAGTGAGTCCACAGATTTCTGATTTGATAGCTTGTCCTGGGTACCAGCTTATCGGTGGCTGCACATCTGTCTGACTTGTAAAAATAGCATGAGGTCAAGATGTATTTGCCAAGTTGCACCATTCCCTTTACTGGAGGAAATTCAAATTAATTTAAATATTACGGTGTCTTTTGTCTTTCTGCGGCAGTGCAAGGATTTCTACTTAAGACCTGTTAACATACAACTCCTTCCCCATCCTAAACTGCATTGTATCCATCGGACAAACTCACAATAATCCTTCTAGCTTTACCTTTATTCTTCAGGGTCCAAAAAAATCCGCCTGATCTTGGTAAATAAAACAATACAAATTTAAAAGACAATAGCTTTATAGCTGCTCTAAAGTGGTCTAGCAAATCAAGTTTCAAGCTTTCAAGGAATTCCTGAGATTTACTGGATGAAAATAAGAGTTTTAAGATTTTGGTTTTGTGTCAGCATTGTATAAAATCCCTTACGCCAAATGCCAGCTGATTTTTTTATTATTTCTTTTTTTTTAAGTTTCCAGAAAGTTTCAATGCTTCTGCTCCTCACAAGTTTAATAAACACAGAGCTGGGGAAACTTACTCTGTACAATCAGACAGTTTCTTTACGCTGCTGGCAGGGGAAGCAGTTCTCCTGGCACTTCTCCTGCTTTACTCACTAGAGGAGATAATCTGCAAGTGGAAGCATAGCAGGGAAAAGCAAGAGATATTTCATTTTACTTTCTTTTTCAAGTAGTCATTATGCTTAGGAAACTGAGAAACCAAGGAAAGAAAAACACCACTTCTCCCTCCCATCAACAACACAGAGTTAGGATCTGACTTCAAATTCTGAAGATACTATCTACCTAAAATCTGTTGCAGCCAGTGCTGTTTCTGGAGCAATACCCTAGGAAGAATCCTAACAGCTTTCAAAAGTGTATGGTGGATGCCTTGGCATTTGCCCTTAGGAAGTCATACACATTTTTAGGTTCCTTTCAACAAGTTTTCAAGCCACGGCAGTCACAAAAAAACAGTGAGCCACTATTTACTATGTTCCAACTTTTCCCCAACAAAGTCCAATAAAAAAATAAATGTATTTCTGAAAACAACAATTTTTTTATTTAACAGGGTTTTTGCAAGATAAATCCTTTTACTGAGAAAGTTAACAATTTTTGTGGAAAACACTCAGCTGAAACTCAAATGTTTTCTCTCAAAGTCAATTTTCCAACACAACTTCTTTAAATTATCTAGCCTTAAAAAAAAAAAAAGTCACAATTTATATTATTTTGTTTCATCCACAGACAAGTCCTGTGACTACCACATTTTGCACAATTCAGATGTGATTTACAATAGCTTGGTCCATCTCTGCAACAGGATTATCTCTAAAATGTCTTTTGACATTTTGCCTATAGCAATGTCTCCTTTCATTTGTATGAATCTCTGATGTAGATTGTGAAGACCTAAAGCAGAGGCAATCTCTTAATTTCTACTCAAACATTTACTAGAAACAGACCCTAATTTTGTTTGGGGACTGGGTAGTACTACAATCCAAATAAACTAAAGAATTCCCTAGGCAAACAAACTACTTTATTTTCAGTTTTATTGTTATTTTTGTAATGGAATTTACAGAGGAAAAAAACCCCAAGTTATTCATAACCATTCATTTTAAGTCTTGAAAGCTATTTCACAGCTCTCAGAGCCACAGAAGACCCTCAGTATCATGCAGTCTGCTTCCCACACGATAAAGAACTTACAATTCCACACAGTAATTCCCAAAGCAATTGTAATGACTAGTGTCTGAATGGGTAAATACCTTTTACTAGCACACATGATCTTAATTTGAAGAGTTAAAGCAGTAGGACATCGCAAAATACCTTGGAAAATTTCTTTTAATAAGTACTTTCGCTGCCCAAACACTTATAAATGGGGAGAGAAGAGGAAATCTAGCCAAGCAAACAGGCAGAGGCACAGAAACATCATACAGACAAATGATGAATAGTGCATTTCTTGGTCAACTAATGAAGATGCAGATAAGTACTACCAGACGGAACAGTTTCAGTAATCTTCATTTAAATGGTTAGCAAAATATATAATAAAATCTCACTTCTACACTTGCTCTTTGTAGAAGTGTAAAGATGAGAATTTTATTCCTAGTCTTGCTGCTGATACTGTAGATGGGGATTCAGCTTGCAGTGGAATTTCAAAGCTAGTATTCAGACCACTAGACTATTTCTGAGTCCAAACTGAAAACAAAATGCAAATGGAACTACTGCTGATCCTGCTCTCATGCTGTTTCCCTCCTGCCTTTCACCATTTTTCCCCATTCTTCCTCTGAAAATCCTAACATGTTTTTGAAATATTATTAAACAATCTAATAAGTACCAGCCTTTATATTTATATTTTTTCTCATTTCTGAGTCTTTGTATTATGGCTTTGATCATAAATTCAGTCTCTTCCCTCCAATCACAAGGGCTATAAACTTATTTTACAAACAAAAAAACAAAGATCTTGACATTATTTGCTTACTTCAAGAGTAGAATCCTTAAGAGAAAACATCAGATATTATGACACTTTCAGTAAAACTGCATCCACTGCCAGCAAAGTAAAACATTAATCTAGGTGTGCACACCCCTCTAGTTTTCACATTGTGTGTAAACACTGAAATTCCATAAAAACAGCCTGGTAGCTGTGAATTGCTCTGGAGAAAAGCTGGATGTCATAACATAGCCAAAATTTCAGAAAGCAGTTAATCAACAAGTGCTTCCTCCCACGTGGAAATGGACCCTAAAATGCCTAATCCTGGCTTTAGGTGCACAGTGGCAAATTTCATACTAATATAAACAGGGCAAGATTTGTCCTAGTGTAAATAAAAGCAGAATTAATGTGATGTTTTACAAAGTACCTAAAGCACTACAACCTTCTTTCATCAGCCACCTGGAAAAGGGGAAAAAACACATCTTGAAGCATGATACTGCTTTTGAAATTAAATCGCAGATGAAAGCTTGGATAAATCCAGCTAAGAGAGGAAGAGAAATTCCCAGTCAACAATACCAAAAGTGACTGCATATGTTCCCCAAACTCAGACGATGCTGTCAGCATCCAGTTCCTGGGCCATATGTTAGTCAGATGAACTCTATTGATCCATAAACCTAACCAGGATGTTATCATGAGGGCTGGAACTGTGAAGTACTGATTAAGAATCTGTTTTTCTCAATTTAAGACATAACCATAATTACTTTCAGTTGAGTCACTCACACACTGGAAATGTATCCATCCTTAAATGATTTTTAACATCGTATACTAAGTATGTCAAGCATTCATTCCATTAATAATACTTCGCACTTCTATCCTGCTTTGTATCCCAGGAGCCAAAAGCACTTTGTGATCATGAATTAATCAATGCTATCACCACCTCTGTGTTGGAAATACTTGGCTGGAGTTCACTCAATGACCCTGGCTGACAGCTGAAGATCTGATCCTCACTCTCCTTACCTCTTATCCCAAGTCTTAACCAAAAGACAAATCGTCAAGTAATAAAACTGAGTAACAGTGGCTTCCTCAAATTCACCAAGTATTGAGCACAACCAAAATCAATTTGTCAAACTAGAGAACATAAAATTTACCTTTAATAAGGCCGAGCATGTGAAAAAGAGAAATATAAAAAATGGGAAAAAAAAAAAGAAAAAGCACAACTTAAAATTTCCTAAATTAAAACCACATCTGCCAGGGTAACAGGATCTTACTCTACTGCAGGATCATTAGACAGGTTTCACAGTCTCCCCCGTGCTATGCTTACGGACAACAAATGAGACTGTCTCATGTGGAAGATTAACAAATTGGAGAATAAAATAAACTGATCTTGCTAATTTTTGTTCTCCAAGTCTGGTCCTATGTGATGTGTCATGAACCTAAAGCCTTCAGTGCTGATCATCAACAAAATGCATGTTTCTGCTAAAAATATCTGCAGATTGCTTTCTGGAAAGGGTTTAAACAGGACAGGCAATATTTAAAAGCTTCTCACATTTCACCACCAAAGAAATCTACCCTTTCAAATCCCTCTAAATAGAGCACAAAATCTTGAAATACTTCACTAACTTTTGTTTTGCTTTCTACTTAGGTAAAATATTTAGTAAAGTTAATGGGAGCTTTGCTGGAATAAGGGCTGAGAATAAAGTTTGTAAAAGACGTTATTCTTAATTTCACGCTAGAAAATAGCTGCAGAGGAGTATCAGTGCATGCAATGAGAGAAAAAGGTTCAAAATTCACAGTGTTGCTTCCAATAAGGATTATGTCTTCAAAAAAAAGGACTCGGTGGACCAGTATGATCATGTCTGATTAGCTGATACATGACAAGATATATAACCTTACGTTGCCAGCTTCAGAGAAATAAAGGCATTAATGATAATGGCAGAATACTACAAAATAAACACATGCCATACATTATTTAGAATGATAATCCAACTGTTTAAATCATACAGTATACACCTTGAGTAACTTCAGATAATACACATTTTTCCTTCATCCTTCAGAATTTAACAAACTGAAGGTATTTAATACTTCTTCTCTTATCCTGCACAGTTTTCATCAACATGGACACAAATTCTGGTTTTCACATTTGTTTAGTAAGTATTGCAATTAATACAGAAGATAAATACAACAACTCAACTGTTAGTCATTTTTTCTATGCTTATTAGGCGTGGCAGTCTGGGAACTCATATTCACACCACTCAGGGAATGTGCTGAGGAGGCTTTCTTTTATACTGTGTCAGGTGTATGAACAGTTAAACTGTATGTGAATTATTCTTAACTGCCCATCACACTCCCAGTATTTGGTACAGTTGGAATAAGCATTTATATGTAAAAGTCTCGGCCTGTGGGCTCATCTAAACTGCCAGAGGATTGCTGATGTTATCAAATCAGCATTAATGAAACCAGTTGGTCTAGAACTGGTTTGCCTTCTTTATACGATTCACCATTTTAACTGGTCAGAAATTAGCTCTAGTAACTGCTATAATGGGATTTATCCTAATGTACTATAAGGTAGGATTGCTATCAATAAATCATGCACTAGCTGTGGTGAAGGCTGGTGTTCAGGGCTCAGAGTGTGTCACCAGAAAAGCGCTAGGGCTTAAGCACAACTGCATGTAGCCAGTGGATTCAAGAACCGCTTTCGACATACCTGTCTTTTGGGGAAATCAGCTGAAGGCCATGAGGTGTATCCTACAGCATCTCACATGGTACAAAATACCTGTGTTTGAGCCCTTGTTGTACACAGTGCAGGTGTACCTTTCCATCTACTCACAACTTTCAGACCTACTTAGCACAAAAAATATTCGAATACTGCATTTGGTTATGGCCCTTCACTACAAGAAGGACATTGAGGTGCTGGAGCATGTCAACAGAAGGGCAGCAAAGCTGGTAAGGGTCTAGAGAACAAGACTTATGAGGAGCAGATGAGGGAAGTAGGGTTGTTTGCCCTGGAGAAAAGGAGGCTTGAGGGGAGATGTTACTACTCTCTACATCTACCTGAAAGAAGNATGATACACTTTTTTTTTTCTTCCCCCCTGAGTTCCTGCAAAAGCACCTTGTTCAACCAGGCTGGTCTTCTTCCCCACTGCGAAAGACGACACCTGCATCCCTGGAGTTACAGATGTGATGCTGAGGGACATGGTTTAGTGGTGACCTGGCAGTGTTGGGTTAACAGTTGGACTTGATGATCTTAAATGTCTCTTCCAACCAAAATGATTCTATGATGCTAAAATCTAATTCCTTCTGGTTTTGGCCAAACACAAAATAAAGTATTAATTCAAAACTCTGCTCAAAAACCTCTACTTTATGCCCTCCATGTCCTCGCTGAGGAAATTCATACTCTATCTTTGCAAATTAAACTACCTGTAACACATGAACTGAGGGAAAACCTGGAATTCTAAGAAAGAATATCACTTTTATGTTTTATAAATATATTGAGCTCAATCCTGACAGGAATTCATGATCAAAGCCCTGACTGAACAAATAGTACCGGACTGCATTTCCATAGACTCTTGAATTTTCCTTTCACAATTATGAGATTTTATTTTCCAGATTATATCCAGAACCTATGCTTGCCTTTTGTATCAGCTAACATACTTAACCCACTGATTAAAAATGTTTGCCCAGATGCTGCAGGATGGTATTATTTGCTCTTCTTCTCACTTTCCTTCTTCATGCACGGCAAAAGCTATTGGGAAGGCAAGCTTCTGTGAAGAGACTTCTCTCAAAAAACCAGAAATACCTCCCTGTTAAGCTCACCCAGTGTGTTGTCAAATTTCAAAAATATGTATTTAAAAATACAGAGACTTATCCATATGTATTCAAGATCTCACAGAGATTGTAAATACTATTAGATGGGAGTTTTAAGATAAGTAATATCATCTGCTGTCTCATCTTCACTTCTCTAAGAAAAAGAAACCCAACGCTGTTAAGAAACATTAAAAATGCAGCCTATATTCTTATGACTCTACAGTTTCTTTTTATTTCACCCATACTTGCTTTTTTCACTGGCAGTGGTGGTGTTTTTCAACGGCTGTATTTCCCCCAATATGTCCATTAAGAACAAGACTTTTTGTTTAGAGCACTGAAAGATTTGGTAGTGCAGTGTGCACCCACAAAGGAGACATGGGTTTGGATTGAAAGTAACCTCAGGGACCTCGGTCAGTGGAGCACAGACATATTATAACCACACATTTATTGAAATGGGAGACTCCTCACACAGAGTGATACTGTTGATTTCTTGAGTGTTTTCCTTTCTGAAGCAGTATACTGTCTCTGAATTCAACAAGAAATCAAATTAAGACTCCTGGGTTCCATTTCTAGCCTGCCACTTACCCATGATAAGATATTGGGCAAATCATTTAACATAAATATGCTTCAGTTTACAGAGCTGAAATACTGCACATGGGTGTAGTAAGACTGATGAAAAGTACTGTAACGGTATTATTAAAGTGCTTTCTCCCAGATTTTAAAAATTCCTTATCAAAGGTTATCTTAACCACCCTTGCCAAATTTTAGAGCCCATACGCTTTCTTAAGAATTTCCCTTTCAAAGGACAAAATTCTTCAAACGTCTGAAGAATTTCTTGCAGACATTTGTACAAGATTTTAGAATAAATCTACATACAGTGCCAGCAGACAAAAACAGTTTATGAAATTATTATCTTAAAGTCCCAACAGAAAGTGGAATAGTATGTTAGGATCTCTTTACATGTCTTTATCTGACTTTAGGTTATAGTTCTGTGAGAACACGTGTGTGAAATACCAGCTGTTTCCATCACCTCAGCTCCTGCCCCAGAAGCCATTCGGTTTCACTCAGTTTGGTCTGTGCTTGGGTTCTGTCAAGCAACTATTCATTTGTGCAACTTTTTCAAACCAATGAAATTATCTTAAATTCAGTCTTTTAATGTACAAATTAATGTTCACCAAAACCCTGAGGATCAGATCCAGCAGATTAGAAGTACTAATGGGAGTCAGGCTACATCAATTAATATTTAAGAGAGAGACCAGTAATTTCATATACAGCCAAATTTAGCAATAGTGTAAGGTACCCATGCTGAGACTAACAGACATATGCATTCACTGCTAATCTTTACTCATAGTATATATGAAACTAGAGAGATCATCAAATGTAAATGCAAACCATTTAGGAGCTAATAAGAAGTCTCATCATTATAATTATGTACCCAGGTAAGTCCGTCTTCTCATAACATGCAAAGTTGAACAGACTCCCATTTTACACACCAAAAAACCCCATAAGAGTGAAGAACTAACATTTCTTGGACAACTCCATAATTTCAGTTTTTCAGCCTGAGGCACCATGCATAGAGGAATACCAGATAACTTTTAAACAACTTACAGTCTTCATCCAGAATTCCTTTATAGTCTGTGAAGAGAACTGAGCCCTTATATGAGGGTCTATTTAAGATGCCCTTCCTTATGACAGGCTGAATCACACCTCTTAGTGCCTAATACTGTCCAGCTGACTGCAAAGGGAGTTCAAATGAGGATGGGAGGTACCTTCACCATATGCAACTAAATGTCAGCGAGAAGGTCCTTCACCCTTGGTTTTCAGAAGTTGTGAGCATTTCTGGCATCTAATGAAATCCACAAAAGCTACAAGTCCTTACTTGAACCAAAGGTGCATGAAAAAGAACCTTCCCGATTTAAAGCACAGTAATTGGGAGATCATGTTGTGAGTTCATTAACAGTTTAATTCAAAACATTATCATAAGCACAGGATAGAAGCCTTACTGCTCCTGAAGTCTTTTATTGTTTTGTTTGTTTTTTTTTAAGATGATGTCACCTCTGCAGCTACAAGTAATACAATGTTCAGAATGGCCATGAAAAAGTCTAATATAGGATGCTCCACTAGAGACACTGTCACTTTAACCACAGTTCACACCTCTGGTGCTACCCTAGCAGGAAAACTTTCTGATTAGCTCTTCTGTTGCGATGGCCCACACTGTACCTGCTTCAGAGCAAGAGCATTCTTCAGCAACTGGCACTGTGACCAAGGGGGTTTCTACAGCTTTTGGGGATCTTGTGTAGTTACCTCGTGTGCTCTTTGCAAGTATTCTTTTTTCTCCTTTCCTCTTCAGTGAAAAAAGAAATCTGATCTTCACAGATGGAAGATCTGTTGCCAGGATGGTCAATATACCCAACAGCCATTCAAACTGGTCTAATAAGTGAAAGCATTTAAATAGTTGCAACCAAAATAAGCGACAGAAGGTGGGAAAAGAAACGCATAATTATGCCAGCTATTAGGGTACTGTTTATGTTTTATCAATTGGAGCATCACAAAGTGCACAGAACACAAACTACTACGAGCATGCCTTAACATGAGTATACGAACTTACAGGTGTATGAGGTGTAAGAAATTTAGGAAGAATGTAAAAAAATGTTTAGTTTCTCCAATTGATGTCAGGTGGTCATTCAAACCTGACTGCTGGGAGGATTGCTGACAAATACAAAATGGCCAATCCCAATAAGGACACCATGCGATTGCTTTAAATTCACTCCATTCCCTATGTGATGTGTCCATGTTTGCAGGTGCTGCATGTTGGCAATACCAGAGATGAGGTAAACAATATTACATAAATTAACAGAATCATCCTTTCACATAGTCACCTTGACCTTCAAGAGCCAAAGTAGTAAAGAAAAGGCTACAAAGTAGTAGTGGAGGGAGGTCTTCATGGCTGTCCTTTCTTTCTCCTTCACTAAGTGACTTTTCAGGGACTTTCCTGCATGTTAAGCATCTTTTTTGCATTGCTTAATATTGTTATTAATAATTCATATTTTTGTCTTTCTCCTCTAACTCTGACAACTTTTATTTTTAATCAATGGGCATGTGTCAAATTGCTTTGTTATTTATTTATAATGTAAGCTGACAAAAGAACAGGATATGTGGTATAAAGCTGAGTGTTTCTTTCCTACAGCTGATATCCTCAGTAATAACTATGCATCTTGTTCTAACCAGTACAGGGTACAAAAAAAGAATTTTGCCACAAATAATGGAGGACATCTTTAGCAGATTTGTACAACTGGATGTCTCTCGTCTGTCCTCATGTTTGTGCACTGAAATAAAAAATGCAGGTTTATTGTATTTCATGCACATTGTCTTTGAGAAAAGAGAGTACAAATGTGTTAATAACATCGTATCAAACAGTGCTACACTTACTCGGACAAATGTATTACTCAGATCAGTGTGGTTGGTCCACTAAAGCATCAACAATTCTGTTTATGGCAGAAACCCCTACCACTCTTTTCTGCTAACAAAACCTAAACAGAATCACTAACTTGCCCAAGACCAGAGAGGAATTCAGTAAGACAGTGCCTGCTTTAGCTGGCAGCTCACCTTTCTTCATAATGCATGGGAGAAAAGCAATAATAGGCACCTTGCCTCATAAATCTAGGAAAACAAACGTTTCCTCATGTGAAAATAAGCTGTTGATTACAATTGGCTTCCATGTTATATACATGGGATTTGACTCTTACACCCTTTTCATGCACATGTATTTTAACTTGTCTGCTGCTTGAGAGCTCATTTAGTTACTTCTCTGGATTTATTTTTGTCAAATGGTAAAAGAATCTCATAGTTCCAGCAGAATAAAATTCAATGTTGTGACTGCTTTGCTGTGTCATGAGGCAGGAGGCAGCACTGTCTGGACTCTGGGAATGGTTTGATGGAGTTAAGGACTGTATTCCACAGCAATGTTTGCCTGCTGGATGGGATGTTGTCATACAGGGTGGAGTTTATAAACTAAACTAAACTAAAAAAAAAAAAGCACAAAGCTGTGGAGAGAGAGGAAAAAAAAAGGATTAATCC
>VWZY01012664.1:317126-363387 GCA_013399075.1 Chloroceryle aenea
TTTTTTTTTTTTGGAGAACAAGGATGCTGTGCCATGCAATTTCTAATTCAAAGGAGGGCACAGACTGAGGTTATCTACGTAAGAGTCCCTCTGCCTAAAAAGCTCCTACTTTCCACTTTCCTGTAGTCACCACCACATGTTGAGAGCTCAGTGGGGCCGTGTTTGAACTTTTTATTTCAAAGCTTAAGTTGGTGCAATGAAGTAACATCCCTCTACATCCTGTGTCAAGCTCAATGTAATATCAGCAGATACTAGGTCCAGTGGAGTTACCCATTACAGCTCTGGAATCCAACCAAGTGACAGTACATCAAAAAACTCCAAGTAAGCGTATGGGCTGGCCAGTGAATTTGAGAAGGTATGTCAAAGAAAGCAAAGTTCAGAATTCTATTATTAGTGCATTATGTTGTTACAGACATAGCTTGGGGGAGGGAAGAATTTACTTTCATTTGCAGAACAAACTGCCATAGTCTACACATACACAATGACTTCTTCACCACATGCATCATGCTGCAAGTGAGCATGGCATTTAGAATGAGGACTGTCCCTCCCGATTTACAATTCAGGGATAGGGAGAATGCAAATGTCTATTTAGTATGAGTAAAGGCCACTTGGTAGCCAGATCTCCTCCATCTTAAGCCTGCTTCAAAATAGCCATAATGGAAGCAGAGAGTTGATGTATTTCTGCTGTGAACTCCACCTGTATTTATCCTCATCTCCTAAATAGGGGCCATTCAGATTTTGAGTACTAGAGGAAACTATGGCCATTTAACATACTTTGAACAACAGAAATCCAGTAAAATCAGGGTAACTCTTAGGTATCATAAATAACACCACTGCATAGTCAGGGATCAGGCACATAAAGCATCTAAAATCCTGGAGAATTGGAGAACATTGTCCTTGTCCAGGGAGAAGAACCAAGTATACCGAAAGTTATGATACTGCTGGGGAATTAGTCCGACCTCAGAAGCCTCGAGAATGCTCTCATCAGCTGCCTTCCTCTCCCAGAGCCACCTGACAGAATTAGCTCTTCATTTCTATGTGTTACCACTTAGGAAGGACATAAGAAAGTAGAAAGATAAAAGCATTCTTGTCTAGTATATTCAACAACTTCATGGATTTTAAAAGGCCATGGAAAACCCGTCTGGATGCACAGACAAGCTGCACTGCAAAACAAATCAAAGCCCAAGCAATTTTTAAATAAGGCTAGTGTGCTGGTAAGCACCAACTCCCCTGCATATGAAATTCACTGTCTTCCCTTATCTGATTGAGGAATACAAAAGCAAGGGTGGGCATGAGCTAACAGTTTTTGGTTTGGTTTTCTTTTATTCTTTTTTTTGTTGGGGTTTTCTTTATTGTTTGGTGGGTTGGTTTGTTTTGGGGTTTTGTTTTTTTTCATATTTTATTTCAATAAAACCATATTTGGTTTTATTTAGGGGTGAGATTTTCAGAATGTGCAGGACTGGTCTGTTCTTCAGTGTATGGTAAACTCACAACGACTTCCATGAGATAAGTTTCTTAAAAGTCAGCAATGAGTTTATTTAAAAAAAAAAACAAAAACCAAACAACCAACCATCAAACAAAAACCAAAACAAAACCCCAAACAAACAAAACACACAAACAAACAAACTAAAAACCCAAACAAACAAAACCCAACCCAGATATTTAAAACAATTATTTATTGTTAGCACGTATCTGATACTTATGGGTTGCCCTGTCTTTTCCCACCATAAATTTTTCACTTCCTACCAGCTGAAGCTTCTCTTTCCTTCTTCTTTTATCCTATGCTTGACTAACAAGTGTAGTTACATACTGAACTGATCTAAAGGTACAGAAGGCTTAACAGGGGAAAGTGACTGCCGCAGATATATTACAGTTACCTATTCAATGCATATACTGCTACATCCATATCCATATCATTATAATCTGCCAGTAACAGAATGTGAAAGCAGTTCAAAAGGTTACTCGATATGTGTTCAGTCTAAAAATCTATTAGAGATTTAAAAAAGGGGCAGCTTGTCCAAGTGGAGAAGTGAGACTACCTAGTATTACTGATTTGATGACTTGGGTCTTGGGATGAGAGAGTCACAACGATCGGGTTATCTGAGGTAACACACTGTCTGCAAGAATAAAAATCAGCTTGAACTGTAAGGACTTGTGAGTGCTTCCAAGGACTATGGATCTTTTGATTTAAACAGCAAGGAAAAGGTCAGGCATCTGGTTTTACTTCCTCAATTGATACTTTATTTGCTGTGTGGCCTGCTTCATTTCTCTGGGTCTCAGTTTCCAAATCCTTAAATAGGAAATTCTAATTGTACACAACACCAACGCCCCGAGATGGTGTGGTCTGTTTAGATAAGAGTTATTTTGCCATCGACTGAAGAGTTGTGCTGTCAGGGGATTTGTTTCCAGAAAAAAAAAAAAAAACCCAAAAAAAACAACCAGGGTTTTCACATAAAAAGTAATGGTACTGTTGCTGATGTTAAACCAAAGGAAGCTTATCTTTTCATGTACTCACTTTTCAAAGTATTTACTTCTACTCTACAAGCTTGCCTTATGCACTATGTGCATTTTGAAATTAAGTATACTAAGAGGTGAGTTTTCTGATTATATTTACACCATGAACCAAACTTAATCCTGCCTAATACACTGGGTAGATGCTCTGACCTTCAACAGATGTCAGTCAAGACAATTCATGTCAGTACCTTTCTCTGCCAAAGTTTTCCACAACCTTGCTCATGTGTTTTACAGTAATACTTTCTTTTTCCCTGTTCATTAACTATTAAAATAAAATATCCACATGACAGATTTTTGCCTCAGTTTTCCCACAGCAATCATATTTCCTCACCCAAGAGGATGTCAGGAAGCTTCATTAATTGTTTCTGAAACATTTACAAGTTTTCATGGAAAAGGTAAAGCAACTGTCTCCTAAAGGAGAAAAATCACTTCCAAATGGATGAAGTATCTCAGCTCCCCTCTGAAGCACACATATATTTTGATTTTTCTATCAGAGATAAAGAATTCAAGACACAGACAGTGTCTGTCAATCAGTTTAACAACAATCAGTTTAAGTTTACATGTATTTTCTAAAGAACAGAAATTGTGTCTTTTCCCCTCCAGTTCCAATGTTTAATCTCAAAGCGATGCTTCTTTGTTAAAATACCTCTGCATATGGTGACAGACTGGAGGGTATCTGAATGAAGCCATCCTATGACCAACAGCATCAGTGAGGGGCTTGGTTTCCTTTGGGTTTGGATTCTCTTCCCCTACAACAGCCCAGCTGTGATGTCTCCAGCCTTCCCAGCTATAAAAGCCCTTTCCCTCTCTACCACTTCTTCCTGCCACGCTCTTTTGCTCTTCCCTCTGGCCACCCTTCACAGTACCTCCAGCTCCCTCCTCCACAGCAAGTGGCCAGGAACCCAGCAAATGCGCAGGAGCAAGAATCCCAGGTGCTAACCACCAGACCAGTCTGGGAGAGCTGACTGGCCCAGCTGGCAGGACAACCCCCACACCGGTCTTTGGAGTGCACACTGCACGCTCACTCGCAGGACAGGAGAAATTTCTGGTTTTGAGGAATGTATAGGAATTGGGTCATCTTGGAGCATCTACCCTTCTGCCAAGCTTGCTTAAAACCAAATGGTTTCAAGCTAACAAAAAAGGCAAGCTATTTAATTTATTTATTTATGATTTCTTTTAAAAGCTGAATTGGATGAAGAGAAATAAAAAAAAACAAAACAAAACAAAAACCAACAAACAAGCAAACAACAACCTGTAAGATTTCTAAATAAAAAAAAATTAAGGTAAAAGCATCAGCAGTTGATGCAAATAGAGAAGAAATGTGCTACAAACAAAGAAACAAACAACACCCAAAAAACGAAAACAAGACTTTGAACTTTAAAAAGTATCACCAGGGATGGCTGCCACTATACTGTCCCTTTCCAGAGAGTGCATTTATTTTCTTTCTTTCTACGTATGAGGATGGTAGCAATATGTTAACACTAGGTTAAACTATTAATATCAAAATGATAGGTTAGGATTGAGCTCCACAGGTAAGAACTGACAAAGTTCTTTGCTGCAAACTGAAAAATGGGGATTGATGCTCAGAGGAGATTAAGGATCTCTCAGGAGTGGGGGAAGAAAAGCATGTCATAAAGCTATATCCTCAGGATAGGAACCATGGGGAGTTTGAGGAGGGTACTGAGCCACTGTTTGCTGAGGACTTGAATTGGCGTGCTAAGGCTCTGTGGTGATCAACTCCAATGGATGTAACCAGACTGAGATTCTCTGAAGGAACGATTAGCACAGAGTTGCAGACCTGAAAGCAAGATGGCAACATATGAATAATATTCTGCCTTCGTGCATAATACATGCCCCAAAGTCCTGCCTCCTCCATGCAAACCGGATGAGCCCCATGCAAAATAAAGAGCTACTGGGTTTCATTTCTTACAGCTGTTATTCCTTCATCCAATTCCAGCCCTGCAGTGACCCACCACAGCTCAGTACCACCTGAACAGGGGAGTGCTTTAGATTCTCCTCCATCCTGCAATCCCTTGTGCCAGGCCTACCTTGACAGCTTGTCCTCTGCTGCGCTAAGCACACTGCACCCATGGCCCTGTACTACAACGTGGCTGCTCGACCCAAGTGTCCCCACATTCAGCATCCCTGCAGAAGTAACATGCACTTTATTAGCCTACCACTGTGGCTCCTCTGCCACCCTGAGGCTGGTCACATTCAGACTCCTTGGCTATCCTGGCTCATGACCTAAGTAATGTATGTTCTCCTAGGCCCTCTGCAACGTAACCCCGACACACAGCTCTCATGTGCTGGGCCTGAAAGAAAAGAGTACATCTGGGAAGACTTGGATTTATTTCAAAATAGATTAAGTCCTGTTCCAAAAGAAATAGGAATGTAAAAGCCTTTGTAATGGAAACAGTGAGAGATGGGTTTCGGACTGATCAAGCTGAAGCAGTCTTCAAGGCAATCTTTTGTCACAAACTAGCAATATTTTCACTCCCCGCCCCACAGCAGACCCCTGTGATATATTTTATTTCCTTTGCAATTGGCATCAACTCATTTTCCAAAGTCAAATACATCTACCTTCCTTGCTTCTCTCTCTTGGGACACTTTGAAAGAGAAGGAAAACATCAAGACTAGACTGTGTTGTGGGATTAAACATGTCAGGAGAAAAACAACACAGAACACAATTATAGGCATGATACATAATACAAAATAAATTGGGAAAACAGGTGAGAAAAAGCATAGTCAAATCATCTGAGCTATTGCTGCAGAGAGCATAAATCCCCCTATAATTTGCCCAATCACAATTGCTTGGATTAGCATTCTGCTGTACTCCATTTCACCACTGTCTATCATTCACACACACAACACCAGCGCTGCTTCAAGCTACACTGCTTGATGCTTGATCACAAAAAGCCTTCCTACCCCCAAACCTGTCCTCTTGACAGCACACAAATCCCAGACAAGCCTGCCATGAAGTATCACCTCTTCACAGTACTGAGAGCTTCTCTGCCCCAGTACCTTTGTCCATTTGAATTCAAACATCTTTTTCTGATGACCGACTCACACCACCATGTCCTTTACCTTTAGGAGGACTGGGTAGTTTGCCCTTTGTAGAAACATCCATTTTGGCTGATTTTCATTCTTCTTAAAATTTCATGAGGTCTCACAAACTCTGTGTCACAGCACAGTATGTGAACTGGTCTGAGGGGGAAAATCACCACAGAAATAACAAATGTCTTCATAGTCACTGTCTTATATCTATTCACACTTCAGATGTCATCACAGTTTTCAACGGCAGCTCTCATTCTGTCTCTGACATCTCCCTGTGTGGATGCGTTTCTGGCATTTATCTGCATTTCCTAAATCATTTCTACCATCTTGTGAGTACAATCCTGAATGTATCTATTCTTTTGTTCTCCTTCAGAACTCCTGCCCTGGTATACTGAAACTCCCATCACTGACCACCTTTCACATCCTTTTATTCGTCTGAATTTTCTACTGCTTGTAGTGAAGGGATTGTATAGTAACCTGAACGATGTTTTAAATATGCAGTAAAAAAGTAACACCTTTATAATGAAAAGGTGAGCCTTCTAGTGAGAGGTCACATTCCAGGAGTAATGTGCAAAGAAATGCTAAAGCCTCATTACTACTCACAGCTATAGGGAGATCTCCCACATAATTATCGGCTGAGCTGAAGGACTGAAGGACTAAGATCACTACAGCAATTTGTCTGAAAATAGAAACAGGAGAGCAATCTGTCCTTTAACATACATTCACAGTAGGCCACAGTATTATCCCTGCTTAACTCTCCATCAAGACCCCATCTTTTAAACAGAAGCAGAAAAAAAAAAACAAAAAACAAAAACAAAAACAAACTCCCCATTACTTCTCTCTCAACGGCTCAAAAACTTTTCCATACTAATCATCTTTTTCATTTGAACTTTTTGAAATGTTTTACAGCTCTTATGACTTGTTTTTCCAATTTTTATAAACGTTGTTCCAACCTGATGACTAATGGAAAAATGTTTTTACGGAAAAATTGAGAGTGCGATGCACCAGATTCCGTAACTCCTAGAAAAACTACTGCATAAGATTATTGATCTATTATACATTCTTATTCCTGTACTCATCGATTTTAAGATGTGATTATGGTTATTATGAACTTGTTTTCTAATAGGACTAAGCAGATTGAAACACTTCCCTTGCAATCTACAATTTAAAGACTTTAATATTTAATGCTTGGGCAGCATGAGCCATGTTCATTATTTGCCCCTTCCTAATTTCTCACTAATAGCTAAAATTCTGATTAGTTATCCCCTTGGCCTCCTTAGCCTTTATTTTGTCCTGAAACATAATGCTCTGTTCTCCAGTACTCTTAACTAGAAGGCTATGAGCTTGACACTCTGTTTCTACTACCTCCAGTACAAGACAGACATTTTGCTGCCTTGCACAGTGCACTTGCTTCTGCAAGGGTAACTCTTTTCAGCTTGAGAGAGGTATTCTGGTCCTGAATTTTTATCTCTAGGTTACATCAGTTCATAGTACTCTGAAATCCCAAGACCAAATGTGCTTAGGAGCACCTATGACGATGAAGTGCTCCCAGCCCTGCACTAGGGCCTCGATTCAGTAAGCACAGGTCAGGGACTTCGGTTGGATGGCTCAAGCTTAAGATCACGAGTTAGGGCCCAATGGCTCTATCAGTAATGAAGCATTTTCTGGTCTTGGAGACCATTTTCATTGTGAATTTGGATTTATGGTAGAGTGAACAAAAATCCCAAATAAATTGCCTCTGAAGTTGTCAACTGTTCTATCGAAATGTGTAACAACTGAAAAACTGCAGATACAGCTCCTTAACCCCTGGAAGGCTGGCTACATAGTTTGACTACTCCATTTTAAAGCTGTAAGATAGAACAAACATGACTAGAGAGAGGAAAACATAATGGTATTTTTCTTTCCTTGCTAATGACCTCATGATTGTTTTGCTTGAGGTATTCAACAACTTAGACATTTCACAAACACTTTTTCAGTTGCCTCAGTATCTGGTGTTTCAACAGTAATACCCTGCTCTTTCCTTAACTCTTCCTGTAGAGGGTTCACAATGATCTGTAGAAGGATAGATGAGTTATTCTCTGCTACCATCCTGCTGGGGGGGGAGTTTTGCAAATATAAATAAAATGTATATAAAAAGGAGTTTTACAAATTACTGAGCCAGTCAATGGCCATAACAGAATTCAGTGCAGGTCTCTGCTTTCCAGTACTCTGCTTTAGCCATGAAGCTTGCCCTGCTCTTAGCAATGGATGGATCTTTCAGTGTACAAACACTGTCCCTGCACTACCTACTATAAATGTAATTTAAAAATAGATATGTATTTGCACTCTTAAAGTCCATCTTTTCACCCTTTCTCCTGGTTTCTGGGGCAATAGGATTTCTTTGCATTGCAGAATCTGAACAGGGAGCTGCACCTGTTAGCTCTGCAATACCTCAGGGCTCTCCAGTCAACCATCTGCTTTTCGAAACGTATTTGTTATCTCTCAGGCAACCAAGAAGGCATAAAGTGTATTTTATCACCTTAACACTGAAAGTGATCATTTGCACTAGAAAAATATACCAGGCCAGGCACTGTTTTTACTCAGGAAGAAAGGAAGATAGTTCCTGGTAGAAGGCAGGGAGGGGCAAGAAGAAGAGGCACAAGAAGGGAGAAGGGGGAAAGTGAGAGGAAAGGAATGGGAAGGAAACCCACTTGCTTCCAGCAAAAGTCAACTCGATATACTCTGCTTGGACCTGGGGACTTCGTATTACATGTTTCTATAATGTGCCTCTATGTATCTGCAGAAATAAAAAGATAAAATTTGACAATCTAAACTGAAAAAAGCTCCTTCCAGACATTTTAAAGTGATTTCTGGTCTTGAATTAGTGCCTGAAACACACACCTTTCAAAGAATGAAATATTGTAGTGCCACCTGAGGAACAGTCCTGGGCTTTGCCTGTTTTTTCCAGTAAGAGTAGACCAATGACTGATTCATACTTCCATTATATCACAATTGTGCTTTTGTTTGGCACCCTCTCATCTCTTGCAAGTCACTTGCAGATGGTCTAGAAGCCACAAAACACACTGTACTTCCTTTCCATGTCAGCCATCCCCATCTTAAGGAATCCTTCCAATTTGCTGCACACAAGGTACAAGGATCCTTCTCCACAAATCTCTCTCTTGACTTTAAAAAGCTTTCCCTAGGATTTTGTAGTTACCCTTTCCCATTGCCAGAAATAAAGAAATAAACTGCAGTGCTTTCATCTCATCAATGCACCCTAAGTTCACAGAACCCAACTCAGCAAAAGGAAACCTGGGGGTTTGCTGGGGTTGTTCAGTGCCTCACACCGATGGGGAGGGTCCAAAGAAAACACTTTCGAGAATACTGTAATGTAGTGGTTACATAAATTAGTGTTATGCCGTCACTTCGTATTTTTCAGTCAACCCTGATCACCCCGTCTCAAATAGGATAGAGAAGAAACAGAATGGTTCAGAGAGTAAAAAGACTCATTAAAGCCCTCAAGAGCTTTCCATATGAGAAAAGTTTAGAAAGCTTCAAGCTGACAGAGAAAATGAAAAAGACTGAACATAGTGGAAGTGATATAAATGTAACTGCACAGAGAAAATAAAATAAATCTGACCTCCGAAGAAAAGAGGGGACAGTCATTAAAACTAAAAGGCAGAACATTAAAACCAATAAAAGGACTATTACTTTTCATCCACATACTATATAATTAACTTGCAGTACTCTGTGCTCAAGACATCAGAAGAGCCAAGATTTTATGAGTTTAAAAAGGACTAATTATTGCCATAATAATAATAACAATAATAAAACCCATTATAATAATGATAAATATATTATAATTAGAGAAATAATTAGCAGAGGACCAAATAAACATAGTATCCACAATTATGGTTCAATAAAGTATGAGGACTGAAAACTACCCATGTTTACAGACATAAACCAAGTACAATTTGATACCTACTAAGGAGAAACTACTGTATGGGAGAGGTTAAATCAACATTATCTTAAGGGGAACTTAGAATTTTTTCTGAAGGACGTGATACTGGGTTCTGTGTTGCTTACTGTGTGGCTTTCTGGAGAGGCTCCTGCAATGCATATACACCCATCAATCAAACGTTCAGCTCAGACACCCCACCTGACCATGGGACATTTCTGCTCCTCAGGGGTATGTGCTATTTGTACCTACTTGTGAAATCTGAGATTCATTTTAATATATATGATGACACAGGTAGGAGAAGTAAAGAACAACATTTTGTATGTTTGACAAAAAATAATAATGTTACCGTTCAGGTATTGCTAAGATGTGAATAAAAATCATATATTAAGGCAAAGTATTCTTAATCATCCATTTATTTCCAAACCCTAACAGATATTTTTATTACTAGAAAACGAATTTTGCATGTGGAATGAAGAAAAATCCAATTTCTCTGTGAATTATAGCCAATTCATAGAGAGCCAGAAGAACCCCCTTTTTTATGGATTTCTCTCTATGTCATGTCTCTGGTGTGTAATTTTAGGTAGAATTGTGAGGCAGCCTCTCCCTCAGTGGGGTCATTAAGAGCTTTTGCCCTTGTAACAACTGCCTACTTCCATAAAATCTTAGTTATCTTGGAGATTTTTGCCCATCAAACTTGGCTGAAAGCGGCCAGATTTTGAGACAGCTATGCAAACTGCATATGCAAGTGAGTGAACAGAGTGAGGGGGTTCCCAGACATCCCACTTCCCTGGGAAGCCACACTTGAAGCCCTAGGGATGTAGACAATCCCTAAGAGTTGCTTAGGAAAAGTTCTTTCCCTGCAGCATCACACAAGTCTAACTTCACTAGAAGTCTAATTTCTAGTGACTGGACTGCCTCAAAACACAAGCACATAGGGGAGGGCTTAGGTTCCTGCCCCATATTAAGCTGCCGTGTAGCTTTTTAATTAGAGCACCTCCATAAAAACCAGAACCCATTTAAACTAAATAAAATTGAGCTGTATACTTCCTCCCACAAGCTTGTTTTCTCATACATCGGTGTATCTGTGCTGATTGAAAAGTACGTGTTACAGCCTAGAAGCCTGTTCTCCACTTCCCCAACTTTCAGACAAAATGTATCTCTGAAAGCAAAACATCAGTTTCACAGAAACAGAAGAGAGTAGCAGTCCTGTAAACGATGGTCAATCTAAAGCTTCAAAATAACTATATGCAGCCATACACACATTCTTACCTGTCCAAGTCGGTGCCATCAGCCTTTGAGAGGTTTTTTTACATCTACTCTGTAAGGATGCATTTTTTGAAAATGCTTCTAGTGCTCAGGCATGCCAAGAATTTAGGAAGAGCGCCACAGCTTAAGAGAGCAATTATTTGCCAGTAAATACTCAATTTGCTTTTCCTGTGATTTTTCTTCTCCTAACTCTCCATAATCCGTCTCTTGCTGCGTCATGAGCACAAGAAGTCTTTTCTTCATAACATAACACTTCAGTTTGCTATTTTCTTAGCATTAATTAAGAATTCCCTCTACTGGTCATTTTCTATACTCTTACAAATAGCACCTTGAGCCCCGGACATTAGAAGGCAGTGAGTCAGTGTGTGGGATTCAGCCACTGTTTATAAACACCTTCAACCACATTCACCCAGTTTACAATATTCAGGACATCTCAACTGAATTACTGCTTTGTGTCCAGTTTGTATTCAGATGGGGGCCATATGTTCCTTCATGTATTAGAGCAGAGCTCATTAGCACTGCCGCAGTCAAGCCACAGCAAACATTCTTAATTTTTTTTTTTTATATTGCCTCCATTTTAACCTGATTAAAAACATTTTCTCCAGGGTAGATTTCTGGAAGAGAAATGTTCAAATCAAGTCCTGCTAAAGTAGATATGAGTAAATTTTAAATTACTTTAAAAATTAACAGCAGGTTTTGCTGCAAAAAGATTAAACAACTTACTGAAAGCACCTTCTAAAAACATGGAACAGCCTTCACAAAAACTCTGTTGCAGTAACCACAAGGGCTAAATATTCAGCGAGCACACAGACCTAGAAAAAATCAGTATCTGAGCTCTCTTGTAAGGACTTAGGCACATAACCTATTTTTAAAGAGGGTATGTATGTATGTATGCATCTGTGCAGGCAGCACCATACAACTAGATTAACACCTTGCAATAATGGGGAGAGTGGGTGTAGTCAGAAATCTGGATGTGCAAATTGTATTTCCTAAGAAATTTTGTGTAGGCAAGTTCCATTCTGCTCAATCAACAGTAGGCAGAAAAATACTATATTTGGCAAAAATTAATAAAATACAGAAGGAATTATTTGAATCACCCACATTAATTGCTAAATGGAAATGTAGGTTCTGAAATACAAAACAGGAACACCCTTAAAAGGAGTACAAGAAAAAATATGACCCACCTGGTGCTGAATGGTATGATAAAGAATCCATTCAAATCCATTTTAGGATAGAAATGCATCATCTGTCAGAATCAGTTTGGGTCTGGCTACTTCTTACATGAGGGAAAATAACTTGTGAGCCTGAAACTGAAATCTGACTTCACATCGTGGATACTTTACTGCACTTAGCAGAACTGTGTGCATTTCATACAATGCAGTGATACTGTAGAAAACCATGGAATTTCCACAAATTCAAACCACAGGATGATAAAATGTAATAATAATTCCTCACATGCAGCTATGCATTGTAAAATACCATGTTCTCAGCACAAACAGCTTCAGAGGCAACAAAAATCCCTAGCAAAATGCATTTATGATTTGTATATCCTATATATCAGCTCCTAAAAAGCAGACAAGTTAGAAACAACCCTGTCATCTTTGGGATTCTTGTACACATATATCTTGCCTTGCCATTTACCCAAATTGACTGTTAGTTCAGGCTAGAAATTATTGAACTTTCCTCCTCAAACCTCCCTGTCAAATAGTAACAACAGAAGGAGATTGATGAACTTTGTAAGGGTACCAACCATCTCCTCCACACAAGACAGTTCTATCCAAACGCAAGATAAAATCTGACTATTTGTCTAGTCTATGTTATGTATAACTTCAGGAGAGAGCAGAGGAAGGCACGTTTTCAGATGTACTTTCAGGTCAAATTTTCAATATTTAAATGAAAATTAAACTTTAAATCAACTTTAAACAAAATTGAAGTACATTAAAGAAAATGAAAGTGACAAGTATAATTCTGCAGTTAAGGTTTAGCAGTAAAAAATAAACAGTGTGAACAAAAATCTATTTTTCTAAACAACTGTAAGGAAGCAGAGGTTATTGTAATATTCTGTACTACATAACTCTTTCTGAAAAAATAGATGAGGGTTCCCTAATTTTTGTTGTCTTAGATTACATATTTTCATGTTTCTATACTAATTTGTCTTTGCACAGCAGAGCTTTTGAAAGAAAAGCTGACACACTTAATAGGGACAACTGGGTTAAATGGGAATTTACTGGATAAAGTCAGAACATAACAAATTCTTTCTTATCCAATGTAATTAATGTAAAATGATACTCCTGTCAACAGGGACTGCATGGTAAAAGGGATATCTGGTTTGTTTAGGAGGTGCCCCCATTAACTGCCTTTTTTTTTTTTTTTGTTTAAATGCTCTAAGCAATCAGCCAGTAGAGCCAGACATTGTCCTCAGGTAACCTCAGGCAGCTGCCTTCAGTGCAAAATGCTGTCACTTCTCAGGCTTCATACACTGTGATCAGCTTCCTTCCTTCACATTCGTCCCCCAAGGGACAGTCAAGTGCAGCAGGCCCTCCTCTCTATGCGGCCGGGGACTGAAGGCTCACGTGGCAGGAGGTTTTAGCAGCAGGGCTGAACACGGCGCTGGGTTTTAACCGGTGTTATTTCGGTGGGAATCCCTTCCAAATCCAACTGACAGGAATTCTGGTATGTGGTTGCTCTAAATTCTTAACCTCAGTTTTCACTTGCAGAGGTGTTTTTATTTTCCAAAGCTGGAAAGGCATTTTGCTGTGATTTCTTCTAGCAAGAAAAGTCTCTCTCAAAACAACTCACTGCTTTATTTCTGTGTCACAAAGGCTCCTGACACTAACATCTCCATCCCATCTCCCCAGTGAATTAACTTTCAGCGTTATCTACATAACATGTATCACCACTACACACTAGCTACAGCTGAGCATCTTCAGCTACTTACAAACGAAGAAAACAGAACTCCAATTAATAGGCTTAACGAAACCATTCATTTTGAGGAAAAGAGAAAAAAATAAAGCCCAAATTTAAGTACATTAACAAGGTAACAAAAAGGGCTCTACTGGTTCAGAACAGTTAAAATTCATCGTCTCAATGTTATGTAAAGACATCCAGGTAAATTCCTACTGAAATGAACAGACGAGCTTCTGGTCATTAGCACCAGTACAAACCTGAGCTACTCCTGCTAAAATCAGTACTGCTAAAACAGGTTTACAACGGTGCGACCATGCCCCAAACCTGACCCAAGGCAGTGATCCCTTAAGGAAGGCGCATTAGGCAATCAGTAAAAACAGCTCGGTTCGGAAAGCTCTCAGCTGGAAAGCTGTCTCCTGGGAGACACTAAGGTCCACTGCAACCGAGCACAGAGAAAGT
Source organism: Chloroceryle aenea (assembly GCA_013399075.1). Taxonomy (NCBI): domain Eukaryota; kingdom Metazoa; phylum Chordata; class Aves; order Coraciiformes; family Cerylidae; genus Chloroceryle; species Chloroceryle aenea. The sequence goes on from VWZY01012664.1 coordinate 331,267, forward strand.
ACTGCTATTTCCCACCAGCAGTGTCAGAAAGCTAGAGAGCTATACAGAGACACGTCTCTCTGTCCAAGCATAGCACGTGAACTCAATGTTTTGGTTTGCTCTCTATGCCAAAGTAGTTTTTTCACTAAATAAGTTACTACAATCTTATTTTCTGTACACATTCAACAATAGATTATTCCACAGCATGAGAATATGATACCTTCGGTGAAGTGTAGCTTGCACAGGCTATTACTAAATGACAAAGGAATTTTAGAGTGAAGAGGTTGCATTTGTTAATTGTTTTGTCTCCAACAACGTTTTCTTGGTGTTTTTTTGATGGGGTTTCCTGTCTAGCTAGTCCATGTGCTAAACAGGTATCACTCATGTACAGCTCAAGCCTCTGATGTTTTGAAAGTATTTTTTTGTTGTTGTTTTATACATCTTCACTTAGAGTTCACGAAGTGCACTTATTTCCAGCTCAGATTTTAAAAATCACCAGAAAAAAAAAAAACACATCATAAATACTTTATCCTATCAGACTAATAATGCACAGCCTATGTGTCATTTAAATCAGAATTGCTTTTCCCCAGTGAATGGTGGATAAAATCATTCTAGATTGCAGCAGATGGAACTGCAAACTTCGTCTTCCTGTTTGTATCTGGGGCACATATGATCAGCCTATGTGAATAAGGCTTCAGAAAAACATTATAAAAAGAAGTGTATCAGGAACACTAGCATTTGAAAATAATAATCACAGAAGAATCACTACATTGCAACTCTAGACCAACCACTTTCACCCTGTAACGGGGATCAAATACCCCAAAATAATGAGCCAGGCTGGGCAACTTTCTGCAAGTGTGAGAGGAGCACACAGGAGTCTCCTCTATGTCAACAGCCCTACTCAACACGGAGGGAGATGTGGAGGTTTGCTGGAGCAGCTGCTAAGGTGTTCTCAGGAAGAAGCAGAGATGCCCACTGTGATTGCCTTGCTGTGTAGATGATTTCCTGGTGGATCTCCAGGACTGTGTGCTGGGATAAAAACACACTACTCATGGTGCAGGATGGGAACCCAACCCACATGTGCATTTTCTGGGGCTCACTATCAATTTCACAGAGCTTCAAAGGACCTCTGCAGGAGGGAAATAGCACCCCCTTCCTTTTAGAGCTGGGGAATGTAGGCACAAATACATTACTGACTTTTCCAAGGTTACTGAGCCAGAGAGGAGAAGAGAGGCCAATCTCTCTTGGTCTGCTGATCAGAGACTTAAAAATACCAAGCAATACTCCCTCCAGCTTCAAGGCCACAAACTCTACAGTTTAGAATTTTCACAGAGGGCATAATCTGGGCATATGTGAGGATGTGCAAGACAGAAAAAAAACCCTTTTGTTTGATCTTCACAGGAAATCTTAGCCCTGAAGTAACCTTGAGGTAACAAGGATAATGAAAAACATGGTATTTACTTGCAAGTTTAACAAACAAGGTTTGAAGGTCATCAAAGTGTTTTTGTCTCTGAAATGAGAAATGGTGATTTTACACTATTCTTTCAACACAGTGGTTTTAAATTATCACTGTAAAGATACAGTTTGTTTACCAGTTATGAATTAAGAAAAAACAAACGCCAGATTTAAAACTCTCCTTGGCCTAATTACTCTTAACATTTTATTCACTTAATCAGGAGAAAGAAAAAAAAATTCAGCTTGACTTTTTTGACAGCAAAGTCAAACCAACTGGAAAATTCACCTCCTACAAGAAATGTTGAAAGGGAAAACTTCAGATAGCAACATGTTAATGAAATGCTTTCAGCTGCAAACAAAACTGTATTGTAATGAAATCTTACATTCTCTGTGACCTGCTAACTCTCCTTCCCTCAACTGTTGGATTTGAGTATTGGTTTTGATCTCCTTCTTTCCTTTAGGAAGGGGCAGAGCATGAGATACAGACATAAAAAAATAATTAAAAATCACATGCCTGTGAATTTACTTTGCAGACTACCTGCACACAGAAAAACATGCAAGAAGTTATGTTGAGGTTAGAGAGTACAACTATTTTTTCAGTGTTATTTTCATGCTTCTTTAATGCATGTTAAGTCGGACAAGCACTCTTAAATTAATTGCAGAAATCGGGATTATTGGAGTTCACTAATAATTTTTTTCCAATGATACAAGAAGTCATCGGCAATGCTGGGAATGGACAGGATCTGCGAGGTCCTGGTTCTGCCTCTCTCTGGCTCTTTTCTCGGGCCCCAGTGATCTTCTGTAGCTGCTGGGAAACATGGGAAATGGGGATTTTTATATCTAGAGATCAAAGGGGCAGAATCTGTCCTCTGAGGACATGAAGTCCTAATACAAGCTAAAACTAAATGCTCCGAAGTTGTTCACTGTGGGGAACTTGGAAAAGAGACTTTGTTTTGCACGATTTATAGTGCTCTGCAATCAAAAGATTTTAGAGAATGCAGAAAGACATATACACAAGTTCAGGTTTGAGAGAACTGTTCTGGGCCTCATCCTAACATGATTATTATATAGAAAAATAATAAAATAGACATAGATGATCTTTCATAACAAGCTTCCAGTTTTATTTGGTTCTATTTAATCACTTACTTTGCTGTGGCAAAGTGCATTCTCTCCGGTCTCTTAAACAGTGGGTTTCATGCATTCTTGCATATATTTGAACTTTTGATCATTTTCCAAAAAATTCACTGCTAGTATCCTAGGCAGCCATCACTGGGTAGTGATATGGGTCATTCTAGTTCAGAATAAAAAGGAGACGAGTGTGACTGATCCTTTTTTTCCAAGGCCAAATCTCATAACAAATCATCTGGAAAACAGCCAATGACTTCAATGAGACCAGAAATTGTCCCTACTGTTATCTAAAAAAACTTCATCTGCCTTATGAGAAAATCAGGGTGAAAATTCTCTAGCCAGACTAGATTCATTCTCCTTCAGACTAGGAAAAGGAGAATCAGACAAAAGAGCGAAGGAGGGACAGCAGTCTTTACTGATGCCTGTATGTTACTGCTCACTGAATTCCAAAATAGACAGAGAAAAAACAAAGGAAATGTGAGCATTGTTGCACTGGTTCTTTCTGAGCAAAACTGGAAATACTACGTGTTTTTTTTTTTACAATTTAGAACATGATTTATTATCTATATAATGTATATAATGCATATATAGGAACATATAGATATAATTGACAGCTATTCTTTCTTGTCTTAATCCTTTAGATTTTTGCCCCCAGCAAAGAATGAATCAAAGTAAATAATCCCGGAATCTAAACTAGTTATGAAGTTTCTCTTTTTTTGTCAGGAAACAAAAGAACAAGGGGGAAGAGAGGAGAAAAAGAAAAAAAAAAAGTTTTTTAATTTCATGCATTAGAAAAATGTCATTATGCCTACAGGAGTATGTATGTGCATGTTGTGTTTACTGGAATCTTAAGGAAAAAAATGAGTTGATCTCAAAAGAAGTCAAGAATCCAGGACTTGAATTCTCTGACTTCATTAGTGTTGCAAGGACTTGGAACGTGACAAATATTGGCATATTGTGTCTTGAATGAGTGCTCAAACTCTGAAGCTTTATAGCATCTCTGTTCCTAAACAGCTAAGCGCACTGCTCACGAGGCACATCTGAAGACTTGGGATGTGACTCTAGCTGTTCTGGACCCCTCCTGTTCCAGTGTGCAGTGCTTACCCCATCAAATGCCTGGCCTGTTACTGACCTTTAGTTTCATAATAGGCTCGTGTTGACAAATCACTTTGAAATTAGATCAACATAGATACATAATTTGGTCTATGATACAGACAAAGAAGTTTTCAAAAGCTGGTGAGCACATGAGATAAGCAGTAGTAGTATATATGTAAGGAGAGCTACATGTTCAACAGTTTGCATGTTGGGCTATCATCTTCAATTACTACTTCATATTTCCAAGGCTGTTTTGTTTTTAAATGAAAGCCTATAAAACTTTGTTGTTGTTTTGGTTTTGGGAGGGTTTTTTGCCTTTTTTCTCTAACTGGACCTAAACTTTCACTCGGTTCTATTAGGCAGCTACCTCTAAGGTGAAAGACAAAAGCAGATGCATCGTGGAAGGAGTTTGAGAGGAGTGCCCAGAACTAAAAAATTTCAGTTTTTTAGCCTCAGAGCCCATAAGCAGCACTTCTAGCAAAGTCCCTTTGTCTCATTACTCTTTATGTTAAGAGGTAAATACATAAAGTGATAATTTAACCACAGAATGCTTGTATTAAACAGGGTCCTCCTCCTCTCTAGTTTTTATAATTTACAACAAAGAGTTTATTAAACACAACTCGTTCTGTCTGACATTCAAATCCATTTCTGCAACACACTCTCCTCTGGATTTGAGCCACCGAATGAAATGCTTTGGGAAAACAAAATAAACCAAAACCCTGCTGTGGAAACAGGACAAATCTAGTTTCACATCCCCTGCAGAGAGAGAAACAAGACGGAAGTAAAAAGCACCAAATGGAGCTCATAAAGCTTCACTCTGATCTCAGCCTCCACATTCTGGCAGAAAGCACTACCTAAGAGATGTGCTCTTCTTCAAGTGAGAGCAGCCTCTGATTGCAACGCGAGCACAAAAATATATTGTCTGTGAACAATTATCCTGAACAAACTCTGAATAAGGGAAATCTGACTACAAAATAAGGGGAAATGCGACGTGAGGCAGGCTGATCCCCCCCTCCCTTGCCAAGGCCTTATCTTGCACGCCAGCCATCTTGTAGCAGCTCTGCCTGCAACTACAGTTTGTGGGCTCCACTGAACCTCCTTTCCACAGACGGCCTGCATCATGTACTTCAGTGAGGTGGCAATCATCCCGCCCCTCAGAAACCATCCACCACGGGAGGGAAGCAATGCCAGTCCTGTAACAAAACCGTTTTCTTGCATTGGGTCCAATTTCTAACACGTAGTTGCTCATAGTCCTTATAACATTGCATAGAGCAGCACGTAAGCGGAGTGAAACCCATCCTAACCCCCAGTTAGGGAGTTAATGGGGCTAGCATTAAAATTCACTAGCTCTCTCCCTTTCAATAAATGACATTTGTTTGAAAGTCACTGCCCAAAATAGGAACAGAGTCTGAATATTTTAAATCTAACGTGACATACCTGGAAAGAGATGGATGCACACATGTGAACAGAGTCTTCCTCCATTCCTGGATCATGGGCATCTCTAGTTTTATCTTTGAGGACAACCAGCAACTTCAAAAGAAAATGTGTGTTGAAGTAGGAGTCTGCTCTGGGGGTCTAGTTTTCTTGGTTGTGTTTTTTTCTTTGTGTTTTTTGTTGTTGCTGGGTTTTTTTTTAATTTGTTTTTGTTTTTATTTTAAATTATCAATATTTGTTTAATTTTTGTTTGTTTTGTTTGGGTTGCTTTGTTGATTTTTTTTGTTGTTTTAAAACTTTCACACAGCATCTTCATGTGGTTTGGTACATATATATGTATAGTAAAGGAAAGAAAAAGCACACAACCAGATACAGGGAGGCCACCTTGTGATCAACCAAGCTCTCATCCTGCAGGTAAAACTACTTTTAAATTCAGGGAAGAAACAGCTTTTTCTTCAAGAGAGCACTGCAGAGTTCTTTGCCAAATGGGGGACGTTCTGTAACAGAATACATTGCTGACAGCTTTCTTGTGACCCCCCAGAAGATCGTATTTCCTTCTGGAACTTTGAGTTTGGTCTATTAATGTAGCAGGCACTCTGTATTATTGTATATTCCCCACTGGGCTTTTACAGCAAGAACATGATTGAATCCCGTACCATAGGATGATCTCTGGTTTAGACTTTAGTCCTTCATTCCACTAGAAAGACAATGTTCTGTCATGATTTTGTTATTGTTGTTAATTAATTCATTTGAGATTATTCCTTAAATTTTCATTTTAATGCGTTTTTGTGTGTGGGTATATTAGTCACTTCCAAAGTTGCATACAACTGTCACTGATTTAAAGTCTTTCTTAACATACACATGCTAATCTATGTGTATTATATAAGCATGTGTATGTATGAGCGTGTGTGTGTGTATGCATGACTATGTATGCATGCATGTATATATAAAAAAAAAAAAACAAACCAAAAAAAACCTTTCCAACTGTATCTTCCTCCCTCCTCCCTTCTCCATTCTAAGCAGGTTCCTGCTATCAACTGCTGGAGTGTGCTCACTCTACACCTAGAGCTATAATTATTTTGCTTTAATTTTACAAAACCTTTTGTTCCATTCCCACGAGCCCACCTGATCCTTATATTACACTTGCTCTATTAAAACACTCATGCAGAACAAAGCACAGTTGTACTGATTCATAAGTAACTCACCCCCCACCCCCTTCTTTTTCTCGTTCTACTAGGCTCATGCATCTTACTGCAGTTTCATGACACTGTCCCTGACGCCAGTCCACAGTTCCCTTTTTGTCTTTTTTACACACCCCCCTCTTTCTTTTAAACCATTATTTTTATGTGCTTAGGGTCCAATTACACTATTGTGTGCCGTTGTTTTGAATTGCTGTTGTTCTCAGTCATTTTATGTTATGCTCTTTGGCACCACAACAGATATAGTGCAGAGGGTGTTATGGAATTTATTTGTTGTAATCAGACTCCAGGATTGTTTTTTATTATTATTATTCATAGAGTACAAGCACCAAGGCTAGCCCTACATTTTTCCAAGGCAAGTAGAAGACCATTTGTAGCCCAGCCTCTGACACCAGCATACCCTATCGGCAGTAACAGGGCCCAGCAGCAGCTTGGGTCAAGGCGATTACTCTTACTTGAGCACGGCCTGAACGAACCACTGGGTTTTACAGAAGACCAGACACACTGACAACACTTGCAAAAGGATCTTCACAGAGGCACCGGGCATTTAAGGTTTAGGAAAAGGGAAAAAAAAAAAGCAATCTCTCAAATTATTGCTGAAAAATGGAAGGACAAAATGCAGATCATCGGCAAAGATGGGAACAATAGAAGGGCTGCTTCATCTGTCTGTCCTGTACAATTACTTCCTTGAGCCGAGACACCCCTCCTTTTCTGTTTTATAAAGCACCAAGCATGTTGTTAGGACTAAGTAACAGATAAATAATAATCAGCCAGAAGAGTGAGGAGTGGGTATATATGGAGAAAGTGCTAGCAAAGAGCTCGGTAGCCATCTTTTCAAGATGGGGTGCAGGAGATTTTGCAGTGCCCTACAGAACATCACAAGGGGTAGGTGAGTACAGAACAGAGCAGGCGAAGGTGTGAGAGAAGGCAAGAAGGGGAAGGAAAATGAGGGGTGTGTATGTTTTTCTGGATGACATGTGTAACAATGGTGAATACTAATGATTTCTAGCAATAAAAGAGAATAACAGGGAAAAAGGGGAACGTGGCAAGGCACGGAACAAACACGGCTGTAAGGGGTACAAACGAAAGTTGCAATTTAGCAAAGAATAACCGTTCTGCACATTTTATGTAGCATGTCAAATCTATCAGATTTTCTCTTATTAAATCATCATTCTACAGCAACAATCATTCTCTCAATCAATCCCCCGTGTTAACAACCCTTACTAATGACTAACTTGGCAGGAACTGATGTTTACATATATTTTAAAGTCCTGAGCACTGTTCTGTATTTTTTGGATGTAAAATTTCCTTTACATTTTGTCTCTTGTTTTTAAACCTGTTTTTAAAGGATGGATGCATTCAATTGGACAATGAAGTTTTGCAACACACACACTCAGATTATGTTAGCTCAGGAAATTGGCAATGGGATAAGAACAAAACCATTCACCTCCTGATTGCTGATTCAAATCTAGCCCAAGTGAGATAGTCACAGAAGCTATAAGCCTCCCATGGTGCCTTTGTGATTTGAGATTATTTTTTATGAATCTCAATCCACTTCAGGCCAAGAACCAGAATTGCAAATCCACTGCCTCAATGAGCATTAACTGGCATCGCTGCACACAGTTAACAGAGGAAATGCCAAACATCAAACCAGTCCTGGAGACAGACTTCCCACCTTATCCTGGGAACCGATCATTAAAAGACAGGGTTGGTTTACACAAATGGGGATCACAGCAAAATCTGTATCTATTTGCCAAACAGAAAACAAAACAAACCACCTATAGTAACATCAGCTAAGCGCTGCCACATCCACCTGAAACATGAAAAGGCTCTCCAAGACTTCACAGCAGTCCTAACCTTCTCCAAAACCAGAAGGTGTCTTATGGTATGCCCCTGTACCACTTCAGAGCTGAGAGATAGGGAGGGCAGGAGGAAAGGAGAATAAAGCAAAGGTTGTCCATCACGAGTCCTGAGGAAAAAGCAGCAAACCTATGCACTCCTTACCCCTTTAAATCAAAAAGGACACAGAGCAAGTGCAGGCCTGGGTCATTCTTTGGTTCACTCTTCCTGCCCAGGAAAGAGGAACAAATGAGGCATTTAATTTTGCAGAAGACCAAACCTGTGTTGCATTTTTTATTTTATTGATTAAATTGATTAACACAACTGATTAACAAAGCTATTAACAGAACTATTTCAGTAAACTAATATTCTATAGCATATCATGAAATTGTGATGCTCAGGCATATTTCCCATTGCTCTTTCTTTTAGGGAGCCTGAATTGTTAAAATCACTTGGGAATTAGCTTCTCCAGCTTCCTCCCTTAGATACATTTGCTAACCTGAGGGTGGTAAAGGTCTCAGGACCCAAGAGTAGATTTAAGTTTTTCCACCATCTGTGCTGAAGTGCAGCCAATGCAAATTCCACCTTCAGATCTGCACTCCAGTGCCTCCCTGTTATGTTTCACTTCACACTTGTGATCTTTATTCCTTCGAAATAGGATAAATACACAGCTGATGAGCCACGTTTGTGTGCAGCTTGCAATTGTTCCTTCAGTTGTGCTGGACATGCACTTGACTATTCAAAGGGAAGAGAGATGAGAAACAGAGTTGCATTTTAAATGGCCAAGTATTCCTAATTTTACAAAGGGATTTTTGGAAGCAAGAAATTCTCTTCAAAGTTTTCAGAGACAGCACTGAAAATATTTATGTATACAACAAGAAGTTGTTGGCAGGAGGGTTGGACATTTTCCCCTTCCTTTGCTCTTCATTGATTTTTATTTTATTTTTTTGTCTTATCCATTTCTGACAAGAAGAAGAAAAGGGAAGACACTAACAAATGAAAAATGAACAAGTATGTATTTGATGGTCTTTGTCTAAAAATAAATATGTGAATGGGTAGCCTTATAAGTTGCAAAGGATATCTGTCAATACATACAGGCATTTAAATGCTTCTGTCACAGCAAGTCCACACCAAGTAAAAGGTATCACAAATTCTAAATGTATCTAAGTAGATAGAATAGGAACAGTTAAATTCAGCAGATAAACATGAGGGATCAGAGAGAACTCAAAACCCAAGTATGACTTCATCTGCCTGGCCTATTGTTGAGGAAAAAGGTATCAGTAGCCAAGGTTAGATGCAGGAACTGCCCACAGGCCCACACCACTGCCCTGAACACTGCGATGATGTGTGCTGTGCTCTTCACATTGATGTGATGCCATTTTCACAGTTTGATCAATGAACCTGGACCTCAAGATTCTTGGTCCCTGTGGAAGCTCAGATCCTTACTCAGAAGCTTGTTTAACTTAATTGATAACTGACATGATGGGCGTGCAAGCCCTGGCAGTTAACCACCTTCTTCAGTGACTACGTGTACGTTGGAATTTGATCATCATTTTGTGTACTGAGTGACCCTCACATTGACAGTCTATACCAAGAGTCAGAGGAAGCAGACACGTGCCCTCACATTCTCACGACAAGGTGTTCACCAGTATGGACAGTAACACAACACTGAAAAAACCTCATATGGATATATCCTACAGGACGAAGTATCAGATGAAGAGAGAGTACCCAAAGTGAAGATGCCATCACATATACATGCCAGATTTGGCCTGACACGGTATCTGAATCTAGAGCAAAATTTGAATTTTACAATTAGTCTCATACATCCCAATTAGTTTCTCAAACTGCCCAGAAAGCAAAGTAAGTTCACTTTAGGCATATACAAGGAGACAACAGTAAACTTTGGGGGAAAAAAAAAAAAAAAAGGAATAATTGTGCTCTGGAGGATTTACTTATCTACTAATGCAAACAGTACACACTGAGATAACATCTGGCAATGTTTATTACAATGAAACCGAATCAATACTTCTGTCTACTACAATATCTATCCACAAAATCGTCTGTCCTCCTGGAACCCACAAGAATTACTCAACTATCTATTATAGTAGCCTTTGTCAGCAAAAAGGAAGGTTGTCACCTTAATTCTTCTATTCAAGACACAAGAGAAGACAAAGAATTAAATGTACCTAGACACAAGAATGATGACGGAAAATGAGAGAGAGAAAGAGAGGAGAGAGAGGGAGATGCAACCTGTAGCATTACAAAGGGCACACAATTCATCCCCAGAGAATTTTAAAAACTCACAAATTCCAGATATTTTTTCTCGTGTCTGAAGAAGTTTACATTTTGGGCAATCCATTACTCTTGCCATTGAGCTACCAGGCTTTTTGTGGCATTTAAGAGCTACAAGTAAAGGCAAAAAGTGTGACTTCTCATTTCCTTTTGAAGACAGAATTCAAAAAGAAGTGATATCGAACCTTCCCACGTAATTAAAAAGCCAAAAATAAATTTGTTTTGAAAGTTCTGTGTATTAGAATTTCCAAGTAAGCCCTTCAATTCTTTTGTATTTCTGTATTTCCATTATTGCATGTCACTGTGGAAAAACCAGCAGTGTTTTGTGCAATGAAAAAAGTCACTAAGCATTAGCTTACGTCTAGGAAAAGCGAAGGTTCAGTAAGAACTAAGTGCCTATTGCTGTCTAACAAACAGATTGCCGTGTAGTAAAACATGCATTACTTCTTGCATATCATGAAATTAAGCAAAAAAATAAAGCCACACAAAACAAAACCGATATTATTACTTTTTCCTCCTTTCATTTTTAATTCCTAGAATTTTGCTTTTGTTAAAACAGTCATTTCCAGAGAAAAATGATGTGTCTGATTAATGTGACTATACATAAAATAAATGTACATTTGCCCCTTTTTAATTTCACATTTTGCTGCCTCACTGTTCAAGGCATTTCTATTTGCACAGGGCCTAGAGGTAAAATAAGACCTTCTGTGCTACATCAAGTCCCGAGGCACGAGCTATGTTCAGAAGTTATTGTGGCGATACGTTACCTTTTTCTCATAAAAAATTTCTCTTTGACAAGTTAATTGGGATTGTAGTTAGGAAGTGGGGAGAGCGAGGAGGTGAGGGGACACAATTTGTTTTCCTCTACTGGTCTAGATCTACTGGGCAGAGGAGAGCAGTGTGAACGAGTAAACTGAGCAGCCACAGTCAGCACAGCAGCACCCAGGTTGCCATTACAGGGGATGCCAATTTGTGTCAGGTAAGATCTGCATTAGGATTTTTTGTTTTGCTTCTTACTGTTTCTTACCCTCCACACTATCAAAATCTTACTATAACCTAAAGGTCATAATGACATCATCATCATTAGCAATGAACCGGGGAAGAATTTTAACAGTAACGCTGTAATAGCAAAGTGGCAAAAGGCACACAAAAAAATTACCTTCCAAGCATTGAAACTGGAGAAAATCCCACTAAAGTAAATGAAGGCCCTACTTAAAGGGCAACAGTATCATCCATCTTTAATATTCATCCATTACTGTCTATTTAGCTACATGAATTAATGCTAGACTTGAAAACAGACAAAATTTTTGACCTAGCTTTATGTAAGATGACTGAGATTTTAAATATGCAGAACAAGCTCCCTTTTTTTTTTCTATATTTAAACAAATACAGGCCAAATACAGATTCAGTTCTGAAAGCTCTCAACACTGACAAAGATCAATGCAGAAGTTTCCATCTGCAATATCAGTGCTGCAGAGGAGAAGAACAGAACTCATAGAAAACCTGGGAATTTTACACCTGCTTTCAGTGCAAGCAAGAGCCCAACCTCAGTCCAACAGAGGGCCAGTTTGTCTGAACCACGTACCAAACTGGCCAGTTCCTCATCGGCTCCACAGAATGAACAACTATTTTATAAGCTAGATTTAAAACTGAGCTAGATAAAATGGGAGAGGGGAATGATTTCTAACCCATATAATCTTATAAGCTTTCACAGAAGTGCTCTAAACCACCTAAAATTAGGAGATGAAAAACCAAATAAACTTCCATTCAACCACTACTGGGCAAAACCGTGCATATGACAACTTTATGTCTCTTTGATCTTAGAAGAGTAAAAAATCTGTTTCCAAAAACAAAACAAAAAAATAATCTCTCTCAAGAAAGCATGATCTGTTTATTTTCCCACTGTAAATCCTTTCCCCTGCATCAGCTCAGGGAAGTCCTCCCTGTGCTTCCTCCTGTACCCCGAGGCTGATGTGAGGGCAGACAGAGCAGCTGGTGTCTGCCCCTCACCCAGGGCAGCAGGGCTGGAGAGGTGCGCACAGATGTTGGCGTGTACATGCGCAAGGCGTACCCTAACTCACCCTATCTAAAGGGGCAGCTCAAGCACATAGTACCTGCAATGTATCCTGGCTCCACTGAAAGGAACGTGGAAGAATCTCACTGGTTTTACTCAGGCCAGGATTTCACTCTCTATCTGTAGAAGGAGTGATCAGAAAGTGTCTGTACTGAATACAGAAATGGTGTGCAGAGTTCTGGACAGGCTTGCAGGTGATAACTACATTTGCGTAGCCTCTCTGGGCACTATAAAGAAAACTTCCTTTATCACACTGCTTATCTGCCCTGAATATCACCAAGTTCAACAGCCCTGAGCTGCCAGCTCAGGGAAGCAGCAAGGGGGAGTTACAGGCAAAAATCCTATCCCGTTCAGACAGCAGGATGAAATACGGGCAGCAGAAGTGACACTTAAGTGTTTTACAACATGAGATGACAGGACACCCGAATATCCAACAGAGAAAAATCAGGAGGAAAAGTCTAATACCCTTTCTAGACTTCCACCAGTGTAACCATGATTAATCACAATGCAGCTTTAAGAATTAGTTCAGGATTAAATAAGGAACATCTATTTTGCTACACAGTAGTTTTCTTTTACAAGGTTTTCTAAGTATAATGAGGCTTAAAGAGTAACTACAGTATGGTATAGGTACATTCTAAACATTATGACAGAGACAGTGTAAGAGATTTTTAGAAATTAAATGCTTTTAAATGTAATTAAATAATAATAAAGATAATCACATGGAAAACTGTACCCCTGACAGTCTGACAATACAGGAACATGAGAAATGCTTTCCACCATCATCAGGTACGGGAAATCTATAACTATCTCATGTTGCTGAAAGGCATATTCTATAAGGGGATAGAAAATGTACTTTAATAGCTGGTAATTTCATAAAAAAGTAGTATTTGCCTGTTGCATTTGGAATTCTCTGGGACACTAATGGCTGCAGTAAGGAAAAGATCCTTTCTGTGTTTCTTACTGGTAAAAAATCCCTGTGACTTTAGCCTCCAGAACTTTCCTTTGGATGCCTCTAGGTTGCACTCCACCCATCAAGATACTTCCCTTTAACACATCTCAGGTACTAGATAAAGACCCAAACTGAGGTTTGAATGCCACTCTGAGTTAAGCACCTAAATATTACTGAATCTAGATTTATAGTCCCTGAAACAGATTTGGACCTGTCAATAAAGTGTGTTTTCATCATCAATTTCTCTATCTCTGCAACAGTGTAAGACTTAACATATGAGAAAAGAATGAAGTTTTGAGCACCCCAGAAGTTCAGGTCCAATCTGAATGCAAAGCTTTCTGTTCAGTACCACTCCAAACCCACACACATTAATGTAAAGATTTTACATTTGTTATAGATTATAATGATACATACTAGACACGATTACCTTCCTGCATAAAGAATTCTCAGGAACTCTTGCCAAAGGACAGTTCTTTGGACAGGGCAGGAAAACGCTTGAGGGGACCATGACTGATATCCCGAGGAAACTAAATATTTGCTAGATTTCTAGACTTGTACTAATATCTGAATGTTTTCTTCAGTGCAGTTCTAGCCATATGCATCAGTACATTGGTGTGAGACTGAGACCACCACAGCATTAATAAGACTGGTAAAGCAAACACGACTTTGTCATGTCAAACAAATGTCATCTTGACCATCAAGCATGGTCAGAATAAGGGCAGATGTAGCTGTAAAGAGCAGTATTTTCTAAGCCACACACAAAGAAGCCGAGTAATAATATTAAGTCCATTTGTCACATAGGAGGAAATAGCAAACTATCATTTCCAAAGTGATTTTCACGTGGTCAAGAGTAAACAGACCAAATTCAGTAGCACTGAAGCCTTGACAAGAGTAAAAGGCATAATCCTTTCCTTCCTGAAGGACTGAAGCAATTCTGAGGGATCAAAACCCTTACATTCAGGTGCCATCCATGAACATAAGTACCTACAGCAACCTTACCTATTGACTCAGGGATTTTTCACTTCTAATCGTGCTGTACTACCTGTCAGGTTGACACACTAATGTAATTCTAGACCTTCTTGGTCACCTGATTTATAGGTCCCTTAGCATCTCCTCTCTGCATTTTTCCCTCTACTGCTGGAATTCCCCTCCAGTTGCTAACTGCATCCAGGCAAAAGCTTTCATTTACACACTAAGTCTGCCCCAAAGGGTGATCATTTTAGAGTTATTTGCTTCAGAAATCCAGTATCACTTGTTTTGGAGAAGTGACAGCTGCTCAGATATATGAAGGTTAGCTGTGTATTAAAACAGGGCAAAAGACATGACAAAACACATTACTCTCCTCACTTGATACCCTAATGAATGGAAAAGAAACTGGGAAGAGATGAGTATTCCTCTGCCTCTGGCTCAGACTCTTAACATTCAGCAGATTTTTCCCATTGATGGGCTGATCTTGCTGAGTAGATAGACAGGAACTGTGCCACTACACACTACCTAAATGAACTGGGGCTGCAGCATCATGACCTAAACTGGTTCATATTCAGAGAGGATATGAAGTGATCTGGCACACAACTGCTCTGACTGCTGCTGGGAAATACACAGCTAACTCTTTGGAAAGGGTCTGCTGTGAAGAGTCACGGGATTCTTGATTACTTACTGCCAGCCTTGAAAGAGATAACACACTTCCATTTTACAAAATATCGTCAGTATTCAAAACTTCATAAGAACATTACATGAACTAGAATGAAATTTCTACAGGAATATTATGAAGACAACTGGAAAAAAAAACACCACCACCACCCNCAAGCAAAAAAACCCACCCCAAACACCACCACAACCTGCCAGAGAAAGCAACAGGTTCAAAATAATTTGTTAAAGCAGTTATTATTGGCACCAAAACACCTTATAAAGCCAAATACTTTTCCAGTGGTCTTTAATGGCACAGACCAATTTGCCAAGCACCCACTGTTTCCAATTTGGCTATCCTGCTGCCAGCTCCTGCAGGATCCTAGAGGAGAGAGGCGTAAGTGAAGGAAGCAAGGAACAAGAAGTAGAGTTTTTTTTTAAACCAAAATGCTACAGGATGATGACACATACACAGAACAGAAGATGCTTCTTCTGTCATGAAGAAATACGGGACTGTTAAAACATGTATTTGAAGGACAGCATTCCCTGTCAGACTTCTGAAGGCCCTGCCAGAGCATGCACTGGCACCAAAGCTACAGACATGTCAGCAGTGGAGTCCTGTAGATGATTTATTTTAAACAACAAATAAATAAAACAAATATTCTGATCTCTCATGCCAGTGGAAACTGTTGAAAACAACAGACCAACTTTGACACAACCGAGATTAAAATCTCTTCTAATTTATTATTTAGATGCAGGGGCAGTGATGGGAAAGAGGGCAGTAAGAAGAACCAGAGCCTCTATTCAGAGCTAGACCACTTACACTAATGAAGAAAACAGACCAGAAAGTTTGGGTAACTTACATTCATCAGACTACCCTACATCAGATTCTGGAATCTGAAATGATTCAGTGAGAGTGTCCTCAGGGACACTGATGTAAATATAGAATAACCACAATGCCTTTCTGTGGGGTCCCTCCCGTTATACGCTGGTTTAGCTGAAGAATTTCACTTTGGATAGGACAATATCAGAGTACTACAGCTTGGGAAAAGCTGGGTTTGTGTTGCTTTTTTTTTCTTTTTGTAGTTTATCTGCTGACATCTCCGTTCTAAAGCAACCTTCCTTGTTCAGTAATATTTAGGGGTTTTGTTTGTTTGTTTTTATCTTGAAGTACATCAGCAAATGCTTTGAAAAATGAAATTTTCCACTTTCACCATAACATCTTCGGGTGCTGAAATGCTGCAGTGTTTTATAACTCACTAAAGTAGTGCTACTCAGGATATCAATGCTAATATCCCCATCATATAAGTGAATCACAACTCATACTTCTTTATATACAAAAGCAACCACACAATGGAGAGTCATTTTCCTACCTTCATCTATTGTGGCTGCTATTCTGCCAAAACAAGAGCTGCCACCTACAAAAAACGTCAGGACTCTACCTATTTGAACACTACAACTAATGCCCTTAACATACAGACCTACCAAAGCAAGTAAAGGAAGCCCCAAATCCATTTGAGGGAGGTGGGGGGTGGAGGGTGTGGGGAAGAAAGCATGAGAAATTTAATCAACCATCATTCCCAATTCCTTTTTTTTTTTTTTTTCCTGTGCTAAGTTCTGAATTGATTAAAACCAACCTACAAAATTTTCAGGCTGGCTAACTGCATTTTGAGATTTGCTGTTTCATTAAGTGTAAATATATTTCAAGATTTTTTACATGAAAATTCAGAAAACACAGACAATCACAAAGCTGCCAATCTCCTGAGACATTTACCTACTTTAGCAGGATTTACTGCAGCCCCATCGCATACTGGCTCTGATCATTGATCCTATTTGCAACTTTCAATGGTCTCCACAATCTGCGTCAGAGGCCTTTGTATCAGGCAGTACCTGCAGTGTCTCCAATCATCCCCAACTGGAAAACTGGTAACTGAAACACATCAGCATTCGTGCACCAACTGGAAAGAGCATGGCGACTGAAAATCTGTCCTTCGGGGGCTACATGGCTCCCTCCCCTATGGTCCTCTGAAAAAAGAAGGGTCAAAGCAAAATGCTGGCAGCTCAATGAAATCTTTGAAGAGACAGTATGGTTTCAGTTATGAGAGGATGGAAAAATGAGAACCCTGGGGATCTTTTGGGAACATGAAGCTTTATTAATCAGGAATGTATTAGCCACATACCAACATTCCCAAACGGTACGCTGACTCAGAGAAATGCCAGGGAGCAACATTACCCATCCAGGCTGGTGGGTCTACCTTGTGTTGAGTTCTAGCATGCCCCAAGAGATGGTTTTACAAGCCATCCCATAAAAAAAGAAAGCTCCCCTGCTTCCCCCGTGCCTACAGGTTGTGTTCCAGCACTTTACAACAGATAGTCAGAACCATGGTTCTTAATAAGTAACTTGGTAATTTTCACTGCTCATTGAACTGATTTCTTCAGGTCTTTCTCCCAGTGGATATGAAGAACAATTAATCACTGTGCTCCTGATTATAACTTTTCACTCACTAGAATAATTTCTTTTCATATTCTCCTTAATGCACAACAAAAGCAACACTTTCAGAAGCGTACAATGCCAAACAGGGCTCCTTCATAGCCTCTTGCCCCTGGGCCAGGTAACAATCAGTTTCTGCTTTCTCAACAATTTTAACACTAGGACAATTTCTGCCTTGACAAACATTTTTGACCTCTCCACATTTCCACTGGGGTTCCACAGGTAGAAATCAGGGCAGAATTTATCCCCGTGAGCTTCTGGATTAATGCCTTGGTATAGGAAGGGGAAAAGGCAAAATTAATTCTCTTTGTTAGTGCTAACACAATTCCTCACTGACAGTTAGTCCCAAGACAATGATCTTTGTTCAAAGGAAGCACACACTTCCCTACTCATTTCACATTTGTACACGTCTTCTCCAGTGTAGCTTCTACAAGCCAGTATCTTCTGCATTAAAAAATTAATTAAAAAAATGACTTAAACTACTGAGGTTTTACATCTTGTCAGAAGAACAGCAACTGGCAATTTGCAGGGTTCCACAAAGCCCATCTTAGACATGAAATTCTAGTCAAACCAGCAAGTTACAGTGTGAAGGACAGATCCCATACCTATCAAGAACCACGAGGATTCTTGTACTGTAAAAAGCAAGGTAGTGTAGCTTGTTTGTTGCTTCAAAACTCTTCCTTCAGTAAAAAAAAAAAAACAAAACAAAACAACCAAACCAAACCAACAAAAAACCAAACCTAACCAACCAACCAAACAAGCAAAAAAAAACAAAACAGAAACACAACAACAACAAAAAAAACAAAGCAGCACTGTGATGGACAAAGCCCTTCTCAGCCCTGACATCCTGACGCTACACATGCAGCATGCACTCTGGGATGCCAGCTTACTGTGTCACATTGGCTTGGGTTCTGCCTGTTCCCTTCCTTATGCCTGCAAGCTCAATTGAACTTATGAAAATTCAAACTGTCTTCTGTCTGTTTCATACATCATCAGCAAACAATCACTAGACAAAATGAATTTGCTCTCCGTAATTTGGAGGCTACACAAATGTCTCTGCTGTGTAACACAAAAAAAAGAGGAATAAAGTTTGGTATGCAAGGTTAATTCAGCATGGAAGAAAGTAGCAGAGAAACATAAGGAGAGAAAACACAAACAATAAAATACTCAACAG
Source organism: Chloroceryle aenea (assembly GCA_013399075.1). Classification (NCBI taxonomy): domain Eukaryota; kingdom Metazoa; phylum Chordata; class Aves; order Coraciiformes; family Cerylidae; genus Chloroceryle; species Chloroceryle aenea. The sequence goes on from VWZY01012664.1 coordinate 350,002, forward strand.
TGGGAAGAGTGATACGATACATACTTCTGTAAATTGGAGCTGGCCTTGATACCTTGAGAGATGGAATTAAACAAAGGCATGAGTTGTGAAAGATCACCCCTGTGAGTGGCTGTACCTCCATCCGTCGTGGTTTGCCTACACAATATACTTATTAATAACAACGGCCACTATTTCTCCTCTAAGAGCTTTGCAAACACAAACTTAATAACATTCACTGAGCTGTATGAGCTTGAACCAGATTGAAAAAGTGGTCTCCTGAACAAGACACCGTGAGGTTAAATGGTTTACCCAATGCCACTCAATGAGCCAGCATCTGTTAAGAGTAGAGCACTTGATCTCTTGGTCAGTCATCGGACCACAAAGCTGCACAAGGCTGAAACCTTGACAAACCTCTCTTCTTAACAAAATCTGTTGTATACTCCTTATTGGTCTTAGCTGATGACAATGTAACTAAAAAGCATTACTTTGAAAGCACATCCAGTGAGTCACTTGCATAGGTTTCCAGGTTGTGTGTACAGAATCTTTTCCTTCCACACACACAATACACTGTCATTGTGTCACTCTAAACTCGAGCAGCTGCTGAATGTGAGCAGAGGTAAATTGTCATACTTGACTTCATCCTATATGGGGTTAGCTGCAACCAGCAAAATACTTAACTGCATCCTTAAAATAAGTATTTCAGTAGTCCCATGGCCCACAATGGATCTACTTGCTTATCAACCCACCTAACTTTAGTACATAGGAAAACATGACAGAGCACCCAACATAGCAAGAATCCAGCCCACAGACCTTTCCCATTAAGAGCATGCCTGTACTACATTTAGAAGGCTGTCTTTTTATGCAACTGCCTGTCAGATGTTTGCATGTTATGAATCTGTGTTTTATTCTAATATTTTTATATTGGCCAATAATTTGGCCCAACTTACATTCATCAGTTGCTTTGGGGACATCCCTACCTCAAAGCAAGTTTTCTACCCTTCAGTGGAAATCCAAATTAAGGGAAAAAAAAAAATACCCCCCACAACAAAACAAACAAACCAAAAAACCAAAACAACCCCACAACACACACCACCAACAACAACAACCACCCAGAAAAATACCAGAGTATGGCTTGCCTTTTCTTCTTGCTGTTACTAGGTTAATACAGAAATGCCATACTGGGGAGTTCACTTTATTAAAGATCTTACAATTAGAGAGTTGTGGTTACAGCAAACATACATAGCAAACAAGGGAAGTCCTTAAAACATACCTGTCTCTATAAAGAAAGTGCCCTATTAGTTACATGGACTCAAGGTATAGCAAGAATCACAGCCTCATTTTACAGCATACATGTGCATATGTAAAAGTTCCTCCATCTCATTCTTCTTTATTCCAGAGACTGTATGCCAAGGCTGCAGAACTTCAGAGCAGTTAGAAGGTTAAAGGTACAATTGGTTTGTTTGTTTTCTTGGGGCTTTTTTGGTTGGTTGCTTTGGTTGGTTTGGGGTTCGTTTTTGTGCATAATTCTTGATGAAAATAAAATAACAATAAAATAAAAATTGCACAATAAATTTCAAAGATTAGAAACTTGGACCTTTCCTTTATGGAACAAAAAGAACAACTGGCCAAAATAACAAACTTGGGAGTCATAATCTCACACTCCATTCCCAGTTTGACCACTGCTTTACCCTGACCTTTAGCAAGCTGCTCAATACCTCTGCCTTGATGTGCCTACCACCATTGATTAAAAAAAACAAACAAACATTAAAAATACTTCCTATACGTGAGTTTTACACTTGGGTATTTATTTCCTTTCCAAAGCCTAAAGCCTCGAATAACTCCATAAAGTCCATTCCACCCATCACCAATCATCAGTCCCATATATTGCTACCTGCTATTTTGCTTTAGGGCTGTCCACGCAGGATTTACTGACCATCTGGATCCTAAGAATTCAGAGACCTTGCCCTAATTCACTCCTCACTCTGCTGCTGCATTTTGGAAAAAGACTTCTACTTTCTAACAAAAATTCTCCTGGTTGTTCACATGCAATTTCAAGACTGCTTTGAAATTCTGTACTCATGGATTCAGAAGTGTTCCCCCGTTTTCCCCCCAACACTTATGATGAATTACTGCTGGACACAGCCAATCTGTAACTGTTTTCAACTCAGCCCACCAGTGTAATTGCAAGGTTAACCTCTGGTGGCCAGGGAAGCAGCTCATATTCAGGAATGATGAGTAGAAAATGTTAAATACCATTCACTGACCACAGCCTGCAGTTAATACACAATATTTAAACAACACAATGGCACGGCCCTTGCCAGCAATGTAAAAACACAATGGAGCAGAGCCAGAAATGCACAATCTGCCTGCCTGAGTCGTGCTTGGCGCTCCACGCTGGAAGGGGCACACATTAGCTGCCCACAGTGTACTGTACCCTTCAGCTAGTTTAAAATAAATCATTAAAATACAATTAAAAAAAAAAAGGGGGGGAGGGGGAATGGAAGAGGGAGGGGAAGGAAGGAAAAATCCTATGTAATAGTTAAAATATTTTAACACTGAAGTACAAGGAGCACCACTTTGTAAGGCGGCTCTGGATTTCATTACATTACAGACTGCACATTTTGATCTTAAACAAGGAAACAAAGTGACTTTGCTTTGTATTGTTCCACAGCTTTGTACTGACTGACTAAAATATTTTTTGTACTATCTACACACTCCTCAGTTTTTATTCATATGTTATTTCATTAATTTCTGAGTATCTGAACCTAGTATATTTTCCAATCCTGTTTTGCATGCCTGTTGCCCAGCCATTGAGGTTCCAAATCTTAATGATTGTCCCAAATACATTCAATAAACAGATTCTAAATAAGGGTAGATCAGACTGATGTATAAACTGACTTGCATTTATGGAATAACTATGCTCTTAGAAAGAGAATGCTTTCTTGCTGAGAGACTCAAGATGTTATTTTCACTCTTCTGTTGTGTCATGGCACAAATGCATTAGGCACTTCTGCCTTCACCTACACCCTGAAGCAGCTGAAGCCCCCTGTGATGTCATCGGAAAGTTGTTTACTTTTTTCCTTGTATAAAGGAGAAGAATTTGTTATAACATCATGAAAAGAGCATAAACTATATTTTATGATATAAGGAATCTTCTGCTACTTTCTGTTATCTGCACCAAAGTGTAGAAATGTTCGCTGAAAAGCAACAAGAACTGTAAGTCAACAAACACAGAGATGCACACTACGGCTAAGAGCAGTCAAAACAAAGCAGAAAAGAATGATCTATTCGGGGGGTTGAAGTTGAAGATCTGCAAGATGTGAGTTCAGCTTTAATTTTTAAATAAAACATCTTTTGAACTTCTAAATCCCATTCAAGGGGACTCTGACCTTTATCCAAGACCAGCTACTGTGCTAACACTTTGGATGCATTCAGAGGAAAAATACAGACAAAAGGTATCGGAAAAGCTTTTACTTACAGGAATGCAGTGCGGCTTAATCTTTTTGTTTTTAAGGTGCAGTGATTTCAGCATCTACAATGTAACTTCAGGCAGTCTGAAAAGAAACAGGTTAAAATCTCTTTCAGTTATAATTGGTATTTCAGATTTAATTAAAAATTAAACTTTCATAATGTTTCACCATCCAAAGCAATGCATTATCAGTCAAGCGTAGCCTTTTTTTTTTTGTGTGTTAAAAGAAGCTCTTCCCAGAGTAGTTTGCAATGAAAGAACAAGGGGAAAAAGGCAATTGAGAGTAGCAAAATATATTTCTTCAGCAAAAGATCTCCGAATTACTTGGAAAGAAGCCTTCTGCCACTTAATTTTAACAATCAACCTTATACTAATTAAAATAAAAATAATAAAAAAAAAAACAAAACAACATCATCACAATTAAAGAAGACAGAAAAACACCATCACATACCAACAACTGTGAGGGGAAAAATGTTAATTTCAGCAAAACAAGGACATTGCTAGGACCAGAACATACGCACCAAAAGGGAAAATATGGTTTTACTTAATGCCAGCCAACATTTTTTTTTAATTTGTTCTACAGAATGTAGCACTTTCAGACTGTTGCACGGAGGAGCAGAGAATGACAAGTTCAAAAAGAGGAAAGCTGTTTTTAAAATGTACAAGGCAAAAGGTCTTTTGCACCCTTTTGTTAAGGATGCCAAATAGCTACTCTATAAAACTGCAAGGTTTCTTATCATGTAAAATAAATGTCGTTTTACTGTGCAAAACAGATGATTAAGAAGTGGTAGCTGTAGACATAGCATCTGAACAGATGCAAAAAAAAAAAANAATAAAAAGAACAAAAAAAAAAAAAAAAATCGACCAACTTTTTTTTTTTTTTTCAAAATGCAGTTGGAATGACAATAAAACTCCAGGGGTTGCACCATAAATATGAGTTTAAATGTTAGACTGGAGTTTAAAACCTGTGGTTTTAATTATATCTAATTATAAAGGCTCCAAAACCAGGAAAAATGAGAAAACCAAAAAATATTAATAATAAATTAAAACAATTTTGCAATAAGTTGTCAGGATTTGTCCTCATAATAACAAACCATACAGCAATAGACACAGACACGTACAATGTACCAATGATTCATTAAAGGAACAAATCAAAACTCGATTACATTTTATTTTTAAAAGGTGACAGCAGAAGTTGCCTAATTTACCCCATTTAAAGTCAAAGTTATTCTCTTCTCCAGCAGCAGACTAACCGAGATCTGGAAATAAACCCTGGATGTGAATCTAATACTGATTTTCAATGGCCCACAGGCTGGGGGCAATTCCTATGTGAAATTTTTTCTTTGGTCTCCCATAAATAAAAAACAAGTTCTTCAGACTTCAGCGTTATATGATCCTTCTCACTTCACCCCCACAGATGTTTGAAAGGGAACACACTGTGTCAGACAATATTCTGTCACACAAACACGTTCATACACACATGTATACCAGTACAAAGAAGGACAGCACAGCAAGAATTACCATAAGTTTCACTGAACCAATTCTTCATTTGAATGAAGGAACAAGAGCCCCCTGACAGAGGCACTCGGATGATGCCGACACAGAATAAACTTTGTAGGCTTGGATGAATTTTTTCTTGAAGGAACCACGAAGGAAATGTGTTCCCTGTTCTTTAGATAATTTTTATATAAAATAACTCTCATTTTTCCTAATTGGCTTCTAGTAAGATAAATAGAGGAACAGTGGAGACCAGGTGAAAAAAAAAACAATGTTAAGTCCACCAGAAGTAGGCAACAGCACAACTGCCAGATAAGAGATAACAGCTTCAGCCTCTAAACTTCAATTCCCTTGCCTTCAGTTCCCTCCCAAATTTACCCCTTTTCTAACATCTTCAAGACTGTAACACTGGCTTGCTGGCAGGGAAGGAGAGGGGCAGCAGTATTTGCAATCCAAAGCTATTTCTTGTAATGAATGCAATGAAAAACTGACCTCAACTACAAAAACAAAGAGCATTCACTGAGGGTGAAATGTATCCCTGTATAGAAAGCCAGCACACAGACTGCACCACTGAAGCCCTATTCCGATGACCTAAATAGGAATAAATTGGTGTCCAGACTTCATCACAGCGAATTTTTGCCAAAATCCCCATTTTCCTGGGTGGAATGAGGGAGCATTTATCCCTCTCCTATCAAAGCACAAACGTACAGCAACCCCTTCCCATGCTAGGCATCAACCTGTAACTGATCTTCGGTGCACTTTCCTAGTAGTTTTAACCTAAGTCCCTCCTGCTTTATGCGCATCCTTCTGAGGAAGAGGAGGAGAAAATGCAACACCTAGTGTTACTCTGCAAGGCAGGCACCAAGACACGGCGTCTGTAGGCAAAGTGGCCCCTTCACGGCAGGCATTACCAGCACATGGTACAATGCACCCATTAAAAGAAACAGAGCTTTGGAAGCAGTTTGCTGTGAGAGTGTGTTCACTGCCATCTTGAAATTCAACTTCAGTTAAATAACCACAGTAATGGAGAACGCCTAACATATAACACATGGCCAGAGCCATCTCAAAAGAGCTATTTCAGTTACAAGTTGCAACTAAACCCAGGGCAAAACCTACAGAACACCTCACTAAAATCAGAATACCAATTGTTGCCACTTTAGTAGTATCTTCCTTTTGCAAACTGAAGCACCTGTGACCCTGAGATGAAATGATTCTGACAGGTATGTTCAAGTGACAGGTGGAAACAAAGGCAGCTTCTTAAGCAGGAGGCTCCCGTTCCCGTCCATGGGTGGGCATGCTTAGCGCTATGGGACAGGAGACTGCTGCTGAAAGGAGGGCCCTAATCCCCTTGTGGAAAGCAAGGGATATGGCTCAAGAACTTCTGCCTGAGAGAGGCCCAAGGGCTGGAATTGCAGGCATGAGGAGTATGGCAGGTCAGGAATGAGGTACATTAGTGGAGTGGTAACAGGAGAGCAAGTGTCAGCTCTCAGCAAAGGCTTTAAAAGCAAGTAGCAGAAGGTAAACGTGTTTCACTGCTTTCTCATGATTCCTGCTTGCCATAAAGATTGTGGAAAGCCTGAAAACTGTGAGAGCAAAGTTACTGACTGTACCACAACCAAAGTCCAGCAGCAATATTCCACAACTTGTATAGCATCTGACTCTATGATGCTTGACTCATGTTTATGGTCCATTTTCATAAGCATCACATTAATTCCATCTAAAACCTAAGAAGAATAAAAAAGTAGCATCATTTGTTATTGGAAAACATTTCAGAATGTCAGCCTTCTGCAGCCTTTTAGCAATAAGGAAGTTGCATATTTGTAAGGGTTTTATTTGCCTGGAATACCTGAAGTAAGCTGGAGCACGTTAACGAAAATTGTATACAGTTGATTAGTTATGAGAGGGAAAGCCAGGAGAGAATATAGCACAGAACTTACTGATATCTTTTGAATTTTCTGCATAGAATTTACAGTATCAGTCATCTGATCTCTTTCAAAGTACTTGCTCATATCACTGCTCTCACTTCTCGAACTCTAAATCAATGATGAAGCAAGTGCCACAAATAACTATTCACAGGAACTAAAATAACGGTGCCCTTACTTGGGAAAAAAACTCAGTGATTATATTAAGAAAGTCTTCTTCAACAACCACGAAAAGGGAGAAAAAAATTATGAAAAAATAAAATAACCACAAGCAAAAACCCAACAACAACAACAAAACCTACACCAAAACAAACAAACAAACAAAACAACCAAAAAATTAATTTAAAAAAACAAACAAACAAACCACCAAACCAAAAGAAAAAAGTGCCTGCTACTTTCAACAGAATTTTCAAATAAGCTCAGGGTCCAGGCAAGAGATCTCATTCCAACTTCAGAATCTAAATAATGACTTAAGATATGGCAGAGATTACTTTCTGGCATTTTAGGTTTGAAAACACAATTTGGGCCAGGGACAAATTGTGTCATAGAAATCAGAGGAGGAGGTCGACGCTGTACAGGCTCCTCATCTAACAACAAATAAGCAAACTCTGAAACTGGACACACGAGCACAATACTCTGTCTAGGTTCATCAGTAATGCAAAAGAACAAATCTTCATTAAATCTTTTAAGGTGACTGCACTTTAGCTGGTATTAGTTCTCTGTTAAAAACAGGTTCATTTTGTTACTATTCTCATCTTGATGGGGTAGAATTAAAAAAAAAAAAGGCAAACAAAACAATCAACACACTATAATGCCTGTCCTTAAAGAATCCTTCCCAAAAGGGATGTTTTCCTGAACTGGAGCCCTTTGTACACTTCCAAAAGTACACAGGAGTGTTGGTCATTTCCAGTTCCGTTTTTGAATTCACGGCCATCTGCACGGTGTAGCAGGTGCTAAACCGGGCCTCTTCCTAACCCTGTGACTCAAGCCAGGGTCACAGGGATGCCGCTGATGGGAGAAATGTGGGGTGCTTTTTTTTTGTGTGATTTAGTAAAACAGGAGCAGAGGACAACCTACAGCACTGTGCTAGGACTGAGGGTTCCTGCCACTGCAGGAACGGACAACAAGAGATTGAAGGTTTCTTTGTCAAAATGGTAAATCTCCATCTGTTTTCAGTTCACTGCAAAGCTGGGTGCCCACAGAGATTTCGCCTTCCTTATGGCATTCAATTTTGAGTCTCCTCTCCCAGTGAAGACTGTATCCTTTATAAATTTTTATTTCCATACCATGGCTTTTTCAGCTAGAAAAGCATTTTAATCAGGAAAAAGGTGTATTTTTGGCTACTTTTCACACACCTCCCAATAGTGTTTGAACTATTTTTGTTCAAGGATGAAAAATACTGCCTTTGGGCAAAGACTAACACTCCTTTAAATTTGGGTTTCAAAAAGTTAAAGACACTCAACTGAATAAAAGCTGTGATGCATAATCCATCCTAATGGTCACTTCAAAATAGGTACTGGATGCAATTTCACCACAGGGGTCCTCATATGTGTTAAAAGTGCTGGATCCCTTAATAGCAGAGTCCACCCCTCTCATTTATTCCTACTGCTAACAGAGTAAGCAGCAAGCACTTGAGAAGCCCAGCTGTGAAAGCACATTAGACGTTGAACTTCTCAACCCAGTCAAGACTTAGCCTCTTTATAACTGCACTTAAAACCTGATCTGGAGGCCTAAAGTGCAGTTTAACTGGTAGTTCTGCTATAGCCAGGTGGGACCCAGCACCCTTCTAAATACCTCTTGAAGCTTTCCTCCTACACGAGGGTGATGATGGTAATCAAGTTGGCTGCTGAAAATCATGATATTCCCTATTCCAACTGTTTTCTTGCACAAGCTGTCCCTAGATCCTGTTTATGTTCCCAAGGAACAGGAACAGTGACAGCATGCAGCTTTCACAAGGCCTTGCCCAAACAATTCTCTCTCTAAAGATACAGGGCTTTTTTTTGTGAAGCAGCTCTGAAGCTGATATTCTTTGAGCATCTCTTGGAATGCAGCTTGAAGACTTCGATTATGCCCTTTACAAGGTATTGTATCATATAAGCTTCTCTCACTTCTTTTTAAGGTTCATAATGCTTTGATCTTCACAGCCTCACCGCTCCTGTTGAATGGTACCATCTCCCATGGCTCAAATTATCTTTAGTGCATAAAATGATAATACCTGTTAAGAGGCAGGGTCTATCACATAATCACAGCAGAACCTTCACATTTATTCTGGTTTAACACAGAAACTTACAACAATAAATGTTTCATTGTGATGGGTATTTCAGTGCAGTGACAAACCGGGTGGATAAAGGCAATGTGGTGGATATAATTTGTTTGGATTTTGCATGGCCTTTGACACAGTACCACACAGGAAGCTCAGAGAGAGACTAGAGAATTACGGTCTGGATAATAATACAACAAGGTGGATAAAAACTGTCTGATGGATAGGAAGAAATGAGTTATTACTCAATGGTATTAGATAAGAATACAAAAAAGAACCTACTCCAATACCAAGCAATAGGTGCAAGGATTATTATCATTAAACAGTTTCATTAAGGATGTGAGAAAGAACATAAACATTGACAGCAACCAGAACTACTATTTCAGAAATAAGGAACATATCAAATGTGAAAGGAATCAAAATTTTAAGATCCAGATAATGGAGATGTGCATGAGCCAGAACAATGTGATACTTAATAGATCTTATACTGTAAAAAATGTTATTGAAAAGGGACATAGAATTTGGTTTTGAACTCAGAAATACAAGTTTTTAGCTATGAATATATGACTTTGTCATGTTACTCTGCACTGATATGGTCTAGCTGTAAAAACTGGCTGCCTTGCAAAGCAAATGAAGATAAAAATTGCAGCCACTATGGTCAGGGAAGATCATCTGGCTTCTTTTCTTGGAGTAAGGATCTTAGTTCTAATGATTGAAATTTTCAAGTTTAAAGTAATCACATATGGCCTCCTAAATTCTCCTTTAGAAACAGGGTCCCCTAGCTGTAGTCCCAAATTTCCACTGCCCTGCACAGTCAAAGCCTTTTCATTGCTAATTTCTGGTCAGGAGCTGACACTGAGTTATCCCCACAGAGACACTGTGTACATGTAATACCTGCAGTTTAACAGGTACTCCCTCTCCACTTCCTTCACAGAAATACCTTGAAGAATTTAAGTCTGACCCTTATCTAAGAAAGGGCAAGATCTTGGATGAAATATACCGAGCTGAAATGAAAAACCACATGCCAATGCACATACATTTCATAGGACATATGGCACAGAAGATTAAAGTGATGAATCTTTATTTTGAATTCTAAATATCCAAATTAAACATAGCAGTTGAATATTTCCAGGTAAAACTCAGCAATGCTAGCAAGGCATGAAGTTCACTACATCCTGCTTCTTTCTCTAATACTAGAGAAATTTACTAATACTAGAAAAATCAAGTTCCTTGTATGGAGAACACAGCCCCCTAGCACCACAGCCTCAGCTCACTCATGCTGCTCCAAGAATAAGGACAAAATAACTTTTATTGTCATCTTTCTTGCAGACAGCAAAGGCAAACTCAATATGTGAGTAAAGGCTGCAGGTTTTCAACTGTAAATAACCTTCAGAAAGGTGTAACAACTCTTACCCCTGACTTAACATTAATGGTCCACTGCCTTGCAAAATGATATCAGGAGGCTGTGTAAACCATCTCCTTTTTGAGATCCATCATCTATGTTTTTGGGAACTTTGATCCTCTCCCAGGATGTACAATACTCCTTCTGCCCGCATGCAGCAGCCTAACTCCATCTCCCCAAGAAGCACCTTCTTCCCTCTGCCTGCATGGTGACCATCTGCCTTCCCTTGTGCACACACAGAGCTTCCACTGAACCTGCTTTGCCACAGAAAGAGAAGGGATTAGGATGAAGGTATGACACTCCTCTCACAGCAGAAAAAGATTAAGAAGGAAGTAGTATCAGCACAGAGGCATGAATCTGTAGTTCCCGTTGATGACAGAGGAGTGGAAAGAATGAGGAGTGGCAGTAGCTCCTGCAGCTCTCCAGAGCAGCAAGGGTGGTCTCTGTGGCTCTGGAACACATGAGATGGACAGGAGATCCATCACTGTTTTGATACTTTAAGCAGCCACCTACTTTGTCCATATAAAGTAGTTTTTAAAAGGGTCTTCTGCCTCCTTCCTTTGGAACTTCTCCCTACAGGCCTAAGGACCTTGGGAGGAACTTGGGATTTTGACGTGTAAGAAGGGACATGCTACCTCTTAACAGAAAGTATAGTTAATATAAAGTAAAATTAGGACTACAGGCTTGGACTTCGTATGAGCAGGTGCACCTCAAGTGGTATCAGGACTCTTCCAGACTACGCACGAACTGAGTTTATCCCACCATGTGCAGAAGCACAAATCAATTCAGTCTTTCACTTAGATACATTAGTTATTCTTCTGCCAGTAGGCTATTAACCTGAAGTTCAAAACCAGCTTCATCTTGCACAATGTCACGAAAAAACCAGGCCCAGAAGTTTCACATTATTTCAGTTTATGTAACTGCCATATAAAGCTCAAGGCCCAAGGAGGATACTGAACAATATCTTATTGTACAGGCTATTGAGATTCAATATTACAGGGACAATGCTGCCAACCCCCTCCAATTTTATTCATCTCAGAAATCATTGGGAATTCCAATACCAGAGGACTTTGAGACCTTTGGACTGTATTGTAAATCTGTTGCTTAAACTTTTAACATAATACCAATAAAAGTCCTCAAATATTTCCCAGTAAAATCCACATACATAATTCCCGTTGAATTAGAAATCATTTTACAAGTAGTGAAATTCAGACCAAGGTGGAACTATACAAAAGTTTAGGGAAGTTCAGTTCCTGCATTTTGTTTTGGTAAAGCTCTATTGTATTTTTCTTTCCCTAAGAAACAATCCAGAAGAAGAGAATAGCTCAGCAATGATTTGAATGGATTGCTGTGTCAGAACAGGAAAGAATATTTAGGGAAAAAAAAAAAAAATCAAGAAGAAAAAAAAAATTTCCATTTACTTTCAGTATTGGTAAAAACAACAAAAAGGTTTTTATACTGCCAGCCACATGCTGCAAAATCCAGGTAATAAAGCAACAGCATAATTACTAGATAAGTTTTAAATAGATTTTTAAAAAGAATGGCTACCTTTGCTGGAGGCAAAGTGTATCTAAACATGTTGCAGGACTGGATTCAGAGACTTCAGCATCCTGCTGGCCTGGTCCAAAACAAATTCTGTTCGTAGTTATTCCAGAGACCCTGAGCTACAGTGTGTAAACACTTAAATCTAAATCTGTGCAACGTTTATCTCTGCTTCAAATATGTAAGAGGAAGAGTACACAGTAGGTATGAGATCAGGCTAGCAGGACTTCTGCAAGGACTGAACTGTTCCAAGTGCCAAGACTAAAATTCACTCTTGCTCCACTTGCACTAGAAAAACCCAAACCACCTCTAACACATAACAAAATATCATTATTATTATCTGGAAAGTAGGGCTGGGCTTTCCACTTGTTCCACAATCTATGCTTAAATGAAAGAGATCAGATCAAATGCACCCCCCTGGTGGTCAACCAAACTACAAAATACAAACCGGTCTATAAATTTTAGTAGTAGAAAAATTCTAACAAAAGACTGTGTACAGCAAAATACAAAATTATGTTCCATCCTGTTAACACTAATAGTGGGCAAAGGACTACAAGCCCATATGCTGATTATGTTCCAGGTACAGAAGTTCAGATATGCAATTTGTAACTATGCTAAATACATTGCAGGTAAAGAAGCTCAGATATGCAATTAGTAACAAGATTTCTAATAAAATAACAACTTCAATCTTTTTCAAGTCTTTTCCAAAATACCAGAAGTGATTAAAACACATTATGGACCAGTCACTTGCCAAGATTCATGTTTGAAATCAAAGCTGTTTTAAAATTTCCTGAACAACAAAAAAAGCATTTTAAAACTGGTAACATTCAGCCACAGTGATATAAGCAAATACCAGCCAATCTGAATCTTGGAACGTTCTTGATCTAACGCCTTTGTGTTGCCACTAAGCCCAGAAAAATATTTCAGACCCAATTGCTAAGACAGTGAAAATAATATTCACAGATAAAAAAGGAAAATTTACATATTACACAATTAAACTTCCGAGTTTCTTCACTGCACCTTGATGGAGTTAAAAGCAGAGATCCTTCAAGACTTTTTGTCATCGTCACTGAGATGCATCTACACTTACCAAAGATGGACCCGACTGCAATTTACATGGAAGATCTAAAAACCCTCTCCCTCCCTCCTCTGCACCTCCTCCAGAAAGAGCTCAGCACTCTTAAGTATGTATATTCTCTCCGAAGAGCTAGCCAAAGGAAGCAGGTCTAGCATGGAGGAGCTGCTTGGTTTCTTTACTTATGCTGAGGAACTCTTTTTGAAATAATGCAGACCAGCATCGTCTCGATTCCCCCCC